>CM060964.1:269043532-269061032 GCA_030765045.1 Tenodera sinensis
GCATGCATGCATGCATGCATGCATGCATGCATGCATGCATGTATGTATGTATGTATGTATGTATGTATGTATGTATGTATGTATGTATGTATGTATGTATGTATGTATGTATGTATGTATGTATGTATGTGAAATCGATGAGCAACCTTTCAGGATATCGATGCCAATGCCCTTTCTGTGATTATATTGCCTCAAAACAAGGGCAAATATGTCATCAATCTGACATTGTGTGATGCCAGAACATATTATATGTTAGTTGCTATTCCATATGTAGAGAAGAAAGACAGAAACACAAACGGAAGTCTGACACTATGCCCCTACTATGTGAAAGCTCTGTCAGGAACATGTCAGCAGCAATTCGTTCTAGAGGCAGAAACAAAGCTTGTGACAATTAGTCCATATGTGTACCTTTGGCAGATACGATTCTAAAAGACAATTTGACAATTAATGGTACGAGGAGTCTGATGCGTTGCAATCAGATGATTCTCTACTGTTGTACTAAATATTCTTACAAACTCTTATTCCTATACCTTCATGTTAGTTGAGATAAACATTTGTAGAAATTAAATTATTGCTAATTTTCTTGTAGCTGCAAAGGAAATAAGCGATAGTCAAATCTTTTAAAGCTGGTCGCTATATGAAGACTTTGAAATTCCGTTCTCTTTGCACAGCCAAGAGATAAAAGAGTGAATAATCTTCTTCCAGTTGAGAAGAGCATTGCAAAACTCATTACAGATAACATGGAATATCTGCGAAGTGGTTCACGCCACAAAAAGTTGCATTTAGACATAAATTATGTGTTTTAACGAGATCTATACCTTTTATGTAGTAAGATTTGGCCTAAATTTGGTCTATCTCTTACGGTTTATCAGTTATGCAGAATCATCAAGAGTAAACAGAACTACATGGGCTACAGCCAGAAAATTCAAAATATACACTCTATTTATCATAAAAATATCCTAAACATATAGCATTTTAATCAAAATCATTAGACTCATTTTTAAGAAAATCACAATTTTCGAAAACAAAAATTGCATGTAAAAGCATAGTTTGGAGTGGAGGAATTTTCTTCAAAATCTTCCTGTTGTATCCCTGAAAGATACCAGCTTTGGTGTTTAACCGACTTTTCGTTCCTGAGTTATGTTGTTTACACACACACACACACACACACACACACACACACACACACACACACACACACACACACACAGACGGAACTTTTTCTAAAAATGATTCCTTTGGATTCAGGGACCTTCAAAACATAACAGGTGGCTCACTCCATTCGGCATTGGGGTGAGTAGATAACCCTTCGTGCGGTAAAAGAGTTGCAGAAATCACCGAGGTGAATCCAGTCAGTGGTGTGCGTGAACTATGTTCTGCTTGTAACAGAAGCGAGCAGAATAGGCCTTCTACTAGCACGTGTAGCGATTGATATTAGACAAGAATAGTCTTAGGACATTTTCCACTTCACCTACAGTACTTTATTTTCCAGGGAATGAACTCACTCCTCACTGCCTTGTTTTGAGGCAATATAATCACAGAAAGGGCATTGGCATCGAAATCCTAAAAGGTGCTCGTCGATTTCACATACATATATATGAAGAGAATAACCTGAGTTAGCAATTGGTTATAAAAGCCGCTTAGAGCTCTCGAATACGTGGGCACCAACCCATTTCGTTGTAAAGGGGTGGAGTGAGACTGACTGGGTTTACCCCGGTGACCTTTGCAACTCTTTTAGTGCACGAAGGTTATCTACTTACCCCAATGCCGGGTGAAATGAACCATCTGGTATATTTCCGGTGAAATCTAGGAAAATGAACCATCTGGTATATTTCCGGTGAAATCTAGGAATAGAATTCTTGGGTCGAATAAAATGCCTTCCATACTTACTATACGTAGAAGAAAAAATAAAAATAAGGCGAAAATCCCATCTAGTTCCCTGCCCGATCGAAGTAAGAAACTAAGATCTTCGCAGTTTTTTTTTTCTCATCTGGAATAAATCTTCCCTAAAAAAGAATCACCCGTATGCTTCACTCCTCAAAAGGAGAAATCTGTAGTACTTTTGTGCACTGGTGCTCCTGATGTTGATCAATCCATAAAAAGGGCGATTATATGATATTATAATAGTACCGAAGGAGCCATACATGTGTTTGACTAAATGGTGCATGCATACTCTGTTTCAAAGAGAACACAATGTTGGACACTGAATTATGGAATTTTGGATCAGGCAGTAATAAATACATTCATTCTTTTGTTAGTAAAATCACAGCAGAAGATAATACAATATTTTGTAAAAGAGCTTGGAATAGACTTGCTTCACCACACAAGCTGCGGAGCCCATAGAAGAATTTGCCGCGCGAGTTGACTGGAAACATAACATCACTTCTGGGAACCAAAAGGACAAAGGACCCGCAAGACCAAGAACAGAGACACACAAACTACATAAGCAAGCAAGATGTAATTTCTGCTGTAGAATAAACGCAGAAAAGTGAAAATAGCTTCTGTAAAATGTGGTAGGCCTGCATGAAATGATAATAGAAAACACAATTCCTTATCTTGCTGCTCTTAAAGCAATGTTCTGAGAGGGAACTTAATACCAGCATGGGATTTTCATAAAACAACAATTGACTCTATAGTAGACAAATTTTCAAACCTAATAAACACAGCTGCAGATATTAGAATTCCAAAAACAAATCCAAGTGTACATGGAAAAGGTGTCCCTTGGTGGAATGACTCCTGAAAGAATGCAGTTAAGAATAAAAATGCTGGCTCTAACCATTATAGAAGACACCCCACTCAAGAAAATAGAATCAGTTTCCTAAAAGTAAGAGCTGCAGCAAGAAAACAAATCAAAGCAAACGTGATTCTTGGTTACATTTCATCTCCAGCTTAAATTCTCATTCCACGGCAACTAAAGTGAGGAATGCAATTTGGAGAATCAGAGGAATAAACTGTCAAAAGGGAATTAAACTACTAAAAAGCATGAGGACAATACGGTGCTAACAAACCCCAAGGAGATAGTAGATTTTCTTGATAATACATTTGCAGATTCTTCAAGCAATGCAAACTACTGAAACGATTTCATTAAAATAAAAATGCAGGAAACACTTTATGTAAATATCATATTCAATGAAGAATCTGACCAAGATATTAATAACATTTTAAGTATGGAAGAACTAACAAGGTCATTAACAAAGGTACAAGCCATAGTGATAACCTGATAACATTACATATGAATTACTGAAACATCTTCCTTCGAGAACTTTAGATTATCTTCTACATATATTTAACCTCATATGGATTCACATAGTGTTTCCAGATCAATGGCGGAGAGCTACCATTATACCTATACCGAAACCTGGTAAAGATAATACTAATCCTCAAAGTATTCGACCCATATCCTTGACCAGCACTTTATGTAAATGATCGCTTAAGATGGAGGCTAGAAGACACAGGATTATTCTCCTAGATGTAAGTGGTTTTCGTGCTTTTCATTCAACCTCGGATAATCTTATATTTTTGGAATCTGAAATATGGCAAACCTTTGTTAACTCTCAAAATTTAACCATGGTTAGCCTTGACATAGAAAAAGCTCATGAAACTATTTGGAAGGACAATGTAATGCAAGTGCTTATGGACAATAACATTAAAGGAAATGTGCTAGCTATCATATATAACTTTTTACAGCAAAGAACTATACAAGTAAAGACAAATGGCATTATTTCTAAAGCAGCAACAACATAAAATGGAATTCCGCAAGGAGCTGTAATAATATAACTTCTTGTAGCAATCAATGGGATCTTAGACAACATACCCGCCCCAGTAAGAGGATGTTTATTTGCAGATGTTCTGACATTAATTTGTAGAGGAAGTGACCTATAAGTCAACAATAAATTAATCCAAGCTGCTCTAGACCAGACTGAAAATTGGCTTCACAAAACAGAATTTAAGCTCTACAAGTCAAAATCTCCTGGCATCAATTTCAGCAAATGAAAACATTCAGACAACCTGAATTATATATAGCTGCGCAGAAGCTCAAAATTGTGAAGACACTTACTTTATTGGGACTCACATTTGATACTAAACTAACATGGATCCTTCATTTCACAAACTTGAGAAATAACTGTTTGCAGGAGCTGAATGTTTTGAGAGCTCTGTCATCTAACAACTGGGGTGCAGGCTATATGGTGCTTATGAAAACATACCACACTGTAGTAAGAGCCAAACTTGATTATGGAGCTATAGTTTATAGTTCTGCATCTCTAAGTGCTCTTAAAATGTTGGATACCATTCAAAGTTCTGCTCTGAGAATAGCGACCGGTGCATTCCATACCAGTCCAATTAAGAAATTACAGATTGAGACAAATGAACTTCCTTTAAACAACAGAAGAAAGCAGTTAACTTTGCGTTATGCACTTAAGGTAGCAGCAAACAGAAATTTACCAACATTCACATACCTTTTTTCCAACAGATATTTTGCCAAATACCCTGAAAACAGAGCCAATCACATCTCACTACACTTAAGAGTAAGAAAATATTGTAAAGAGTTGAATTTCATCAATCCGTCAGTGAAAACAAGGGATATTAATAGATTGCCTCCTTGGACATTATCGTCACCTACAATTAAATTAGATCTGTTAGAATAGCCAAAAAAGACACTAATCAAGCAATCTTCAAGTGCAGATTCAATGAAACAATGAATAAGTTCATACATTACATACCATATATACAGTGATGAATCCAAAACCAGTACAGGCAGTGGATGTGCAGTGGTGAACCAAGATAAAGTTAGATGAAGTTCTAACATTTAAGCTTCCCAACTCGTGTTCTGTTTTCACCTGTGAATTATATTCAATTAAACAAGCATTGCTAAATATTGAAGACATGGAACACCAAAAGTTCATTATTCTTTCTGACTCCTTAAGTTCCATAAAAGCAATAAGTGATAAATGGACAACCATATACTGATTCAGGACATTCAGATACTGCCCTATTCACTAAAAATGAAAGGAAAATAAATTGTTCTTCAATGGATACATTCTCATTGTGGTATAACTGGCAACGAAAAGGCAGATGTTGCAGCAAAGAAGAGTATACAAAGCCTGCCACCAAAAATTACATTCCAACTCTGCACAGATATCTAGTCCCATTCATAAAGAGGAAAATAAAGCAACTCTGGATCACACAATATAATGGAGTTACACTTGAACATATGCCCTCTGTGTATAAGCCACAAAGAAGAGATCAAATTTTACTGACAAGATTGAGAATAGGACACACCAAGTTAACCCACTCATTTCTACTTTCCAAAGAAGAACCGCCACCTGAATGTCATCACTGCCAACAGCTCTTAACCATCAAGCACATCTTTACAGAATGCCCAACATATGAACAGAAAAGAAGAGAATTCAGTACAACTGCTCATGTACCAACAGTACCTATTCAATAGCACAACAATGATTCACTCTGTCCTTAAATTTCTATACTCAACATCATTACATAACAAACTGTAACTTAAACTATAAGACTCACTCTGTAACAAGTTAAAATTAGCAACTGTTATAGTATAAAATTGTAATATATTACATTGTATACCGTTTCCTATACTGTACACTGGGTATGTAGGAAAAAGGCATTTGGAGTTCACCTACGAAGGAATAAGAAACACAGCTCCAGCTAATTCCTTGGGAAGAACCACAAGAGGAAGTACTTTAATGTAGCTATACGTTATTTATCCGTTACCATTTTCGGCCACTGAACGGCGAGTTCGACTGCAGCCTGGAGGAAAAAATTGAAGTAGAAGTTTTTGCTTTCATCTTGTACTTTTCCTCTAAATTTTCAGGATCAATTAATTTATTTAATATGGTAGTGGTAGTCATAATAGTGTGACGCCAGGCGCGGTGCAAAACAAAGGAATGTCGGGGCAAAGCTACTTCAGGCCACATACCAGCCGGCGAGCAAACAGAGGTGCCCAAGGTAAGGCTGACCAACATCAGACAGAGCGACAGAACTAAAAGGGGTTTTTCAGAGCCTACGATGTCGCCGGCGTGTTTGAAGAAGTTTGCGAAAGGTCAGTGTGACGTCATCCCCGCTATATAAGGAAGCGAGAAAAACAAGAGAGTTAGTTACAGTTATAGATATCAGTCGGTCAACGTTCAAGAGGTCACGAGTTCGAACTTTTCTTAAGGTAAGTTATCCAGGTAAGGATTATTACGAAGTTTTCCCTTATCCTGAGCAGACGAATGTTGGGTAGCTTAAAGCTCCATGGACTCATTTGAGCATCATTTCACCCGTTTCATTCTTTCACCGTCAGTCAGTGTATCAGTGAGTGCGAGACAGCTGTGCGTGTGTCGTCGCGCCGTAAAGAGCGTCGAGTGATTGTATCGTCGGAGTTAGTCTATGAGAGACGGAGAAACTAAAGAAAGACAGTGAAAGGACTGAACAAGGCTACGATAAGAAAACAACTGTGAGTTGAAATATCACGAAAGACCGTAGACTGTGTTAACGTCAGCAGAAGAGAGCTGTGCATTTGCACAAAGGTTTAGAAGACAATAAACTGATAGAAAAGTAACAGGACTGCACTTTTGTCGTTTTTGTTACAATAGTTATAAGACGGGCAGAGAGAAGTGATTTAACGGTAGCTAAGAGGCTGAAAATGTAACAGACCACTCTTTCTGATTGAATTAATTCCGGTTTTAAGTTTGGCAGAAGGGATCAGTTGAGATAAAAATAAAGAAAATCATATATTTTAAACATCTGTGAAATTATTCTACCATATCGCGTGATACATTAGAACGAAAGAATAAAAATGTAGCACTTGCTAAAAAAGATTTATATTTCTTTGTGTTTTGGTGTGCGATGCGTTCAACTTCGGTTAACAAACTGTTGAAGTTTGATCGATTGTGTAGCGGTGTTGTACATATAGTAGACTGGTTACGTACGTTGTACGATGCCGTTAAAAGAAGTCCAATGGTAATCTAACATTCAGGGGCAGACTACCTTAAGTGCGTCCTAAAAGCATATGTCTGACGCGGGAGCTTGATTATCAAAATCAGCATCATCATGATCATCATGATCATCATCGTCAAACAAATTTCTTTTATACATTTAAACTCTTATTTTCTAAGCATCCTTTGGTGTCATTCTACAGTCAGAAATACTAAGAGTAAGTAGGGAGAAACATAGTTTTATCGCATAGTGGTATAAATGCCAAACTTTGAACTAGAAATAAAGCTATACTAGTTCACTGAAATTGTTTATGAGCACTTTTGGTCTGTCATACATTTGTGGAAAGAAACGTTCTGAACTGCAGAGACGCTTGGTAACAGCACGCTTTCCTTACATTTGGAACATGATGTACTTGATGGTTAGGGTCAGGCTCGCCAATGCAAGTTATTACACAAGGGCAAATACATTTACTTCGACAATGATATTTAATCCTCAAGATCCTTTATTTCCTCTATTTTCAGCGAAATGTTTAATTTTTAATGAAAACAAAGCAGAAACACACTTGTTTAAGTTTATACTGAAGAATAAAAGAAAATAAATGTTTTAACTTAAACATTTGCTTACTAAGTACTTAATTAAGACCAGATGGTAACAGTAATTTCTAACTCTCAAGGTCAGAAAAGATATGATAAAATAGTAAATAGTGCTATGAAAAACTTAATAAGCTACACATTATTTGCATTCAAACAACGAGTGTACACAAAGTCCTGCTGCCAAAATATAGCCCGTAAACTGTTTGAGATGGAGACATGCAGTTTATTGCAACGTCTTCTGCATCTCTGAAAGATTTGTTTACATTCATTGCCGATTATGACGTAAACGACAGTAACAACACTACAGGAAAAGGCCCAATGTGCATGGTGGTATGCTGAGTCTGGTAAATCACCGGTAAGCGTTATGCGAAAATTCCGCCGGCAGTATGGAAGAGATCCTCCATCCAAATCATACGTAATTAGATGGAGTGAGACTGGTCGTGTAACGGACTTGCTACAGAGTGGATGACCAGGTATGAGGCAAGACATTGTCAACAATGTGCCACTTCCATTTCAATGCAGCCCTCAGGAGTCGTCACGCTTCACCAGAACTGCATGCACTAAAAGCAACCATTCATAAAGTCCTCCATATACGGCTACATCTTCGGGTCTATAAATTGCTTCTTAGGCAAGATTCGCAGTCAACTGACCTTCCTCGGCGTGCTGCATTTGCTGCTTCCATACTGAGTAAGACGACGAGTACCTGTAGAGGATGGTGTTCTCTGGTGAAGCCATTTTCTTTGTGTCGTACGTGTTAACCGCCATTTCGGGTCTGGATCTCTGAACCTCTTCACAACACTCATAAACATGTTCGTGGTAGCCCACGTTTGGTGTTCTCTAGTCGATCCATTTTTCTTTGCTGAGAAGACGGTTACAGGGACAGTTGACAATGACATGTTTCATAAGTACCTACTCCCTCAGGTATTGGAACCTGGCCACCTAGCTCTCCTGATGCCACCCCCTTGGAGTTTTTGCTTTGCGGTACGTCAAGGGTCGTGGTTAGGAATATCCCTGTTCCAGATATCGACACACTCCGTAGACAGATTTTTACGACTGTGCAAACAATGGATGTTACTATGCTGTGACTTGTATGGACGGATGTGGAATATCGACTCGACATCCTGTGAGCAACTAAAGGGCACATGTTGAAGACTTGTAAAACAAAGTTTTGAGTGATATAGAATATATTGCAAGAAACAGCATGTCTCTATCTCAAATAGTTTACGAGCTATGTTCCACTGTTTTGACAGCGGGACTTAGTGGACACACTGTATAAATGACGTACAGTTCCGCGGTGATACGTGTGTGGGGTCAGTTATTTAGGCGCTGTACCGCGCTGTTGCAACGTCGTTACTCCAGAGTAAATTCAGAAATTCGGTTTCAGAAAATAAAATGGTAGGTGTCATAATTTTTCATTCATCTTTACGTATAAAACACTGCAAAAGGGGGTGAAATTTGTACCCCTTGTACATGGTATATAAAACTAACGCAGGTTCATAAAATCCCTCAAATGAGGCAATGTTTTTTCTGTTAGCAACTTTTGGTAGAGTTCACGGTGAAAGAGTTCTATTTCCTTCTCTCATCATTTGAACCCCAATAGCCCACTTTTGAATCGCCGTTACTCTTTCGCTTGTTTGCTTGAAGGGTAGGAAAGACTGATTCGGGAATATGGGGGTGAGCCATATCCCAAATCTCCATTTTTCCTGCCTTGTCGCTTTCAGCGAAGAAAATTCCACGCCATTTCTCAAATTCTCTTTCCACCGGATCAGACTTCATCTTTCTTATACTTCTTCCTCTTTGTAGAAAGGAACATCAGTCTCTAAATGGAGAAAAAGTTCCATCGTTTGCAACAGTATCTAGGTTGATGTATTTCCTTGTGGGTAATTTTGTAAGGTGTATCTTTCCTTCGGTTGCATTGTTCAGCACATAAACTTTTCTTTTTCACAGAAAGTTATAAAATATAGTCGGAGTCGCACAGAAAGAACGACAGAAGTATAAATAATGAATAAACGGAGTTTAAAAAGCACAAAAGAAATGAAAAAAAGATTCTGAGAAATCTCCTAAAAGAACGCATTATAGTGAAGAAAAAAATTATAAAGTTACAGTACAAAAGGTTTTGAAGCAGTAAAGAAGGCACTGAGTTTCTGACAAGCAAAATTTCTCTTCAAAAGAATGAAATTGTAGAATCTATGACGTGTTCTAGGTAGCTAATGGGGTAAATAAGGACCGCTAAATGGCTTTCTGCATGTCATAGTAAACAGTTTATTCTGCAAAGGCATTGAAAGCGACGCTAATGTTGTTTCTCAAAATAGCATAATTTTGCCTCCAATTTGATTCATTATTTTAAATTAAGTACCCAATATCTCTCTGTATGTGTAAGATTGTGTGTGTGTATGTGTGTATGTGTGTGTGGGGGGGGGGGTGGTTAATATCTGTAACTATATTTTCTTTTATTTGAGCATTCTTGCAGTTTCACACACGATAATAAGTAAATATAAAATGTGAATAAAAGTATGAAAATTTATAAACTGGCAGGAACAATATTAACTAATTTACAAGTCAATGAACGAATATCTACTCCACAAAAAGGGCGTTTCAAAACGAACCATTAATTTTAAACAAGGAAAATAAAAGTTATGTACGCGAAAACAAATAAAATAAATTCATTAAATAAAAATTACTCAAATCACGACAAATGGTCACTGAAACATTTAAGGATGAAATGCGATTTGTAACGAAAACAAGGTTTTGAAAATCGGGAGCAATAAATGCAGTGGTGCAAAAAGAGCTGAGTGTTATTGGAGTTATTGCTTATTCCAGGAAATTATCGGTGTTAACACGGTTCTAAGATACGCTGTTTCTCGAGGATCACCGGTGGCTCAAAATAAGCAATTAATGTCTTAGATTCTGCACATCAAGGACCCTTCGTTTCCATGCAAAAGCAATAGAAAACTAGCCAGTAATTTACCTGTACTTATTAAGCTTTTTTCTTACGAACTATTGACGATTCAGCAGAGTTTTTGACAAGTTGCATCCCAAAGTAGAGCTTTTCATGAAAATAAAAAATGTCAAACATGCGTAGTGTTGGGCTGGAATAATTCAGTGACACTCTTCCCATTGCATCATTAGAGGATACCGAACTTTTAAGTTACACTTATAAGTATTTTGAACCTCTGCTGTTCCGTAACCTCCATTTGGATGCATGGTCAAATCCAACGATGCATTTTAAATGGTTAAAAATGTCATATGAACAATGCATAACTGTCTGGACTAGTGCCGTCTAAAAGACTGGCGTTGACATCCTAGTTTACCGTTGTTTTTCTTTTTCCTTCAATTGCAGCCGTCCTATGAAGAAGCCTAACACAGTTCACGGCGAAACGTCGGCATCATTTTAAAAAAGCCAGCAGGACGCGGCCCATACTGAAAGCCAAGAAAGAAGTATAATTACAATTGTTTTACTACAATTACAATTGTTTTTAAGAATGAGTACAATAGGACATATGCTATTAATTTGTATTACAATTACAATAGTTTCAAGAATGATGGTACTATAGGGTATACGCTATTAACTTATAATTATTACAAATGTATTAGAGAGGTATAATGGATTATCCTACTTATTATAATTAGATATTCAGAGATTTAATGGATTTGCAACAACCTCTCAAATATTGTGATATTAATATTTGGATACTGACAAGTCATGTACCTCCTTCTAGTATTATTTCTCGGATAGAATAGACCTTTGGCGTTCTGTGTTAGCAGTTCATAAATTAGATGATTTACTGTCAGTTCTCTGTTGCATGTACAAGTCGGATCGTTTATCATATTCAATCGATATGGATATGATTTCGTTTTTCCATGCCATGTCATCATGGATTGGTATTTAGGCTTAGCATATTCCAAGGATGAGACGCGATTTTCAAGAAAATCCTTTCATCAAAAACCTAATCATTGCAGAACAACTTTTTTCATTAGTTTTCATTTTGTAAAAAATGGTTTCTAACGATTTTGATAAGGATACCATATGTTTAAAATTCTTTCATAGCAATTAAAACGTACCTATATGTATGTTGAATTTTCTAGGAACAGTCTGTGAATTCCTCTTGACCCTGAGTGACTTTGTATAGTTGATAAACCGTAAGAGGTAGACAAAGTCTGACTACAACGATATGTACATCTAATTAAAAACACATAAATCATACCAAACATTTTTGTGGTGTTAACGAATTCAAATATATCATTTTTATTGGTTTCAATTTTAAATATTTTATGCTTTTCTGGTCTACAAATCACCATTCATTTTTCTTATTTTCTTTTCTTTGTGTTCGTGCAAAGACAAAGGAATTTCAAAGTCATCACATGCCCACTTCTGTAGTGTGTGGGCGGTGTGTTTGCCTCACATTCAAGAGGTCTGGAGTTCGAATTTTGGGTTAGGGCAGGTTACCTGAATAAGTTTTTTTTATTTACTTAATTTTTTTATTTCGGGGTTTTCCGTAATCTAGAGACTACAAACGTCAGATAGCTAAACTCTGGGGACACCGGGCCATTGGAGTGCATCATTTAGATCATTTGGTCCGTTCACCGTTCCATATGATCTAACCCGTTGAAGGACGTTAATTAATCCTCAAAGCAAGCCACAAATGTGACAACCTGATGATTCTTGACCAAAAGGGGAGGGAAGCCATCACGTACGACTAGCCATGAAACGATTTAACAAATGCTTTAGCCTACTGCAGGTACATCCTATTAATTTTATGAGTTGAAATCGAGGTATTTATCCCCGTATTCAGTATATTAGCAGAGTATGAAAATGAAGCTTTGCAGTGAATTAAATGCTAAGTTAGCTCTTTCATTTTTATATTTAAGGCATACAAATAGGATTTAAAGAAATTCGGGATTGCAAATTTATTCGAATTTAACTGGACTCTACACCCATTCTACGCTGGAGGATTAAATCTGCTGCACCTACACAATTCGGAGATAATGTGTACTACTCATTTAAAAGGCTCAGATTTTCATTTGATTTGTATTCATGAATACACAATGCAGATATAAAATCACAACTTCTAAATAACTCATAATTAATTTATTTTGAGACAGTATAAACGGAGTATCTGTTTTTTAAATATACTTGTATGAAAACAAATGAATCATTCTCAGATAACTATTCTGACAGCTTAATCACCAATATTCAAAGAAACAAAACCAAATATCACTGAAACGGCCAATCCTTTGAAGAAAAACGCATACAAAAACATGTGTGTTTTAATGTTAAAGTATTTACCTTCCTAGAAGGCCAAAGGTTGTACTCGTATGTTGAACGTTTTTCTGAATTATCGAGAATATTTGTGAAAGTGACTCTTGAGAAAATCATGTGAATGCAACACATGAATAGAATTTGAATAGCTTGCGTTGTCTTCTAGATTTTAAAAGTAAGGAAGAAACAAAAACTTCTTTTGAGCTTCCCTCTGCTTATAAGATGCGCTCACGTTCTTTCAGTCTGTGGTTCAATGTACATTTTAAAAGTTGTATATAGATATAATAATATGTACTATGGAGAACATGTGATATGAAGGTGGTCTCATTTGCTCTTGCTGTTCTCATAGCAGTATACCACTCAATACCAAAGGAATAAACCGAAGCTATGGAATGGTTAGGAGTCTCATTATAAATGTTATTCCTCTGGTAAATGACGTGCATCTTTTCAACTCACAACAACTTTCACTTCGATGACTCACATTATTTATTGTTATCGTAAATATATTTCGCATCACTTGGTGTAATAATGCAGGATGTTTGAGACATTATCTCCGGGTTTTGTGGCCAGACAAGACAGACAGACCCTTACCACAACAAGTTACAATGTTAACAGGCAGCCCAGGGCGAAGTCGGGCACTCCATTGTTCTGGTGCATATTCATGAACCCTAAGTCTTTCGGACCAAGCGTAGCTGCACCATAAAATTCTCTAAGAAAGCTTTCATTTTCATTTCTTAGAACCTAAAAGGGGCTTAATTGCTATATGAATATACATGGTCTTTATGAATACTAGTTATAAACAATTTACTTTTTTGGAACTTGCTAGTATAGTTATTGACTTATTATGAAGGAGAAGAGAAAATATAAAAGCTATCCAAATGGAGAAATCGGGGTTTATACCGTGTCTTTAGATTTACTCGGCCTTTGTGACAGAGGAATAGCGAAATGTGAGTGGAAGGATTGGATGTCAACAGTTTCAAAGTGACCTCAGTGAAATGATAATTCTTTCATACCTTTCCAGTATTTTTTTTTACATTGGTGTGCGTTTCGTAAACTCTCAATCTCAGCATGTATATTGATAGGTTATTCAAATAATTGGATGGTTTTTGAAGCTTAGAGTGCCTTGGCTTTAACAGCACAACTTTTACATTACAAAGAAACTTGTCCTTATATTTACAGCAGTAAATGAAAACTGACCTCCGCAGTATAATAAATTAAGAAAACAGTACACAAAGCAAAATAACGGTATAGTAATGAAAACTCCAAAACGGTTGGAACATTATAGGAATACATGAAAACTTACAAACGTCATACTAGTAATCTTGGGTAGGTATGTATGTCCAACCATTTGATCCCTTTTATCATCTTTTGTCTCGGAACTTGATGAAATTCTGGTCAAGAATGGAGAACATCGTTCACACAGTGGCCAATATCGTAACGATACGGGCCCAAATGACCTGTCGACGGGACCTCAAACTTCACTCACTCACTCACTCACTCACTCACTCACTCACTCACTCACTCACTCACTCACTCACTCACTCACTCACTCACTCACTCACTCACTCACTCACTCACTCACTCACTCACTCACTCACTCACTCACTCACTCACATCACTCACTCACTCACTCACTCACTCACTCACTCACTCACTCACCTCACTCACACTCACTCACTCACTCACTCACTCACATCACTCACTCACTCACTCACTCACTCACTCACTCACTCACTCACTCACTCACTCACTCACTCACTCACTCACTCACTCACTCACTCACTCACTCACTCACTCACTCACTCACTCACTCACTCACTCACCCACTCACCCCCTCACTCACTCACTCACTCACTCACTCACTCACTCACTCACTCACTCACTCACTCACTCACCCACTCACCCACTCACTCATTCGTAACGATAGACTCCCCGTATCTTCCAGTTTGGAAGTAACATTCAACCATACAAATTATGTCACTTCCGTCTTGCGTGCAAAGATTGCGCAAAATGTCCCAGTGAAAAACAGTTGCGTACCGCCGTAGTGCATAACCAGTTTACGAAGTTGAAAATGCATGCAGTCCAAGATTCACTTCCGCACCTTTCCATATGAGACAAGGGGCTCACTGAAATAATAATGACGTCATTCATCTAAACTGACTGGCGCTAAAGACCGAATGAATCCGAAGACCCGATATAACAGGTATTTAACTATTGTATTGAAGCTGTTCTTTTCCATGTCAAGAAAGCAAATGTAACACAGAGCCTTATTAACCTATTAGCAAACAATTTCGGTGTGTTTGTTTCTAAGTACACTATATGCTTTTGCAATTCACTCCTTAAGCGAAACAGTTATTTATGTAATTGTATTGAACATATTTGTTACATTCATCATGTAGGATCCTGTTAACTTATGGCCAAAGCAGAACCTTCACCCCTGGCTGGGTATATGTAACGAAACTTGAAAAGCACTTTGTTTTCGTATGTCAATATTATCTATCAGATAAAAGTGCACGAAAACGTCACACAGTGTGTTATTTTTAGTAAAAAGAGAATTAATTTCAGAGGGTTTGTTTCATGAACTCAATTTATACCTTAAATATCGCATACCTTGAAAATCTAGTACAGTGGAACTCCCAAATTAGTGATAACATTTTGACTTTATTTATTAATCCCATAAATATTAAAGCGTTCTTAAAATATCACAGAAAAGTCATTTTTGCCTCAGATGCATGAACGTTTGCTCTTGCACGTTGACAGTAATCAACGGGTTTGGTTTATAAAAGATATGGAACAGTTGTTTTGAGAGCAGAAATCCTGATTTGAATGGACAACTTGCATGAGGTAGAAATAGCAAATATTGAAGAGCATGTTGTGAGGATTGACGTTGATCGCCGCAAACCATGGATCAGAGATCAGTTTGCCAAATCCGTAGAGCAAACTTGGTCGTAACACAAAGAAACTTTTACAGCAAGTGCACGCGAATTTCGATTACAGCTCACAGCCACATGAACTATTACTGCCATTGTCTAATAATTTACCTTCCTGGAGCATAGTTGCCCATTGTTCTGAAACGGCCTTAGGGAATATGTGATTCTGTTTGTAAACATACATCTGCCTGTCGAGGCAGTATCGGTATTCGAAGCCAACTCCCTCGTTCGAGCTGAATAACATTCGAGGTATTTCTGTCTATATCTTGGGCGTATAGTCTAAAGAAAAATGAAGTAGTTCTTTATGTTATTATACAACTAATTTAATATGTAGATTAGAGTAAAAACTCATTAATCCCGAGTAATTCCCGCTTGCCCGAATTAGCAACATTTAAAATACATAGTGATAAGCAAATATAAGCTCACAAAGAGGAACACCTAAAAGTTCATTTACACCTCTTTGTCAAATCTTTCGCTGTAACTTGAATTGCTGTACCTCTAACATCCGATTCCGCTGAAATGAAACATTGGACTTCACTCCTACCCTGCGTAGTCCAAAATTTTCTTCTGCCCGTGTTGCATCGTCCAATTTGATACTTTTCCGCGTTGCATTTAAAGATGAAAAAGCTTCAGTATTCTCGACATCTAATTTGGTGTTTTCATTTAGCTTTAATCATACAAAAATGAAACTAATGCCCTGAGATGCATAGCACTTGCACAGTATAAAAGTGCAGACATTAAAACATGTTTGTATTGTTTCTTCCGGAAGTACGGGTTTGATGATTTTGAATTTTCACCATGAAAAAGACACGGAAAATCCGAGGTTCAAATCCCTCAGAACCGCCTTCCTGAGATCCTTTTCCAGGTTTTCCTCGGGCTTCATAACGAGCAAATGCTGGGGAGGTATCCTATAACTTAGGCCTGGAACGTTTGCTTCCCAAATTTTTTTATTTCCAATTTATCGCTTCATTACATTTCACACAAGTGCCCACCGACTATAGTGCCGTATGAAACAAGAACCCTGCTAATACCACTACAATAATAATAATAATAATAATAATAATAATAATAATAATAATAATAATAATAATAATAATAATAATAATAATAATAATAATAATAATAATAATATTAATAATAATAATAATAATAATAATAATATTAATAGTAGATAATAATATTAATAATAATAGTAATAATAATAATAGTAATAGTAACAATAATAAATTAATAATAATAATATTAATAATAACATTAATAATAGTATTAATAATAATAATAATATTAAAAATAGTATTATTAATAATATTAAAATAATAATATTATTAATAATATTAATAATAATATTATTATTAATAACATTAATAATAATATTATTAATAATATTATTATTAATATAATAATATTATTATTAATAATATTAATAATAATAATTATTAATAATAATAATATTAATAATAATATTAATAATAATAATATTATTAATAATAATAATATTAATAATAAATAATAATATTAATAATAATAATAATAATAATAATAATATTAATAATAATATTAATAATAATAATAATAATAATAATAATAATAATAATAATAATAATAATAATAATAATAATAATAATAATAATAATAATAATAATAATAATAATAATAATAATAATAATAATAATAATAATAATAATAATAATAATAATAATAATAATAACCATCATCATCATAGTCATAATAATCATAATAATAATTATCGTCATCCCAAGTGTTACATT
>CM060964.1:269066032-269188532 GCA_030765045.1 Tenodera sinensis
TAGTAGTTGAAACAGTTTAACTTGCAATAATGTGGCCATCTGTCACTCTGCAGCTGTTACAAACTTGTCAAAAGTCAGTTTATTTATCCTAGATTTATTATTTAGACTACAAGTCCGTTGCAGTTGGTGAGTTGCAGAGACGGATTGTTTGACTTACAGGCGTGGCACGAGTTCAGTTCGTGTGGGGGCAAGTCTTTCCTACAGATTCTTTCTTATCTTTAAATGGCCTGCCAAGCCGCCTAAAGGTTCCAACTTTATTTGTGTCTTTTTATATTTTACATACTTTCATAGTCTAATTTTATTAGTTACGGAAAACGAGGATGCTTTAGGAAGCAAAATATGACCGCTGTCGAAAAAATACCTAAAAGCAATTAAATAGCTTTAGGTAAGTTTGAAAATGAAACTGCATGCTCAGACAAGTTGTTCTTAGTCGCGTTCATTTTGCTAAAACGATAGAAAGTTAGGTAAAACAAAACTTCATATATGAGCAAAGATTGCTCCAGGAGTTTTGCCGCCGTGTGAGGTAATTTTAAGCGCCACCCCGTCATACATTCAGGCATTATGTAATTTTTATTCGAATGTCAATCCTTAATGACCATTCTCACATTATATACATCTAAAATATTATATTTGTATAAAACTCGAGAAGAGATACAACCTATATGGGGTAAAAGAGCAAGCTACACAATAAAAATGTTCAATATTCTGTGTTTACCCCTTTATCGGAAAATAAAAGTTGAAATCCTAGACTAAATGAAAACACACCCGACGATCACAGCTACAATAAGTTGTAGCACATACCTACAATAGAGTAGGACACCTCGCTCACTCCTACGTAGGAGAGATATATTTCGACTAGAACCCTAGGAGAAAAGGATGAAGCTATAGTGCTTGAAACGCTCCAGTTTATAAACAAGATGCTTATTGTTGAACCCTCCGCACACGGGATGTTTTGACAATACTCTTCAATGCGGGTCACATACAAAGTAACCAACTCTGTTGCGCCATTTGTCACCAGTTTCATTACAAAAATTCTCAGGAAGTCGCTAGAAATTTAAGCAGGGTGTGTAATTCCGTCCTATTTTCAAAAATCTTTCTTATGCTTTAGGATTATACCGCCTCTAAAACTCTGTGCCCCGGGTGGTGGTACGGCTGACCCTTCTTGAGTTAGCATTGTATCTGAGTCAACAACTTTCTAAAGAATGCTACAGTTTTCAGGAAATGTCTCACCATACCGTCTAAGTAGGAACGTTTCCGTTATACCTATTGCACTTTCTCAGAGTCTTGCAATATCAACAAACGTATCCTAACTTTGAGATGGCCATCTCCTTAGCGCTGGCAAGCGGGAAACCGGGGATCGATTCCCCGTACTGGGATTTTCTCCAACTGGGAGACCTGGTCAGGGGTACACTCAGCCTGGTTAGGTCCCTAAGGGGCCAACTGGGGAGCTACTTGATTGAGAAGTAGCGGCCTCTGGCTGCACAGACCGCATACAACGACCAGAAGGGATCGGGCCGTTGACCACGTCCCCACCGTCCAGTACTGCACCCCAGTCATGACGCATGTGGTGGGAAACTCAGCAACCGGACGATAGGTCCTGGCCCGGAATGGCCTGTTACGCCGCGGGGTTGCTTGGTTAAGTTTGAGATGTTTGCATGACAACTAAAATAATATATTTCGTTTTCTGTCAATAGCTCTAAAACTCTTTATTCTTCCTGAATTTCGTACGTCCATAAGAAACAGGCGAAAGCTTCTGAAAAAACAGTGGGATATTAGATAAAATATAGAATTTGTAAGTGCTTTATGCTACGAATTATTATCCAAACTGACTGCTCATCTGCTTTTCTACGTTTCATTGTGTACTTTGAAACATTAGGCCCTTTGTTTCACATGAGATAGCGCTCTCTTTTTCTTGAACGTTAGTAACCAAAACTTCCGTTGTGTGTTAGTCTAAGGGAAACCATTTTCACTTTCTCTACTACGTAAATATGTATAGTAAATAAGGGAAGTTTTGCATTCCACCCAAAAATTCGATATCGAGATTTCACTGGAAGTAAATGATTTGGAACGCCCTGCATAAGCAAAAAGTTTAGAAAAAGGTTCGTCTGTGAACAGCATAACTCAAAAACGAAACGTTGGTTACGTACCAAACTTGATATGTAAGTTCCGTATCTTTCAAGAGTGCAACACGAAGGTTTTCAAGAAGATCCCTCACCCCAGACTGCGCTTTACATGGAACATTTTTCGAAATTTTGATTTTCTCAAAAAATGTGTGAAACGGTTTTGAGTAAAATACCACATGTTAAGATATTTTGATGGCAAATGAAATGCGTGTCTTGAATTTTCTGTGAATATCCTTAGAAACCCTCTGCATTCTTGGTGACTTTTGCATATCTGGTTAGATAAACTGTAAGAGACAAAATATTACTTTACAAAAATGTAGATTTTGTTAAAACACACAATATACGTGTAAGCAGAATTTTATGGAGTGAACGGTTTCGGAGATATTCCTTATTATTTCTCTGAATTTTGCAATACTTATGCCTTTCCCATATGTGAGGTAGTTTTTTATTATTTGATATTTTGGCCATGCACAGAAAGGAATTTCAAAGCGATCACATTGTGCCCAGTTTTGAAGATCTGACTATCGCTTAAAGCGATTCCATTTAATACAAGCAAGAGGGATTCAGAAATGTTCACTAATCAAGCGATATATCGGTTAAAATATTATTCGATTGTCATTTTTCACTTAAATGTTGGACAGATTTAGTTGGGATATGTTGGCAAGTGATACATCAATAATTGCACGATTGTCTGTCAGGTATATGTAAACAGATCATTCTTACTGTCTGCTTACACTCCACGTCTGTAATTTGTACGTGATGAGTCGTAACGTTCCGCTTGAGGATATGATCAGTGAAAAAGGCAAAGATTTAGCAGTTTTAAATGGATTTAAATTTAGAAAACATCGGAAAACAGCGTGGAGTGGCGTGGAGGTGCACAGTTAACCAAGAGTGTTAAGAGAAAAGCATTGGGTGATTTATTTCAAAGGCCATTAAAGCTTATAAGGTCCGAAGTTTCAAACACGAAAATAGACATTGATAGCGTAGATGTTTCTAGAATTAGGCAAAGTATTTATCGTTCTAAGAGGTCCATTCTTCCACTATTGCCCAAGAATATTAAAGCGGTACATAAAGTGTTGCAAGGAATGTCTATTTTAAGTAACAATGGTGAAAACCTCGTTGCAGTTGACAGCTTTTTAAATATAGTGTGCTTTACAACTAGAACGAATTTACAGTCTCTTTGTGAAGGAGATACAATTTTTGTAGACGGTACTTTTGACTTCTGTTGTAAACTTTTTATCAGCTTTTTACGTACAAATGTGCAAATAAATAACCAGTATATAACATTACTATTCTGTCTTCTGCCAAAGAAATCAGAAAAAACATGTTCCGAGAATTAGTTCGAATTTGTGTAAATATGAATTTGAATTTTGAACCAAAACATATTGTAGCTGATTTTGAAATAGCTATCCACCAAGTTGCAAAACTACCGAGGGCTGATACCTTAATAGTAGGTTACAGATTCCATTTAACACAAGCACGGTGGAGAAAGATTCAGAATTTAGTACTTAACATCTCAATAAAATTGCAGCACTGATATTGGTAAATGGCTCCACTGGGTATTTGGCTTGCCATTTCTTAACCCAGAAGAAGTTGGAGATGCTTTTGTTCAAGATTTAATGAGTATTCAACCAGCCAATCAAATGTTGACAGTTTGCGGATTATTTGGTGAATAACTTCATTACATGTGATTCATTATTTCCTCTTGACATTTGGGCTTCGGATACTGTAACATCGAGTAGGACAACTAGTGCTTGCGAAGCTTTTCATAAAACATTTTCTCTTAATGTTAACTGTGCACATCCACATTTATATAATTTCATTAATGCTATTACTGATACTCAGATAAGCACATACATGAAAATAAATAGTAAAGGAATTTGTAGGATGAACCCAACATATAAAAAAAGAAAAGTATACATAGATGGTTTCATTAATAAATACAACAATATGGCAATCAGTAGATTAGATTTCCTAAAGACCGTTTCACATTATTATAATCGTTAGAAGGTTATCTGAGATCATTTTAAATAATTTGATGAGTGCCAGGTCATTGGTACGAACACTTTAAGTATTTTGACGAGTACCAAGTCATTGGTATGAGTACTTTAAATAATTTGACGAGTACCAAGTCACGGTTACGAGAATTTTAAATAATAATTGAAAAGAAACAAAATTTTTAACCATACCTGCCAGTAGCTATGCAGAGTCCTAAGTCTCTAAAAATGGGAAGGAAAAGTTGTGACTAAGAAGGTTCTAAGGCTCAAAACTTGGAAAGGAAGGGACTGGGGCGCCAAAACGACTCACCGGGCGCAAATGATGAGTACCCACAACTGACCGCCGGGCGCAACTGATGTGTTAAAACCAGGTATAAAATTTCCTTGGGCGCAACTGATGAAACACCATTGTCAGTATTTCATTGTAAATTTTCGTTTTTACTTTCTTTACTATGTTTATTTATTAGGGGAAATATTCTATACCACTTCAAATTCGATGTAAACATTTTACTAGAAGTAATATTTTCAGGCGACCACCTCCGTAGCGCAGTTGGTAGCGCGCTCTGACGCAGAGGACCCCGGTTCGATTTCCGGTACCAGCATGGGCATTTTATCCCTTCTGGGATGTCTGGCACGGGGTGCAATCAGCCTCGTTAGGTCCCGGGGGGACCAATTGAGCAGCTACTTGATGGAGAAGTAGCGGTTCCAGGTCGAGAAGGCCGTATAACTGGCCGGGAGGGCTCGGGGCGCTGACCACGTCCCACCCTCCAGTACTGCACAGACTGACGTCTGTAGTGCGCAGAGGTGGGGGACGCAGTGGCTGGGCGGCAGGTCTTGGCCCTTCATGGCCTGTTGCGCTAGGAGTTAAGTTATATTTTCAGGACCTCCATGACACCCCACCCCCCCAAAAAAAAAAAAAAAAAAACATTTTTAGAATGTGTGTGTGTGTGTGTGTGTGTGTGTGTGTGTGTGTGTGTGTGTGTGTGTGTGTGTGTGTGTGTGTGTGTGTGTGTGCACGCGTGTGTGTTTGCGTGTGTGTCTATATGTATGTGTGGAACAACATAACTCAAAACGAACATTCGGTTAAATACCAAACTTGGTGTTTAGATTCTCTGTGTTCTAAGGATGTGACACGAAGATTTTCAAGAAAGTCCTCCACCCAAAACCATCCTTTATATGGGAATTTTTCTGAATTTTGATGTCCAGGAAATGGTTCTAACAAGTTTTCTAAAACACCACATGTTTAAGATTCATATTTTCATGACAAATTAAATGTGTATCTTGAAATTTCTAGGAATGGCCTCTGAAGTCCTCTCCAATCTGGACGAACAGAAACTGCTGCCAAACTGCTAAACCGTAATAGATAAACAAAGTTCTTACTGCACACTAAGTGCAGATCTAATTTATGTCAAATACATATTTTAAATATAACAATTTTCGAGATAGTCGTTTTGAAATTTTAAATGCTTATAGCTTTCTTCAACAGCAAGTCTTTCTCTTTAATGTCCTTGCTATGGAGAGCGAATTGAATGTCAAAGCCATCGCATAGTGACCGGTTTTCAAAGGATTTGACTATCGCTTAATCCTACTGTATTCTCCTATTACCTGTAAGGAAATATGTAATAAAACTATTTCTACAAGTGCTTATCTCAATTAATATGAAGTAGATAGAAGAGTAAGACTTTGTAAGAATAGTTTGTACAAGAGCTAATGGAGAAAGTCAAGAGGGCGCACATATCAGATTTCCTTTTATTTCTTAGTCATGCAAAGTAAACCTAATTTTAAAATCACCACATAGCGACCTGCTCTTAAAAGATTTGACTATCGCTTTAAGCCTATTCTATTGCCACACTCCTCTTGCACCTACAAGAGAATTAGGAATAATATAATTTCTGCAAACGTTACCTTGATTAACATGAAGTAGGCAGCAGGGGCGTAGCTTTGGGGGACGCTAGTACGCTGAACATTCCGCTTATTTTGCTGCGTTTAAATGTTTTATATTTATTTTATTTTGTAATAGTTTTAACGCAGGACAATTTTATAAAATCATTTAGCAGATTTTTTCGCAGATCATGCTGTTGAGGAGCTATATTTAGCTAAAATAGCAAACACAAAATTTATAAGTCAATCTGTTCGGTTCTAAAACAGCGATGTACGCTGAGAAAAGTCAGCGTGTGATATGGCTAGGACGGCCTCCCCGCAAACCCCTCACCTACCTCCTGCCTCCCCCTCTCACTTCGGTAAGCCCCTCACACACCCTTCTTTATACGCTAGCGTTTAGCCGTATGCTATGGCGCGGTTGTGATCCCGGAGTATTGTTGAGGTACTGTCAATTGTGTTTGTTTGCGAATAAAATATGATATTTACATCATAAAAATGTGTGGCAAACCACACCAGCTAAGATGGTTTCTCTCATTCTTTTTTTCGAATTTTGGGAAATGAGTTTTCGTTTTTTCGCACTATATGGCACTATGTTTGTTTTGAATAGTTTCATATTTTTATTAAATGTATTTAATGTACATTTCGACGTATTACAGTTCAGAATGAATGATGTTGTGTACTATGGAAACTACAATAACTACACAACAGTAATGTTACTTTAATTTTATTTCTTACTGATACTATAGTACTCTGAAGAAGTAATATTTAAAGGAAACAATGAAAAACCTAAGTGCAAAGCGTTTAGTTTTCCGAGAGTTCCCTACCCTTTCCTACTTCCCAACGCAGGGAACTGAGGTCAAGTAAAAAAGGGTCAGTTGCCAACAATTTTAATCTATCCAGACTGTCACTTCACTAATGACGAAATGGTCAACTTCCAAGTATGTTAAACCGTTCTTAATCATCAGCTATTACTTCAATATTTTTGTAGCAGAGTTTTACTTTATTCTTTTTGTAATGTAAAAATTCACAGGAATGAACTCAAAAGAAAGTGATAACTATTTTTTATCTTCAAAATCGCTGGAATTTCGAGTTTTTCGCAGAATAAGGCAATTTCGCTTCAATCTGCACTCATCGCTAAAATTTGCTAAAGCAATAATATTGATTTATTGTTCAACATCACATAATTCGGAAAGATAATGGGAAATCGCCTTAAGATAACGCCTGTCGCCTTTATCGTTAATGCGAAAAACAGTGTCCCTAGTTATAGCGTTCCCATTTTTTTTAGTTCATGCTACGCCATTGGTAGGCAAAGGAATGAGCGCTTGTACGAGTAGTCTACACAAGAGCAGAGAAAGCCATATGAATGCAACACTCCAGATTTTAAACAATTTGTGAATGCTTATGAAACTTTAATTGGAGGAAGAATGTGTGATTACAAAAATTGGATTTATTTTCTGTTACTTTACAACCTGTAGCATTCTTCAATAATGTCAGCTGTAAGAGTTGATAACTTTAATGGATGTCTTGAGCAAACTTATTGGCAATTCTGTTATTTGTTACCATGTTATTATTCTACCTCTGCTACCAAAACATTAATGCTTGTATATTTTAACAGGCAGCTGAACAAATATCAATTATCTATTTTATCTTCACAAATTCAATTTATTTTGTAGTATGTGGGCATGTTTTGACGCCTTCATATCCGAAGTGCAGTATTATTTTATAAGAGCACCCGTCGGAACTGCCATATTTTATTGTTTTAAATGCACATTTTATTACTTAACAGTTTTACTGCACCTTGCAGGAGCAAATCGTAGCTTTGATTTAAAACAAAGGACAGCGATT
Source organism: Tenodera sinensis (assembly GCA_030765045.1). Lineage (NCBI taxonomy): Eukaryota > Metazoa > Arthropoda > Insecta > Mantodea > Mantidae > Tenodera > Tenodera sinensis. The sequence continues at coordinate 269,073,879 of CM060964.1, forward strand.
CCTTCTTAATTCATGTCTCTCTATATATACATTTTACAACTGCTATATAACCTTTATGATGCAGCGAGTTTTATAGCAGCAAAATGCACAGTAGCGCGCACAGAATAAATAATTTATGGAGAGTGCAGGAGGGAACAAACTAAGTACAGACAATTTAAATCTTACTTGTCTACACATTCCATTTTACATGTTTTAACGCAGATGTTGATTTGCGACCTCTAGGGGAGGAAAGAGAGGCGATTCTGTGGGAAATGGCGCGTTAGTGACAAATAATACGTTGGGAAACAACTAAAACTTGGCTGCCTTCTTTCAGTTAGATCAAAGCAAGGCAAGGAAGCTTGCTTTAAACATCTGATGTGTTGTACTCACATGAATTTCTCTACTCTTGTACTAACCATTCTTACAAACTCTTATTCCTATATGTTCTTCGTGTTAGGACAAACCTTTGTACATTATTATCTTACTACTTATTTCCTTGTAGGTGCAAGGAGAGTATTAGAATACAGTAGGCTTTGTGCGATAGTCAAATCTTTTAAAGCTTTGAGATTCCGTTCTCTTTGCACACTTAACATATAAAAAAATGAACAACGATGTTCCATTTCACGAAAGTTACGTTTTCTGAAACTCACACACATAACAAGGAATATCTCCGAAATGGTTCAACCTACAAGAAAATTTATTCGGGCATAAATTGTGTATTTTAGCAAGATCTAAATTTGTTGTATAGTATGTTTTGGTCTATCTCTAACGGTTTACCAGTTATGCAAAAGTCGTCCAGAATAAATGCAGCTACAGGGGCTACAGCCAGAAAATTCAGAATATACATTTCATTTGTCTTAAAAATATCTCAAACATATGACATTTTAATCAAAATCGTTAGAGCCATTTTCAAGAAAATCAACATTTTCGAGGGCCCAAATGACCTAGCTGTCGACGGGCCCTTAAACCCCACTCACTCACTCACTCACTCACTCACTCACCTACTCACTCACTCACTCACTCACTCACTCACTCACTCACTCACTCACTCACTCACTCACTCACTCACTCACTCACTCACTCACTCACTCACTCACTCACTCACTCACTCACTCACTCACTCACTCACTCACTCACTCACTTAACATTTTCGAAAAATGTTCCATGTATAGGGTAGTTTAGGGTGGGGCTATTTTATTCAAAATCTTCGTGTCGCATCCTTGAAAGACATTAAAGTTAAGTACCAACTTTTGTTTTTATCCTACTTTCCGGTTTTGAGTTATGCTGTCCACAGACTGACTGACACAGACTGACACACACACACACACACACACACACACACACACACACACACACACACACACACACACACACACACACACACACACACACACACACACACACACACACACAGGGATCTTTTTTTTTGTATTCTCAAAACATATATTTCTGATAAAAACTCGACATCGAATTTTTGGATGGAATACAATACTTCCCCTACTTACCAGTAGAGTAAGTAAAAATGTGGTATGCTCAAATGATTTTCCTCTAAGATTTGCAGAAATTGCTTTCTTTATAAGCTGAACTTGTCCTTTTATGGAAGAATATAAATTAAAGGGGAACGAAACACAGAAATGAATATTTCATTCGCCACACCAGTTTATTTGTCGTCAAGAATAGATAGCAATGCAGGCAGTTTCACCGTCCCAAGGTGGGTGATTCTCAAGTTACTCGCAGTTGTTGATATGACTGGTGATTAAGTTATTCCACTGAACTCGGACAAGACGTGGTGTTTTAAATGACAAACAAGGTTCGCGCGTTAATACCAAATAAGTGATAAACAGCAGTCCAACATCTGCTTTGAAAATGAGTGAACGTAGTATCCGACATTCTCAGTTTGAACCTAAAAGATATGATTTTGATGATCTAAGCCATTCTGATAGCGATTCCGGCACAGTGTGAACACCAAGACCGTGCCGATTCAATGCATTGGTGTAAGTTGAAGGTCATTATATGAAAATGTATTTGAGCATGTTTGAGACGAAGACTGTGACATCTCTCCAAACTTCCAGTATGTATAGAATATCGAACGTGAGCCAAGAAGATGCTATCCAAAATAATTTTCTTCAAAGAAAAATAGGTGTTTGATTGACTTTTAATCCGTAATGTATTTATTTCGTCTTCTTCCAACAATTCATCATGTCCACAAAGTTTCCATTCACCAATTTCTAACTATTTATATTTATTTTTATATGTACGAGGAAGAATTTATGTACATTTTTCAATTAATATGGCACTCTTGTCGCGACAGTTTAGTGCAGCTCACCATATATTGTTGTTTTGTAGTGGCTTTCCATATCATCATCTCTGTGTATTTTAATTTTTTTTATTAGACTTTTAGACAAATCCCTTAAGTCAAATTGATGTCCTGTGTACTGAGGTTTTAAAGGATCTCTTATACCTTTATGTCTATTGGTGAGAAAAATTTCAACTCTATACATTTCCTGTTTCACAAGGCTAGTCATTATGTGGTCGCAACCAGTCTTTACCAAATCGCCTTTTGCCTCTTTGAACAAGTTCGAAACCAACATTTTGCCAGAATTTAAGTCCATGATAGACTAGACTAAATATTTGGCTGAAAATCCTGGGGAGTCATACTGTCCATCCCCTCCCAATCATATAGGTATACCACAACCGGTTAATGAATTCAAGTTCCTTTTTCTTTCCTGAACCCAAATTGATCTAATAACTGGTGCTGCCATGTTTAACATGGTTATATCGAATGTAGGGCTTGAAAAAAATTTCCAAACCCCGTGATTTGCAGGACTTAAATTTCTGAAACAATATACCTACCAGATAATAATGAACTTGCTATTAAGGCATTTCCTTCCGGTTTCTTTCCTCATAAATTTTGTGAGTTCCAAGTGAATGTATTACAGCAATAACACACTGTTTTAACACATATTATTGCCCATTTAATGTAATGAGGATTTTTTCATTTCATTTCTACATAAAACATGTACCTTGAAAGATAAAAGTAGAGATGTCCAAGCAACAATGAAATATTCCGCGTAGCTTCATTTCCATGTATGACGAAACACTCTCCTTATCCTTTTTCTTCCTCGTTATCACTTATATCAAAATCTGTAGTATCAGATTCGTAGAAGTTTTCATTCAGCTTATCCTTATCTTCCTCATCATTGCTTGTTTCGTATATGTTTTGGGTTCCAACAATATATCTTGGGTATATTTTCTAACAAATTCAGTACCTAGTTCACGTTTTACTTCCGAATTATTTCTTTAATCACCCTCTATTCTGAATTCTCTTTCATTACTTTCATGATCATCCTTTTGTTGTCAGTTTTATTGCAAGCAACACTACCACATAATTCAGAAACAATGCTTTTACGACTTCTAGCGTCATGTTGTTCTGTCCTTTGTCGTTTGCTCTTTAATGAAGATAGTGAAGGATCAATCGTCTTACTAAAAAAAAATAAAGCGCGTCTCACCCTTAAAAGACAGTACACGTTAAATGGAGCGCAGTGTTGCAACATGTACTAGTTGCGAATCTTTCTCCGCGAGCGACTCGAGGTGGCATGAGTCCTGTACTTAGTCCTTTAATTATTGCTTGACGAGACGGGCACTTTTAACTTTGGTATCCCTCCACGCCTTTTTTACTGTATGACCTAAATTTACAAATGACTCGTCTGTATAAACAATTGATTTCCCCTGGTCCCTAAACCTTTTACGTCTTTTAGATATTTATGTCGCCATCTGATGATATCGATATCGTCTCTTTCTATTAATATGCTCTTGTTACCCTTTCTTTCATATTCGAACCCCAAATCAGAGTGGCCCTTGAGAAATTTGGTAGGGTCTCATCACTGTTGAACTGTGACAAAATTATATTCAGCGTGGGTGGAATATTTGCAAACAGTAAAGAATGAACAATTCGCCGCACTCCACCTTGCACTATTCAATCATATTGCCTTAACCTAGCGTTTTGTGTAGTCCCGCCCTTTTTGCTTTCTTTTTCGATGGCGTTCTTAGAGGTCCTTTCATTAGTTCCTTTTTAATCATACACACTACTGCTTCTGAACACCCGATAGCCTTAGCTGTTTCTTTTACTCCCTTACACGCATTTTACTTCAAAAATAATCTAACACATTCATAATTATTTGGCGTTCCTTACTTCTTTATTTACCAACATATCGTCCCTTCCTAGCTTCACCCTCCATAACTACAAATATTTACAAAAATATTAAACAAATAACTCAATAACAGCTCACAGTTACACACACGGCTTCTTTCGAACTAATGCTAGTGCTGCTCCTTATACTATCTTCTGTGTCAGGCCTGACGCTGAATAGATGAATACCTTTTGTTTGCCCTACCTGATAAAAGAAAGAGGTTACTGCCTTTTGGTTTATTTTAAAAACTTTCTCCAACCTTCCTCAACATTTGTTCTCGCTGGTTCCCTGATGTAAACTCAATAACAAAAAAGTTTCACACTGCGTAACTTTTGCAGTGCACATATATAAAATTTTCCGAAAACATTTAATTTAAAAAATTATAACACTTAACTGGGTAAACATAGAGAATTCAAAGTAGGCAGGTAGTAGCACTATAGTTTACTCTACCTAAGAAAAAAATATAGATGCATTCTAGCAGTTAGTTTGTTAGTTAGTGCGTGATGAGTGTAGAAACAGCAAATATCGGACTTCTATTGAAAAAAAGGTTTTCTGAAGAAATTTGGACCTATAGAAATGTATAATGACTCTGAAAAGGATATAACCTGATAGAGAAAAAAATTCTGCATAGGATAATGTGTTCAAACCTGAAATTTATAACAAATGAATATTTATACCATTCTATTAGGAATCTGGCAACAGAGCGACGGTAGAAAAGGACGCGGCTAATGGCAACTTGTATGCGCTAGATAGAGACAGAGATGTCCCATTTAACTCCATACTGTCTTCTAAGAGTGAAACGCTATATAGAACTTGAAGTATCTTCATTTTCCTTATAGTAGGAACAGCTCCAAGTTTTAATAAAGCTGCTTTTTTAATAACTGTGTCTATTCATAATGGTGCCCCTAAAATGGAAGGAACATAAACGAGTCCTGGGACTAGGCAAACATATTTTCTTTTGCAAAATTCTACCCATATCCTATATCTTTTGGAAGATTTGTCTCGAGATTTGAAACGAGTGAAAATGAATTCCCTTATATATTTCGCTTGTCACATTATAGCCATACACACAACATTGAGATATTTTATTTTTCACAATATTAGGTTATTTGTATAATACTAAAACTGACTCAGTAGCACCACCATAAGGTACACTGCCCTTGAACTTCAATACCAACAAGCACAATTTATGAAAACGTATTAGTGCACACGCAGTAGTAAGCAAGTTATGGATTTCCAGGTACCTGCAGCGCACGGATGGAGTTGATGACGTGTGAGGTGTTTAGTATTTCGCTTGCACAGCGATAACGGTATCATTTAGGAACAAAATAAACCTGCAACTGCATTTAAAGGCCATAACCTTCATTTAGGGAGAAATATGATTTTTGTGTTTCGCTCCCCTTTAATATTTTTTAGCAAATTGGGAGTCTTCTGCACCTACTTTCCAATGGAGCAGGCGAATGTGTGCAAATACAATTGTACACATTCACATGTACTATCGGTGCGAAATCATCCTAAATAACCTCTTAATCAATATTTCCTGTGTCAAAATACATCGTAACCATGGAAGGATAAATTCAGTTCTGCCTTATTCTTCTGTGACATGTATAATGTAATTTGGATGTGTTTCATAGGATATTATTTCTGTGTCTCCATTCACTAATATGCCCCTTCTACATTCTACATTAAATCTTTATTGATCAGCTAGTCCCTCTCTGTCTGTCTGTCTGTATGTCTCTCTCTCTCTCTCTCTCTCTCTCTCTCTCTCTCTCTTCCGCTCCTTAAACTGACATCAAGTTATCATTTCTGTAATTTGCAATGTTTTCTAGTTCCAGTCGTAGTTCCGCCACTGATATAAAAATCCTGGACCTAGTCTTTTAAAGTTTCCTTATTTTGTGTTTTCCTCAAGGTCCTGATGTCGATTTCGTACGTTTTGATATTTGCATTTTGTTTCCAATATCTGTTTTCTTGATGTACGATACAAAATATAATTATTCGTTCAAGAGTCTTTAACACTAACTTGAAATTTTGCAACTTGAAGGAATTGATTTCCTTGAAAATTAAAGATTAGCTTTGAAATCGGAACTATTGAGGCAGCAGTAATAATGTTATAAAGAAATAATAGGGAGATAGATAAATAATAACTATAAAATAATTTTTGCATATTAAAAATCACTGCATAATGTGAAGGAGCAAGGGTTACATTTTGTCAGAGGATTGAGATCACTAGACACTTTGTATTGAGGTAACGGCAATTAGATCAGGCAGCACGGACAAGGTAGTTAGAATTCTAGTGAACTCATTCAACCGTTAGCTTAAAACGTACCTGGAAATCAGTTATGTTCCGAAATTAGCTGCAGTTACTATGTAACGTAGGCAAATCCTGAAAATTGGAGGAGCGAAAAGTACTTTCAGAATTCAGCACGTCATCCAGTGGAAAATTGTGTTTCATAGACGAATGGGAAGCTTCAAATCTGGAACGTAACATAACTTAAGTGAGAGTTCAGGTTGTAGGCGGCAGCTTGGTTGATAAAAGAGCATGTAATTCTAAACTCCGTGTCTTTTCCTTCGTGTTTTACTGTTTTACAGAAGTGTTTGCTGTGATTGAGTATCGGCAGAAGGGAGCGCCTAGAACTTGTGCTCATTTTACAGATTTAGTAGTCGCTGCCAGGGCACCTTCCAATTAGCATTTCATGACTCGCGACAACTGACATTTGTTATTATTCTGAAAACGGTCATTTTAAACCATAAAGTATTAACACGGCAGAAGCTAAGAGATTTAACACTTCAACAGTTAGCTTCTCGTGTTCACATTCAGAAACAGTTTATATTTATTCTCAAACAGTCAGCAACTCGTTTCAACCACGCACACTCTGAGAAAAGTATATCGTTCATCACTGGTACAGCTGGCAGCTGTTTCATCGAAGGCCAAGATATTGGAGACGGCGTTAAAGGTGCCAAACAATCATTACTGCAATTTATAGCAACATCTAATACACATATGTTATTATAGAGTACTTTATTTTTAAAAGTGATAATGCAAACTTTGCAATTTCCGTTTCCATGCTCAGACTGTGTTCTATAAATACATACAAGTCCAGTGAAACGTATGTTTATATTTGTATATACCATGTTAATGGCTTGTTGGACACAAAATTTAATGGCGACTGATAGCTGACTATTACTACTCTCTTTCCTGTTGTACAATTAAATTTTATGGGAGAAAATAATGTTTATATCACCGGGTTTACAGCGTGATTTTACAGTGTGTTTAACTATGCAACAGCATACGTGTGGCAAGTCTATGAAATTTTGTGTCGGCCATTGATAGACACACCAAAGAATGTGCTGCGCAAGCTTACAGATGGCGAGACATGACATGACTCGTAACATGACAAAGAGTATTGTCTATTTATAAAAGTTTCGATTTAATGTTCAAGAGAAGTCAACTTGTTTTGGTATTTTACTTTTAAACATAAGGTAAGAAAATAATTTTATTGCGCACATTTTGTAGTATAAACTAATTTCTATCTATTTTACTCATAAAGTAGCCGTAATAAGCGAGTTGGCTCCACGGTAACGCGTGTGACTCGCATTCAGGAGGTCCCAGATCCGATTCCCGCCTAGACCGTCCTCCCTGACCGAAGTTTCTTCAGGTTTACCTCCGTCCTCATAGCTGACAAATGCCGGGCAGATATTCTAAACTCAGGCCTGTAACGTTTCCTTTCTAAATTACCTTTGCCAAATATTTTATTCTACGTATCATCAGTGCCCACCATCTGTGATGCCGCATGTAGAAAGAATGGGCATTACACATTACCCAAAAAAGCTATAAAGATTACACAATATTTTTTTATTCTAGAGACCAAAAACATTTTCTAATGCTACCTATCGCTTCTACTAGCGCTTAGAGTGAGGAAGTTATCGCATGCCTATACATATGTGAAGTGTGCTTATCTGTTTTCCGTGTACCCTCGCACCAACATCCATCAGCTGGAATTACCGAAGCTCATTCTTGCGAGTTAAGGCTGGCGGCGGGTAAAAGAATTTATGGAAGCACCTAAGAAATTCCACCATGCCCACCGGAAAGTGTATCACTTATACAGGGAGTCTCTGAAGTCCATTAACAGTTTTGACTGCATAAGACAAGCAATCATTGCCATTATATGAAAAACTACTGGAATGGTTTTGTTTGCATTATACGGTAATTGCCAGTTCTTGCCAACGTTGAAAAAAATTCCGTTACAGTTAGTTTTCTTAATACAATACAGGAATATTCCAAAATTTTGACAAATAAAAAAACAATTGGGTACGGAGAAGATTTTATCGGAGTTCAGCAGAGGATGAAATCTAAGTAGTTTAAGGAGCAATACACCAAAACACGGTCTTACGTACCTTAAACTTGGTGCATGGCGATAATAAAAATTGCTGATGGAAGTGACATCAGAATTTGCTCCATTTGCGAGTAGGAGGAATCTTGTATGCACATCTGCAAGCTCTAGGGTTAAGGAGGAAAACATGTACTCCATTGCCAGCTTGAATAGAGGTTTAAGGGCTAGTTGGGTACTACTGGCTGGTAGGCAGGGAAGACACGGAGGGTATATATCTGCCTCAGGCTAGCTGAGTTCCCAAATAAGACTGATGTTAGGAGAGAGGACGGAAGGTGAACAGAGTTAAACTTACCCTGCTGAGTGCTGGTGCTTTTATTTTATGTCATATTGTTAAGTTGCTTTACTTACCTTTCCTGGCTATTCTTTAGGTAATATAATAGGACAACAGTGCTTTAAGTTGCAATGACTGCCTGGCTCACTGACTCACTTGGCTGACTTATTTGACTCACTTGACTGATTGATTTGACTCACTTGACTTACTGATTTCACTCACTTGACTCACTGATTTGACTCACTTTGCTCCACTTCTATGGCAATGTTCTTGATGACATCAGATTTATTTCAACGACGAATTGGAGATGCTGGAAGTCTGGACAGGATGACTGTTTAGAAAAATTGGCACCAAATTACCTTACTCCTTAGGGCGTCTTCCCTTCAGTAATCAAAGATTGTGTTCATGTGGTCACTATAGATGAAACATTTTCTTCAATGGACGCGAAACCTCGCTACACATAAACCATACACTGTAGCTGACTCTTAACTTTGCACCCGATCGGAGGTCACCAAGAGTAGGTTCCAGGTGCACAGGACAATACAGAGAACCCCCACCATATGACGTAATGGGGATATAGTGCGCGTTGACATTACGCTGATATCTTGGTTACAAAGGAAATGGTCACTGAATGGCCAAATTTAAAACACGGAATTCGAGAACCTATCATCACCGTAACGCAGGATATGCTACAAAGAGTACCCCAAGAATTCCATTGCCATTGCTTACAAGCGGCTTCCATATAGTTTTCTACAAAAGCATCAAAGCCCTCCAGCATATGAACGATGCATGATGTGTGATTTCTGCTCAATGAATCAAGAAACATATTAACAGACTTTATGGATGCGAGTATTTCATCGGCTTTTATAATAGCTCAAGGGTGTTAAATTTCAAAGCTACGGTTGCGTTAAATTTGATCTATATATGGTACAACTTTGTGGCTTGTTCATAGCATATGAAAAACATTCGTACGAAAACATCGCAACATTGGAGTGTTTTAGCACCAACAAAACGGATTTTGAGCGTAGAGTTTGCAACTGTGGATCACACAGGATTTATGTTCAAGCTTCTGAATGAAAACGTCGGTTCGTGCTCTCGTATTTACAAAACAAGTTTTGAAATTTACTTTAACTGTTAACAAATTCCGGTTTTGACACTTCTGATTTTGGATTCATTCATTCATCATCACAAATCATTTTCGCCCACCTCACAAAGAAATGAAACAGAGGTAGAAAGGGATTAGCCAGGCACTCAGTGAGAGAACTAAACGAATTTTATTTAATTTTCGTTCGTTCCCATCCCCTGTTGCAAACATCTACGCCTCCTCCAGTTTATTTCTACGGAAACTTCCCCTCGCTACACAAAAAGTTAAGCTAATGACGCAATTCCAGCTTTCCTTTCTATTTGGTATTTGTTTTCAGTTATACTGTGTTTTATTCCCTTGAGGGTGACTACACTAAAGCCGACAAAAAGAGAAGCCATATCGCAAAGAGCTAAAGGCAGTCTGTATGTTTCCGTAACACAGGAAAACGAGTAATTCAGAGTATTTGGATTTTAACGGTCGGATATTGTAATAATTGCTATTATATTTACAAATCCGTATTGATATTTATTCTCTACTTGAAAACGAGCAATCAGAGATTCAGAGCTCTCTCAAGCGTTGCTTAGTTACTTCTCCACCACAATAATCGCCGGCAGAGTTGTGTACTAACAGCAACGGATGCCGGTAGCGCAACCGTTGGGTGGTCCCATTATACTAGCCTGAATTTGTTTTCTTGTGCTGGAGCTTAACCTGTACCATCTGTGTTTCTCCTACAGGGTCAAATGGAAAAGGAGCAACATCAGCAGTAACTGCAACATAACACTATTTTAATTAGAATAGCTAATAGCAAAGATACATAATAATATCAGCAGTATGAACATTAGTAATCTTAACAGTGGATACTAATTGATCTAATAACACTCAAATTGATTTAAACCCTCTTCTCTAACCATCACAAGCTTCTCTAACCATTACAAGCTTATCTAACCATTACAAAAGTCATATGGTACAGTGTGTTCGTTCGGCGGCACCGGAGCGGACGAGGACGGGCGAGAACTCTGCCAGAGCTATACTAAACGACCAACAAACCATGGGTACACAACACTGACTACTAGCGTCTGCAATGTTTGAACATGAGACGAAAATCCAAGGCGATGGAACGTGTGCCTTGCTGCATATGCAACCAGCAACACGTATGAGTGCAGCGTGTAATCTAGAACACTCGAGTTTGTTCAAGTTCGTTCGAAGGGGCGAATTCGAAGCGATATTTGTCGACTTGGATGCATGGTCTTGCTTGCTTTACAGACGTTACAACAAATGTACCCAGAAAGAAGGAAGGTACGAAGGAGAAAGGGAGAAAGGAAGGAAGGAGGGAAGGAGGAAAGGAAGGGAGGAAAGGAAGGAAGGAAGGAAGGAGGGAAGGAAGGAGAATAATGGTTTGCAGTTGAGAGGAGTATAAAGTAGGTCAAACTACAATTTATTAACAAACAATATCTCGCAAATGGTTAACAGCACAAAAAATGTATTTGAAGAACTTGTGTGGTATAGCAGACTTCTATATTTTTTATGTAGTAGCATTTTGTCCATCTCTTACGGTTTACCAATTGCACAACAGTGGTTCAGAGAGAACAAAGAGAACTTAAGAGTCTATTTATAGCAAATTCAAGATATAGTTAGGTTTATCTTTATCGGACTTGTAGGTCGTGGTCTTGAAGGTATTAGATATACCGACGTTTCGCCAAGTACTGCGCTTGGCATCTTCAGGGTAAGTGAGTGAGTTGGGTTTAAGGGCCCGTTGACAACTAGGTCATTAGGGTCAGGGTAAGATGATCTGTTGTCTGCGCTGTTCAGAGTTTGAATACGCAAGCAGTTTTAGTTTGTAAGATTTAAAACTTTCACGGCGCGCGTTCTAGTTATTTATTATAAAAGTATTGGCCTGGTGCCGGTATGTACATGTGGCCCGGCTTACAGGCTATAATTTACATTAGGTTTGCATTTGGGGATATTTACAAACAGATATATGTATGTATGTGTATGTGTATGTGTATGTGTATGTGTATGTGTGTGCGTGCGTGCGTGCGTGTGTGTGCGTGCGTGTGTGTGTGTGTGTGTGTGTACAGCGGGTTTCTCAGAAACCCATACAGTGACCCGCTTTGGGTCACCGAGAACAGTTTCTCTGTGTATCCTTTTTTTTTTTTTTTTTTTTTTTTTTTTGCTTCTGAATTGTGTTTGTTTTGTCCTTTCTTTTCTTTTGTACACATACCTATTTACACTTTATTTACACACATGCGCTCACGCATTCACTCTGGGGTATATCGTGAGATATGCCCCCTCACATGCACACGCACATACACACACAATTATGGTATGCATGTGCACTCGCACACACGCACTCACACACACACACACACACACGCATGCGCAGTGGGCACTCCAGATAAAGCGTCCCAGTCGTACATGTTTGCTGGACACACCAAGCTATGCGTCCCAGCACACTAAAACACTATGTACACCTCCGCTGTTTTCCTGAGCGGGCAGGTTACAACTCCTAACTAGTTCCCTGGGGTACAGGCCTCTGAGGTAGTGTGTGTGTTGCCTGGGGCTTGTGGTTGCATGGGCGCACATCAGTCGGTGTGCCGTGCGACGTCGTCTAAAACATTTTGATACGTGCATGTTTACAATACTTCCGCTCACCTGTGCCAATGTTGGCAATCACGTAGTTTTTGTGGTTTCTGATGCGCGCCTACGCTGTGGAGGCTTTCTTTGTAATAGCCTCAGGGATTGCAGGGATCCGGGTTTCCAGGTGAAGGGTTTGGTTAGTGGTTAGAAGAGGAGCAGAGAGGATTTTCCGGAGGGAGAGGTTTTGGAAGGTTTGAATCTGTTTTAAGGCAGTTTTTGAGGCGTTTGCCCAGGCCACACACGCATATAGAACCACTGACAGGATGAAAGCGTTGTACAGGATGAGTTTGGAGTTCAGTTGCAGCTGTTTGCTGCGGAAGATGGGGCGCATAACTTTAGCCGCTGTCTACCTTTGTTGGCGCTATATTTTATGTGGGTGGACCAACACACTGTGCGGTCCAAGGTAACCCCTAAGTATTTAACTTGCTGACGGCAGTGCAATATTTGACCACCGACCGTTAGGTCCATTGCCAAAGTGTGACGCCGCTTAGAGTAATGGATCAGCTGGCATTTGTTGGGATTAATTTTAATTTTCCAGTCATGTTGCCATGAGAGGAAGTTATTCACATAACGTTGCATTTCTGCAAGATCGAAACGTGGATTTCTATGGTGGTTGTATATTGCAGTGTCGTCAGCATACATGGCGACCTTGCATCTGGCGTCCACTGGGAAGTCATTAGTGAATAATATATACAGGAAAAGGGACATTATTGGCCCTTATGGGACGCCAGCCCGCATCACTCGCTCCCGAGAGGAGGAGCGGCCCACTTGAAGTAAAACTGCCGTTTTTCTAGAAAATTGTGCGCAAGTATAGATAATTGTGAAGAGCCGGGAAATTGTGGTGCAGTTTATAAATGAGACCAATGTGCCAGCACCGATCAAATGCGGCTACTACGTCCAGAAATAGCGCCAACGTTGAAGCCCCAGTGTTAAATTGCTCTGTTATGTCATATGTTAGTCTGAGAAGCTGTAACTCAGTAGAATGTCCTTTTCGAAAGCCAAACTGTGAATTTGAGAGTTCATGGGACTCTGAAACATGTTTTTGAAGAAGTCGAGAAACTATAAGGTTTTCGAGAAATTTACCAATAGTAGACAAGAGACTAATTGGGCGGTAATTTTGCGGTTGTCTGGTGCTTTTCCCTTGCTTTGGGAGCATAATTACGTTGGCTCGTTTCCAAGTAGAGGGGAAATAGCCTTGCTGCAAACAGGCGTTAAATATTTTGGTCAGTTGCACCAGAGCTTTTCTCGGGAGAAGCAAACGACCGTTGGCGCTCTTATATAGTGGGGGTGGGCGGGGCATTTGCTGCGCTGGCTACGGTTGTGATTGGTTCTTAACGGTTGGTGGGCCGGGTGTAGGCTAGGTTTTATTACCGGTGTTGTGTGTGTCTGAAAGTTTATCTAAGACGGGTATCCATGCTTTCTGTACACGGAGCGCTTCTACCTTCCTGTTGAGGTTGTCTCTGTGTTTGTAGATTTCTATGGCTACCCTTTGTAGTCGGACATAGTAGTTAACTATAGGGGACAGGACTCGGGTTTCTTTAAAGTTGACATTATGGCCGAATAATAAGGCATGCTCTGCTACATACGATTTTTCCGTTTGTCCTAATCTGGTGTGATGCTCATGTTCTTTTAATCTGGTGGCCACACTGCGCATGGTAGTGCCTATGTAGACTTTCCCACAACTGAAGGGAACTCTGCAGATGTGTGTGGGTGGCGCTTGTCTTTGTCCGATCTCAGTAGGTCTTTCATCTTTTTCGTTGGTCTGTAGACAGTGTCAACTCCATGTGAGCGCAGAAGCCTTCCTATCCGGTCGGAGACGTTCCTGATGTAGGGGAGAAAGGCTGTTGCTACTTTGTCGCGTTCCTCCTTTTTAGTTCACCGCCTGGGATGAATTGTGCGCTGAATTTCCTTTCGTGTGTATCCATTGGCCTGCAAAGTTGAGTTTAGGTGATTGAGTTCTTCCTTTAAGTATTTCTTGTTGCAAAGCCCGGATGCTAGTTCTGTGAGTGTTTTTATTATTCCTAGGCCGTGAAAGCCTAAGTTTATACAACAAGATATGGTCTTTATTTGTCATGAAAATAGCTTAAATATGTGGTAGGTATTTTAATCAAAGCGTTAGAACCCTTTTGAGTAAATGCACATTTTCGAAAAAGGTTCCATGTAAAGGGTAGTTGGGGAGGGGGAATTTTGTTGAAAAGCTTGTTGCATCCTTGGAAGGTATTAAACTTAAATACCACGTTTCGTATTTATCCAACGTTTGGGTTTTGAGTGATTGTGTTGACACGTGTGCACTCGCGCGTGCGCACACACATCTGCCTTTTTCTAAAAATGAGCTTTCTTTTTATTCAGGGACTCCGAAAACGTCTATTTCGAGTGAAATCTCGGTATCGAGATTTTGGGTGGAATGCAATGCTTCTCCTACTAAGTAAGCAGTAGATGAAATTATATTCGTGCTAGCCCATGAAGCTTGATACGAATTTCTTCGACAAGCGTCCAAACTTAGTTCTGTGACGTTGGATATCGTGGCAGAGAGGCCAACAAACAAGGGTAAGGTCGAACAAGTGCAGTTTGACTCACCTGTGGAAAGCAAACTTCGGTAGTTGCGACCCTCGACAAACATGAACCGAACACAGAGCGCGTTTTGTACGGTACCTACTACTAACGGCTATACTTACATTAGGCTTACCTGCATCACCACAAATGTTGATATTGATGACCTTCAACGTGAACACATTCCCTATATTTCCAAGAAAAAAAATCTGTTTTACCCAAAAATATTATTCATGAACTTCCTCACCACACTGCAAAAGTTGGGGCTGGATGTGCAGCGAGTGCGCGTAGGATTATCGGCCCCATATTTTACGACACAATAGTTGATTCACACGTTTATGCAAATTCTATTTTAAATAACTTTTTTCCCGCAAGTAACAAGAAATGAAAGATTGTACGGCTAGTTTCGGTAGGATACAGGTACAGCGCACACTGCTGAGAATTCTATACATGAATTGCGAAATGTGTAGGTGACAATAATTAGTCGAAGATTGTGGCCATCTAGTTCCCTTGGCCTATCTCCATGCCATTTTGCCTTATGGGGACCTTGAATCAAGTGTACGCATCAAATCGCACACATTGCAGGAATTGAAGGACAACGTCACAAGAGAAATACTGGAAATCTGTCAACGTGAACTTTTGCGAGATAACCAGAACTGTTTTCGGGAATATAGGGGATGTGTTCGTGTTGAAGGTAATCAATATCAACATCTATTGAGATGCACGTACGTCTAATGTAAGTTAGTACATAGTCAACGTTCCGTACTCATGACTTGCCGGTCGGTTACGTGTAGCTCTGGCGGAAGACTCGCCAATGTTCCCCCGCTCCGGTACCGCCCCGAGCCCATCCGGCTGATCTACGAATGCACTGTATTTATACAAAGAGCTATTTTGCCATTAATGTTAGGCTACTTACCATATATTTTTACCTAGGGATGATTTCAAACTAAGAAAATGTGCCTAGTTACATCGACCATTTGGTTACAGCATTCAGTGTGTGCCATGGTTAGGACGTCTTCCGATGGAAAGAAAAAAGAAGAACCTCGACTTTCAAGCATGCTCGCTAGATGACGTACTTGGGATAGGGAAAACATGCAACAGAGACTATTTGGAAACCGTCAAATTCTCTATTTTAATGAGTTCTATTTTCTCTGTAGTAATTTTTTATGTGTCTCCCATTATTTCCCTGGTACACACAGTTTAACAAAATCCAATCGTCGAATGAAGATTTCACGAACTATTCACAGAAAATTCAAAATACACAGTTTATTAGTCATGTAAATACATTATACAGATGACGTTTCAATCAAATTTTTGAAAAAATGTAAACCAAAGACGATTTTTGCGGTTAATTTGAGGGGTGGGGGGTGCTTCAATGTTGTCTCACTTAAATATGGAACTTCTTATTTCGTTTCTGAGCTACGACGTTCGCAAGGACACACTCGAACATTTGGATGAAATAATACTGATACTTTATAAAACGCACTATACTTTTCTAACTTTTGGCTTTCGAGTTTCCCCTTTCAAGGTGGATCGATAACTCAGGCAGTGGTGGATGTAATAAATCTATTTTCCTCAGGGGCCACAAATAACTCACAACACTGCAGCTCGCAACCGTAACTTATAGTAGATTTATTTGTTTCCTATATTTCTTTCTCTCCTCACTAAAGATTATATTTTTCGGAATTCTGCCGCCTTTCATTTGCTTCAATGATATAATTTATGTTTATATCTGTTTAATTTCTTTATTTAATGATTTTTACATTATACTGGATTCTAATGGAACCATTATTTATGCCATCCAATTACGTACATCCGTTTGTTCTTAAGATGTTCTTGTATAATCACTGTAGTTAACTGATGTTTGCGCCGTGGCCGAGTGGTTAGACCGCTTGACTCTCACCAAAATGACCCGGGTTCGAACTCAGGCGTCCGCATGTGGAATGTGTGGGGACACACCGGCGCAGGGGCAAGTTTTCTCCGGGTTCACCGATTTCCCCCGCCATCATTCCAGGTATTGCTACATCATCACCTTTCCTATCATCTTTCGCCATCATTTTATATCATGCACTTCCTTGCTCTCACACCAGACTTCGGGCTGATCACCCATCCTGGTTCCTCTGTATGATCACATCCTGTTACGAAAACCACATGTACTGGCTGGGAGGGCTTGGGGTGCTGACCACATCCCACTCTCCACCATTGGATCCCACTCATGATGCCTGTAGTGGGTAGCAGTGGGGAATTCAGTGGCCGGGCGGTAGACCAAGGCCACACTCAAAGAGCCGCAATGCCACGGGACAGACAGTTAACTGCAGTTATTTATTTAATTGTTGTGGCCCAAGTGTTACAGCCAGGTTCGATCCCACTGGCCTGCATGCGATATTTGTGGTGGACGTAGCGGCGTCTGGGCGAGTTTTCTCCGGGTTCTCCGGGCTCCCCCACCACTCATCCCACCAACTGCTTCATCATCACCTTTCCATTTATCCATTTCGTCTGAATTTCACATCGTCCTCATCCTCACTGTCATACCTGGTGCTTGGCTGACTACGCGCTTACAGGTCTTCACTCTGTCAGGTGCATAGGTTCTTGTGCTCCCCGACAGGCGTCTGACCCTAGGCACTGGCTTGTAAGTCCTAGGGGGTGTAAGTCCTTCATACGGGGAGGGTAAACAGATGAAGAAGAGGTGTTACATCTTACTGCCAATATCCTTCTTGTAGGTATAGGCATATTACATCTTGTCGTTTTTCTCATTTTATTGTTTTGGAGCCCCATGCATGTTTATTGATGTTTTACCAGCTTTTCAAGTGTGTAGTCTTCGTTTGGGGATACATTTGTTTGGAATTCTGGGTATATACCTGTTCTACATTCTAATACTCCAATATAGTATCCCCCTCCACAAAAGCACTTATTTTAATGTTCTCTTTAATACACTTTGAAAATATTCTACATTTATATGGTGTATCCATACCACACCACATAATAATACACTAAACAACTAAAAATATTGTAACACTTTTTCAAAAATAAAAAAGTTTGCTTAAATTTAAAAAGGTATTATAACATGTACATGCAATAAGTATATTAACATTGATTAAAATTGGCTTAAAATTAAATGATCTTATGTTCATATATTTTCATATATTTATCGTTATTTTAAAGTCTTTGTATAATCCTCCTATTACGCTTTTGCGTGCTATGGATATTGTTTAGCTTCTTAATTGACCATAACTGTGTTTTCCACGTTATAGAAATCGTTCTCCTAAAAGGCTGTATTTACATATACAAGGTTATACTTACAACAGATATATTATAGCTTGCGTGTAATTTGTTTAAATTCCTGTCCCATTTTATAATACAATTGCTTTTGGTTTGCCATGCACATAATTTTTGGAGACCCCTGTCCTAGCACTAAGTTCGTAAAAAGAAGCTCCGGAGCCGCAGGCCTTAAGCCATAAAAAGTAGTTAATGACAGCCCACAAGTGCAGAACTGGTCGAGTCAAAAGCGCCAACATTCCACGAATATTCTGCGCACATGAGGGGGCAGAGGGAGGCGAAGAAGTTATGGCAAAGTCTAAACAGGCTTACCTCCCACTCTAAACGGTTCAATGATCAAGGCATTGCAATATGAACCCTTCACTTAAATTTTCTGTGAAGATGAAAAAACTAAGTTTATTTCCTAAATTGGAGAGACATGAGAGATGAGATTTCAACATTTTAGGTATACTTTATCCTTAGATTCTAAAGTTTATGAAATCATCAAGTAAAATTAATGAACAAGTTGTAATTTAGGCAACGAAATGAGCTTTAAACTAGGTGAAGGACGTAAAGTGTTTTAAATGGAAGACTAAAGGACGTTTAATTGTTCTTATTTCAACTTATTAATGAAGAATTTGTTAGAGCCTCTATTACATGCTAATATGCTGTCCAGTATGAACCAATCTGGTATAAATATATTAGGTATCAACAAACCAGACCATAATTTGCTGAAAAATTATCCCGTTTTGAGAATGCTTGTAGAAATATATAATAGGATAGTTCCAAATTTCGCTTGGTCCCGTAAAAAGCATTTCCGATGGCGCTGTAACTGGTAATGTATAGCTGGATGTGTTACGAGATGTAATTTAACGTTAGCTACAAAACAATCCTTTGTGTACAACTTTACAATCAATTTGACAACAATATGGTGCACCAGCGCATTACAATTATGGAATGTTTCGACAGGAACATAAAGGTGGATCAAAAGGCTAACATTGTTAGACCTTTTAGTGCGCGTAATTTGAAAAATACTTTTTTCGCAAAGACCTATAAAGTTGGAACACGCGAGTAATCACTGAAGAACAATGTGAATCTCACGAGATATTTGGGTAAAAGTTTGATGAATGGTGTAAAGCAACATTGTGAAAAAATGTATTGACGTAAATGAGAATAATGTTGAACAACTCTTGTAAGTTATAAGTTTTCAACAATCTAATAATTGCACAAATCTTATTTCCTTGACTATGTAGTTTGTTATTTTTAATTTTTTGGGCCAAGCGACCTTCAGGTCACCCGGAATGAGAGCAAAGATCTGTTTATTTTTCAAGAACGAACCCCTTTCCGAAAACGCAGGATTAGGATGCTGTAACGCATCGAAGTATGAGATGAGCGTGTGCTCACATTTCGTCCATAAACCCAACATGAGTAGCACATCATGTAATGTCTACATTACAAACGGTTGTCATTACAGGGCCTATATTGGCTGTACTGAGCCACGCACATGACTCAATAGTGCAGTTGTCTGAAGATTGTTCAATCGCTCCATGCACTTGAGCAATAAGGTCCTCTGCTGGCGTTACAAGTGTGTCATACACATTAACCTTCATACAGTGCTACAGAAAATAGTCGAGAGGTGTCAGATCTGGCGACTGTGCTAGCCGTGGAACTGGTCTACCTCTGCCAATCCATCGGTTTGGATATGCAATTTGTGGTGATTCCGCACACTTGCATCAAAGTGTGCTGGAGCTCCGTCGTTTTGCAGCCATATTACCTGCCGAACATTTAGTGGCACTACGTCAAATAGGGTACGCAAAACATATCTAACAAATGTGAGGTTCATCAGTCTTCTTAGTCTGTTAGACAAGAGATATGCTCAGGTCGTTCATACGTAATACACATATAAGTAAATCGGAACAAATTGTCACAACCGCTCGTTCTCACATTTCGACGCTCTCAAGCACCCAAACCGTGCATTTTCGGACAGGGCTTCTTTCTTGAAAACCGACCAGTTTGCCATCCCACACAACATACTATGTGTTGTTGGTGTTTTTTGGGACAGGTTTTGGTGTGTGTGCGTGTGCGTGTGCGTGTGCGTGCGTGCGTGCGTGCGCGCGCGCGCGCGCGTGTGTGTGTGTGTGAAATTAGAGCAATATAGAGCAAGTTGCCACCTCCCTTTATTCATGCCGTTTAGCAATCTCTTGAGGACTTCGATTAAATTTCGATACAATGCGGAGTTAAACTTCAAAGCGAAATTAAACGTGCATCTAATATGTATTAAAACCTTAAC
This sequence comes from Tenodera sinensis, assembly GCA_030765045.1. Lineage (NCBI taxonomy): Eukaryota > Metazoa > Arthropoda > Insecta > Mantodea > Mantidae > Tenodera > Tenodera sinensis. The sequence continues at coordinate 269,094,526 of CM060964.1, forward strand.
AAGTGGATCCGTAATGCCAAGGTGATGCAAACACATCCTGGTATGCAGTTATTTTCGAGATGATTCATACAGAATATCCAGAGGGTTTCAAATTCACCTGTCAGCTACTGATCAAAATACTCCGTTGCTGTTGATTCGCACACTCCATGCAGCAAGAGGTCATTTTTTACAATATAACTTTAGCCGTACGGGCAACATGATTGGGCGGTAGGGGTGAGGAATGAATATGAAGTTGAACTTTCCTAATTAGGCAACCGCGTGAACGGAAGAAAAAAGGAGTGCAGGGCACCAAACCATCTACAACATACACCACGCGCTTAATTATAGAACTATATTTTGTTTTTAATTCTATTAGCAACTGCAGCTTCGTTTCCCCAGCCCGGCCGTGGTTCATTGATAATCGATAAGTTAGATACTCTCGGCGAGGTTTTCCTCACTCTTTATTTCAAAATAACTTTTGTATTGAAAATATGTTAAATACGTGAAAAGGAAGGAGGCACACAGGGTTTTAAACAACACTTTGCCCCCTGTAAGTTTGTAAACTAACTTTGCTTTGTTTAACTGTGCATTTACGTGAAATGAAATTTAATTCATTTTTTAAAATATATTATTAAAATACATTTTTAATTTCGCTACATTGTTATGGAACAGGTATTTACTTACTTTTTAAAATTCAAATTTATTAGTTTCTCTACCGCATACTTTGGTTATCATTCTTCCATGAGCAGATGCAGCTTTGTATTCCGTAGGACATGTCGATACCATCAGGATTTATGGAAGTGGACATTTTGAGGTCCTTCCATCAAAAAAGTGTTTTCACAATGCCGCGCAAGCATGTTTAAGCTGTGGATCGTATTTGCTAAAAGTGAAAGGGCTAGAGTGAGTGAATTCAGTTTATCATACAGACCTCTTATCATGATTGGCAGACATACCTTACCGGATAGTATATGACACACCTTTGAAAGGGTTAAAATCTAATGGGAAAACTTGATGGGTGTCCAGTTAGCGATCATACCCACGCCTGAAAAGTCTTCAGAAAACGACACAAAACCGAAGATTTTTTGACGCTGTTTGTACGTGTTGCTCGCTATTAGTAAGCAAAACATCATATCGCTTACTCCGAGTAAGCTAAACATTAAACAATTCCTTGGCTTGGTAGGAAGTTTTACGCATACTATAACTAAAACTCTTCTAAAATGTGAAGAGTGTAATTATAATCCTCGCAAAAGTTCAAGGCATATGGAGGTGGGCCGTAGTGCAGACTCCACCGAATCCTAAGCTTGCCTCTCCTACCAGCGCTGCCGAATGTGGTACACGCTCTTATGTACAGAACCTCTGCCGGTACACGCACTACGCTTGGCAACAGCGCTCCGCTTGAGCATTGGCCAGTGTTCACATGCCTTTAACTTTTGCGTATCAATATGCATGGGTCGACAAAAGAGCCGTTTGTGAGATAGCTGCAAACCTCCACAGAGTCGCGACGGAGCTAAGCTTTGTGTCTATGTTGCTCACAGAAGTGTTTCAGGGACATGTTGTTCCGGAAAATTATCATTTACTTACAGGAAAGTTAAAGGGAAATTTCAATTTTTGACAGAACTAAATCCATTATTTAATTTCCAGTCGTAAAAATACATATATACTTTTGTACCTAAATTTCAGAACCAAGTCGTCTTAATGTACACCTGATTGAACATTTTATCAATTTCTGTAAAGTTTTTCTGTTCAACATTTGTACATATATTATATTACACTTTACATTACACGTGTGGAACAATAAACACGTTTTTCTTTATTTTTGAGTGTAAAGAGATGGATTATTTAGTTGAATTTGGGTCGAACATTTAATTTTTTAGATATTTTACTTTGAAACATATACCATTTTTACGAATTATCAAGCACTTCTTGTTACTGGTTTGATATTTCAAAGACTTAGAGTGTTCTCATACGGAAAGTTGTTTTCGTTTTGTTTTCTTCCGGTCATACTAAGAGTACGGAATATGAAAACCATCACATAGCGATACGCTGTTTAAACATGTGAATATCGCTTTACCTACCGTGTAGTACAACGAAATGTGTAAGAATGAGCTTTTAAAAGAATGACTGGAACACATCGGATTTTTATGTTTGTTCAGCGGAGCCCAGACGTTTATGACAATGCATAGTTTTTGTTTGTTTTCTCCCATGGAAAATATAAGCGAAGCACGATTTTATCAATGGCGATTAAAATTATGCAATTCTCATGGGTCATATAAAGTCGTGTTTTCTGTCATTTTCCCATCATTTTTCATATTATAGTAATATTCCCTTAAATTTTCGTATTTTTGACATGTTTGTATTTATATTGCAGTTTCGCACATGTGGTTCCAGTCGTACCAAAGACCGATTTTTCATAAGTTTTGTTTGTAATGTTTCTTACAATTATATTTTTTAGGAATGTTTTTCCACGTATTTGGAGGGTAAGCTGTATTGCATAGAAAGACACAGGCGCATAGGGAGCGACAAATGCAAAGAAAGCACGGACAGTTGGTTGTCAGCTTTTCTGCCAATCAATCAATCAATCAATCAATCAATCAATCAATCAATTGTTTCCATAATTAGAATTCTAAGAAATGTAATCGTATCTTTTTTAAAACTTTAAAATGTATGTAATTTATTACCATAATTGATTCTGATTCTGATCGCCCTTCAAAATATGACGTTTATTTCATTCTATGCAGAGCTGAGGGTTAGCTCTGGATTAGCAGTTAAATACAAATTGTACATTTAAATTCAGAATGCAACAATAAAATTAATAACATTTATTTATTATTGAGTTTGATGGATTTTTAAAGTAGATTTTCAGTATAATGTTAATTTAAACAGCATTGAATGTTTGAAGATTTCGAAAAGGCACCACAAAGTATTAGGTCACATTTATGGTCATATTTTCTCATTTTTTTCGGTCATAAGTGTTTGCGTGTTTCTAACATTTTTAGGTGATAAACATCCGAGCTCCGTTGATCAGTATCAACAATAGCCGAACTTAAGCAGTTGCGCTGAACCCCTGGATAAATGTGGACATGAGAGTTTGAGCCAGAAAATAAATCAATGTCGCAAAAATGCACAAATAAAAATGTACATTTGTGCAAAATATTTTAAGTTTGTGCACAATTCTGCTAGTAGAAAATTTTATAAATGATACTAGGAATGAGGCTTTTAAAAGTGAGGTATGTGTGTAATGAATTGAAGCCAACAGTAATCTGCTAAATGAAGTTTAATTATTTTTTAAAATTAATTTCCTCTTATACAGACCCACTCATTCCATATCATATTCACACTAGTAAACTATCAGTATTGATTTCTATAATTTTATATTACATTACATACAGTTTCTCGTTGTGTATGTGTGCACTTTTTAAGATGTGGTGGATAAATTTATTTTAAGGAAGAAAGGGGAACAAAGTTCTAGTCCGAGTGAAACTAAAACTGGACATACAAAAGAAACAAACCCTGATACTAAAATAGCCGTGCCAAATAAACATTTACTGGAAACCGTTATATAACTGGTGCAAAGTACAGTATTTTCTACAAATTCCATTATTTGTGTGCCGTTTGTGCTAGTATACGATAAAGAAGAACTGTTCGGCATCATCGTTAGGTAAGTTGAAGTATTAATACTCACAACGTACGTGAGAGCTTAGCGGTTTAAAACAGTGTTTTAAAATAGACACCAACGCAAATGATCATTAAAAATAACTCCTTATATCTGGCTCAAATTGGATTTCCCCGAAAAAAGTGCATTATAAATTAGAAATTATAAATTTCGACCTATTAATTTATTAACGCAGTTCTAAATGATGATTATTGAAAAGAGAGTGAACCACGCCGGCCAGATCAGAAATGAACTCTGCTTGCTGGGAGGGAAACTTGGTGTCAACAGTAATCTTGGTGCTTGCCATTCTAAATTATTAACTTACAATAAATTCAGGGTCTTTGTTTCATATCATCGCATTATCTTATATCCAAGTTTACAATCGTGACGGTTCACTTTGTTTACTAGACATGTACATTTTAAAACTGCATTAACCAGTATTCCATGCGCTTTGTTCAATTCCGTTATCATGAAAGTATTACCTACCTTGTCTTAATGCCGAATCCGCAACCACCGTAAAGCCTGGGTTATTTATCACCCAGATACACATGATCTAGCAAAGCAACATCAAATCTAAAGTTCATTGGTCATATCAACTTCAAATCCTGTCAAAAGCAGACTACAGGCATCCTTTCGGCAAATCCATTTTATCAGATCCAAAACGAATGTTAGCTGTCAAACAAAAGGGTTCTGTATCTGCTGAACGCATATTTACAGTGAATGATAATTTAAAAAAGACTAAGTTGGTTATTCAGTGCATATTTATGAGCCTTGTAGGAACATAATGCTATTGTAGGTCCCTGAAGATATATCCTGGGAAAAAAAAAAAAAAAAAAAAAAAAGAGAAAAAACAAAGTACATCCGCTGCTTTTCTAAATGTGCTGTATGAATTATTTGACTGGTGCCGTGGTCGGAAATTCTCAATTTAGGATATAATTGTCAAAGGCTGTTATTGAATGAATGAGTGTAAATATTAACACATTGAAAATTTTCAGTTTGTATTTATATTTGTATTGTATTTATATGACCCTTAGTGTGCAGCCAGGTAACGTGAATCATCAGCTTATTTTTCCAGAATGAAATTTATAAGTTAAAATTAAATCACAGCTTTATTCGGAAGACTATTCCAAAGTCATTGCTACACCTTTGGCTCATATGCCGTTTACTTCTTGTACTCGCATAGTACGAGTATTTTACAAAGAGTTACTAACTATTTAATACATTTATAAATGGTTGAAAATGTACATTTCGTCAAGGCTATGCCTCAAATTTAGGAAACTGTGATAAACGCATTGGTGCGATTTTAAACAAAATGAATACTAAACAGTTTTACTTTCTATTATAAATTCTTGCAGTAAGGTAGAGGAATTATATTCCACCAAAAAATCCTCTAACTACCGAGATTTCAGCAGAAATACATGCTTTGAGGCTCCCTGAATAAGAAAAAGTACTTTAGAAAAACACCTTTCTCGTGTATGTGTGAGTGTGTGTCTGTGTGTGTGCGTGCGTGCGTGTGTGCGTGTATGTTAATTGTTCTCCTTCAGGACATTAAGATTTTCAAGAATATCTCCCCACCACAGACTACCCTTTACATGGAACACTTTTACATAATTTTGATTTTCTAAAACGTGCTCTAACGATTTTAATTAAAATATTATGTGGTTAAGATATTTTAATAACAAATGCAATGTAGCAATATCTTGAATTTTCTGGAAATCCCCTTTGAAGTCCTCTTTATTTTCCATTACTTTTGCATAACTGGTAAAGTGGAAGAGAAGGACTAAATCTTACTACAAAAATATAGATCCCATTAAAACAGACAATTTATGTCAAATAAATTTTGTGGAGGTACCATTTTCAAGATATTCCTTGCTATTTGTTTGAACTTTCCAATACTAATTCAAATGGAAGTCATTCCTTTTTTTATGTCCTTGATATGCCAACAGAAGGCGGTTTTCAAGTCATCACATAACGACTAGGTATGACTATCACCTAAGCCGATCGCATTCCCTTTCCACCTACAAGAAAATACATAATAAAACAAATTCTCCAAATGTTTATTTTCATTAACATGACCTAGATAGATGAATAAGCGTTTGTAAGAAGAGTTTGTACAAGAGTAGAGAAAGTCACGTGAGTGCAACATATAAGATTTTTTAGAAAAACGTCTGCATGTGCATAGGTGTGTGTTTATGTGTGTGTGTGTGTGTGTGTGTGTGTGTGTGTGTGTGTGTGTGTGTGTGTGTGCGTTTGTGTATGAACAGCATAACTCAAAAACCAAATGTCGGTTAAATACCAAACTTGGTATTTAAGTTCAACATCTTCCAAGAATGCGACATGTAGAATTTCAAAAAAGCCCATTCACACCATACCAACCTTTACACGGAACATTTTTTGAAAATTTTGACTTTCTCAAAAAGAGCTCTAATGATTTTGATTAAAATACCACATGTTTAAGATATTTTCATACCAAATGAAATGTATATGTTAATTTTCTTGGAAAGTCCTCTGAATGGCTTTCGCCTAACTGGTTCATAGTAAGAGATGAATAAAATCTTACTACATAAAAATGTAAATGTCAAAACACACGATTTATGTCAAATACATTTTTTTGCAGTGAACCATTTCCGCGATATTGTTTGTTATTTGTTCGAATTGTCCAATGCTTTATCATTTTCCAATGTCAAGCCATTCAAACCATACGTTTGGTACTTATAATCTCTTCAAGAACTGCCTTAACCTTTTAGTTGACCTTTATATGTATTTAATAAACGGTAGTCATAAATAGAACACTCAAATATAATCCAACTTTTCTCGGAAATCATAGTGTAAAAATCAAAATATTTGATCATTCTAGGTATACTAGGCAATTATCGTTTCTCATTAACATCATTATCATCACTATCTTCATTGAACAAAATAAGATGTAACTGATTTATTTGCTCTTTTCTTCATGTTATATGTACACCATAAAAACTTTTAAGATTACAGTTGTATTCCATAGTGTCAAAAAGCTGCAGATATTTTCATTCTTCCCCATTATCGCTGTGGAGTTCTATGCTTATGTAGTACCAATTAACAGACAATACAGAAATCTGCTAGTCTAATGAAAACTATTTTAAGCCAGAAATTTGACCTCATACTTCGTTGTGTATGAGATATACGGTCACTATGCTTTAGCATTAACTTCTGAAAGCTAATCAGTAATATATTTTAGTTTTTCAACATACTTAAGCGTTGCATTTGTTACAACTGGCATAATCAGGTGAAAATATGTTGGTATGCCATTTAACAATAAATATGCTTTTGCTGCACGAATTTCGGCAGCTACGAAATAGTCGTTATTTCTGAAAAAATAATGGTCCTATTAATGCATCCTCATATGACAAATTATCCAATTATGAATTTTTAAACCCGTAACCCATTGTACTGAGAATAAAACTATGTGCTACCTAATAACATATTTATAAAACCATCAACGCAGGCATATAGCGTGCAGTGCACTTGGAACTAGACAGTGGCTTCACAACTATGGTTAACACAAAATTTAATGACGGGTGACTCGATCCAACATCCAATCATACGCTTGCCACATCTTGTGGTGTTGTATAGTAAAACACGCTGTGAAATCAAGCTGTAAAGCCGGTGATATAAATATCATTTACACCCACAAAATTTATTTGCACAATAGGAAAGAGAATAGTAATAGCTATCAGGCGAAATTAAATTTTGCGTCTGCCATAGGTCGCTTAGGTCGGCAGTTTCCGAGAGTTTTGCGAAATGGGACTAAAATCTTTTTATCTTGCTGAAAACTATAAACTTTTCAGCATTTTGGTATTAGACTTTCTTGTTATTCACAACATGAGAAATTCACTGTTCAAGTCTGGCGGATCATTTCACTTCCACCTGTATAACATCACATGCAATATTACATGTGAGGGTAGGTATATGACGGAGGTGGATACCTCGCGTACTGCAACATATATCAATCTATTGTGTCTACCAATCCCAAGGAGGAAGGGATGAAATGAAGGAACTATAGGAGGAGTACACAGACAGACAGGAACACATAGAGGCGCGTAAGTCCCTAACAGTTCCAGGCTCGTAGAACCATCTCTCTGCTGGAGCTGCCTAGAGGTGCGAGGATCGAGCCCTCAACCAAACAGTGTCCAAGGGGAGTAGTCTTTCCTTTGAACAATAATCCGCGCCATCTGTCCGGAACGTCACCAAACCTAGAAGTACAATTGACAGATAAGAAGGAAACTGAAAATGAAATGAGGAAAGGGAACCGTGGTAAATGACAACCTCAGCACTCGTCCACCGACCAGGGAAAAACACATACACACACACGCGCGCGCGCACGCGCACGCACGCACACGCACGCACACGCACGCACGCACGCACACACATACACACACACACGCACGCACGCACACGCACGCACACGCAGGCACGCACGCACGCACACACACGCACGCACGCACGCACACACACAAAAGTCAGATTGAGCGGTCGACTTATTACCACCGAAACATCTCGCTCGGTATTATATTGTGTTAATCTGAAGATGAACTTTTCATTTAAAATATTTCCGTGCTTGTTCCCATTTTCACGGTGCCATCACTTAAATGGTGAAACTGAAATATCAGCCTGCAGTATTGCACATTTCGTTTGGTCGTTCCGCACAGAAACACTTGTTTGTGTACTTGTAGGCAGAACTGATCCGAAGTATATGTTCCCCATCCCTTTTAGATTAGGGATGTACAATTTAGAAGCTTACCACAAACTAATCCACTTTACAAGCGGGCTTATTGCAGCACATGCTGTCAGTCAACAGGATTTCTACATTCAACTAATACCACAGTACACACATACAATCTGTACGTGTACTGCCTTTTTCGAACATGCACCTTTCATTGCTACCATGTATCCTTTGCAATTGAGTAAAATATTGTAAACAGCGTGCAATGTTAACCCACACATCCTTGCGTAATCAGGAAAGGTGAAAAACGAAAATCTGTTTAGAACTAAACTGTGTGTTTTAGCAGTTCACTTTGGCATAACAATCAAGGTACAGTATAAAACAAGTGCATATAGTCCTGAATATATGCCTGCTCATTAGCCTACATTCATTAACGCTGCCGCCACTGAAACACACACACGCGCGCGCGCGCACGCACCGCACCGCACCGCACGCACGACGCACTGTGAACAGCATAACTCAAAAACGAAAAGTCTGTTAAAAACCAAAATCTTTCAAGGATGCGACACGAAGATGAAAATTCCTCTACCCTAAACTACCTTTATATGGAACACTTTTCGAAAATTTTGGTTTTCTCGACAATGGCTATAACGATCTTGATTAAATACCATAGTTTAAGATATTTTCATTGGGAAATGAAATGTATATTTTGAATTTTCTGGCTATAGCACAGGTAGTCCCGTTTACTCTTTATGACTTTTACATAACTGGTCAACCGTAAGAGATAGACTACATCTTACTATACAAAAAATGTAGAATCTCTTTAAAACAAAAAATGTATGTCCAAATGAATATTTTTGTTCATTGAACCATTTCGGATACATTCCTTGTTATTTGTGTGAGTTTTGCAATACTTATACATTTCTTAAATGGAAGGTCGTTATTGATGTTTTATATCTTAGCTGTGCAAAGAGAACGGAATTTCAAAGTTGTCATATAGCGACCAGCTTTAAGTTTTACTATCGCTCAAAGTCTACTCTAGGCCATGACAAGGCATTTGATTTTCACGATAAGGAAGTTATAATTATGGTTATTACCTCGTAACCTATGTACACATTTCCTGTACGCTTAAGTTTAGAAGATACTTAATAGTTTGTGCACATATTAATAAGAGGATGTTTATATCTAGGAATAATTAATTACGATTTATTGAAACGTATACATTGTGTTGGTTTTGAAATGGCGATACTTACGTTGACAACACATTTTCTAACCTTACCTTTATAAAGGAATAGACGTAGTTGTTATTGACAGGCAACAAAATAGGGAATTAATTCTTGACTCTTCAACCCGATTTGAAAAAATGTAAACAAAATTAAGGAGGTTGATAAGGAGGCAAAAAAAAAAAAAAAAAAAAAAAAAAAAAAAAAAAAAAAAAAAAAAAAAAAACTAAATTATGACCCTTGCATTCCGTATTTAAGAGGCAAATACGAAATTTCAAATTGGGAAGTGATTGCTCTACTTTTTGGTGCTCGTGGGATGATTAGTAACTTTACTGTTCATTTGTTCCGACATTTTAAATTGAAATTAAGTGTTTTAAAAGATAATGGTTTACAAATTATCTGTGATTCTTTTTAAATTTTACACAATCATCTGTGTACTACACTAAATTAAATAAACAAATAAATAATTCGAAAATGGTGAGCTGTCTTATTTCCAAATTTTATAATAATGTTGTGCATTATTATAGTTTATCTATCAACCATTTTTACATTATACGATATTTTATCCTTTATCATTCATATTTAAAATTATCTTTTTCTACATATCTATGAGCAGGCGTGTCTTTATGTCAACCCTAAAATAGGACAGCTATCCAACTACTATGTTTTCTCTCATATTTCCCTTGCACCTACAAGAATACTAGCAATAATTTCTGCAAATGTTTGTCTCGACTGACATGAAGATAAGGAGTAGGTGTTTTTTAGAAATAGTACAAGGGTAGAGAAAGTTGTTGTTATTGTTATCATCATCATCATCAGCATCAGCATCATCATCATTATTATTACTATTACTATTAATCATCATTACCTATTATTATAATATATGAGATGGATCAATCGATTAATAATTTATTGCTCTAACACCCACAAGGCGCATGGGTATAAAGTTCCGTGGTTTAAATCCTGGTTATGGCATTGAATTTCCCAGTACTGATTCTGCCTTTCAAAGTGTGCTTACACACGGCTTGTATGGGTTAGAACAATCAATTATTCCTTAATTGATTGGCGTTATAAATAGGTAAAGTATTTTAATCAAATGTCATATTTCAGAAAATCAAAGTTTTCAAAAAAATGTCCATGTAGTTGGGGTGGAAGATTTCTTGAAGATCTTCGTGTCACATTTTTGGAAGTTGCTGAACTTAATTACCAACTTTGATATTTAACCGATGTTTGTTTTTGAGTTACGCTGTCCACATGCACAGACTTTTTTCTAAAAATGCTTCTTTTTGAATTCAGAGATTCTCAAAACGTATATTTCCGATGGTCTCGGTATCGAGGGATACAATACCTCCACTACTTACTGTAAATATGTAGTAAGGAAAGTAAAAATGCCACCATTATGTCCTTTCAGAAAAATTGAACGTGTTGTCTTCAGGTCCCAACATTCCTGAATGGATCTTCTTTCTTTCATTCGAAGCTGCCTTTGGCACATCCTTATTTGGTAACTCTAAATATATGTGCTTATTGTATTTTTAAGTGTAATATGTAAATTTTAAGTGGAGTCTGTCTTCATTTCTTATATCAAGTTATAACACTCATTCATATACACAGAGTAGATTATTTTAAATTGCATTATACTCTCTGTAAGCAATCATTTAACTTTGCATTGTTCTGTATTTACTTAATTATTGTTCTATTAGTACCAAATTGAACAAAATTAAACACAATAAAACCAATTTATTCAAACACATTGCTATAAAAACTCATTAACTAAAACAGATGGGTATATACACTTCAAATCCATTTCAGCGGTAGAGTAGATGCTTCGAAGTGTTACTGCTTTTAAATCTATGTTTGTGCAAACAAAAGGGATCGTATGGTGGGTTAGTGAAATATCAAAGAGCAGTTTTAACTACATGAATAGAACTGTCAAAGAAACCGCATTTTAAGGCGATGTGGAACTTCTGTTTCCTAAAACTGTATACCAGAAACAGAACATTTTGCCTCATGCTCCAAACACAGTTAATTATTTTAGAGTTATATTTAAAAAATGTAAAGTTTTCCACAGAAAGATGTTTCTGATTAAACTAATTTATTAAACTATAAACCCCCAAAATTCATTGAAAGTCAACTTATTTTCTCCAATTCTGGAGGGAAAAATTTACCGTAATGTCGTTACAGCAGTTTTACTTTCTCTACCACATACATCATAGTAGGTAGAGAGATACTGCCATTTTGTAGTATTGTTTTTGCTCTAGTACCATTTCGTGGCGTCGCATCTATTTAATAGGTACATATCATAATTTACCCCCAGCTCTGAAGGTATATTCCAAGTAAACAACAAAGCTTTGCCCATCAACTTTGTATACTATACATCATTGTAAATAAATCCAGAGAGGTAGTAAAAGATCACTTAGTTCTACTCTTACGGAACAATATATAGGAATTGAAATACAAGATTGCAACCAATAAATTATGGCAAATGTTAGCTTGTAAAAGTGTATGTTAGCAGTTAAGAATTTCAAAATGTGTAAACAAGAGTAACAATTCTTGTTCTCCTTGCCTTTGTACAGTTTGCTTGTATTAGAAATTTATGTTAATATTACGTTCCCGTGTTTTATATGCTCCTTGTCCTTCACGTGAGAATTCGTATATGCACGTAGCTTTCTTTTACAATTCTGTAGAATTTTCTATAACCTTCTCTTGGTAGTATAAACTTGCCCTAATTCTTCACAATGCCGCTAGTTGACTACGTTCTAAAATGTTATAGTTTTGAACAGTTACATACAAAAAAATGATGGAGAATTTTGACAAAGTCAAGCTGAACGAATGCATCACTTCCTCGGAAAAAGCGCCGAAGGTTGTTTGCTGTCCAAGGGTTGGCCGTGAACTCCGCTCACTGACTTCCTTCCTCGTTCGACGCCCGGGTTAGCCCCCAAAGGACCAGAGAAGTAAGCTACGTCACACTGAAGCTCATTGCGTCACCGTACCATGTCAGCTATAGCCATTATTGCAGTACCTCATAACCACTTCTCGTACGGCCGAATAACAGCTTTGCATCCTTTAATGTTAAAACTGTGACGTAGGGAGCAGAAAGTTCACATCCATTTTCGGATTTATTATACGAGGTGAATCGCCTGCTCCTTTTTGTTTATTTATGTATTTATTTATTCGTTCACTCACTCACTCACTCACTCACTCACTCACTCACTCACTCACTCACTCACTCACTCATTCATTCATTCATTTATACATCCATCCATACATTAATTAATTAATTAATTCATTCATTCATTCATTCATTCATTCATTCAGTCATTCATTCACTCATTCACTCACCCATTCACTCACTCACTCGCTCAGTTGCTTACTTGTTCACTTGCTCATTCGCTCATTCGTTCATTAATTCATTCATTTATATTTGTTTATTTATTGGTTTACTTATATATTTACTTGTTTATTTCCTTATTTGTTTATCTAATTGTTTTTTATGTATGCAACCCACCAAGAAGCTGGTGCGCCTGGAGGCTATCTTGACCATACCCTTTCAGGGTTGCTAGCCCGTACGCTAATTATGGGGGCATACGATAATTTGAATTTTGATACTTCGATACCGGCGAAATATAATTTTCACTGGTTTGTCACACCAGCGAAATAAAATTAATTACCGTTAATCCTCTTATCGCCAGTGTGCCCAAATCTGGTAATCTCAATGAAGAAGGCACTGTTCAGAAAATTGATGATCAATGGAGAAAACTCGAAATACGTGATATTCCGTGTGAAATAAAGAACATGCATGAACCTGACAGTTTCTGGAGTGCTGTTAAACACACGTGTCACCTGATGTGGAATTACCCGCTCCTCCGTTCCTACGCGGAATGCTGCTTTCTGGTGATTTCTGCTCCGGCTGCTCTGGCATGTGATTTTAACCTCAGGGTATGCGTGAGTGTTTGCGAATAAAACGAGAATTCTCGTTTGAATACCTTTATTCTCACCTAAATAAGACTGCGTGAGATTTGCCGATCGTTATTAACAACGTTAAGTCGTGACTGTGTCTTTACTAAGACCGAAAATTGCTACTATTAAATATAATGTGTCCTCACACTCGAGGACCCAGAATGCAAGTCCCGTGACTGAAGTGCTCGTTCGGAGATATGGGCGACAAGTGTACTGACCCGCCGGATTCTGGAGGGCAAGTCTAAACGACCCTTTCTCTCCGGGTTCTCGCAGGCAAGTCCCTGTGCGTTATGACGCTCTCTATACCTTTCACTTCCTAATTAGCAACAGGGTTTCGAAGAAACGACCACCCCTTGTTTCCCGGCTCAACACCTGCACTGAGCGGTTTCCAGGAAAACCGGTATTACTATGTATCAGGCTGACTACCCGGAATTTTGCCCCTAATGACTTGTCTGTACCTTTTCGTGCCTTTTGACAATTTTAGCCACAACTAATCTCCCAGATTCTGTAGCTTTATACATGTAACGATTTTAACATTTTCTGATTATTTAATTCCGCCATGTGATGCAGTATTATATCCATAATTATGGCGTTCACAATTTCGGCTTCACACCTTGGTGGAAATACTGATTTCAAAGAACTGGCGGAGGTTGCATTATCAGTGGTTTGGTTGCCCCACAGAAACACTTCTTGTGAAAGACTTTTTTCTAAACTGGGCTTAAGAAAAGTCAAAATTAGTAACAGATTGGAGCTATATACGGTGAATGGACTTATTCGGTCGTCTCGGCATATGAAAAAATGTGGTGAGTCCGAAAATCTGCAAGTTACCGAAGTGTTAAAGTTTATCTCAGCAACAAATTTGTCTTATGCTGCAACACTTAAGGAAGATTAACTTTCAGATGAATAGTGCGAGAAACATAAGTGCATATGTTGTAATACTGATTGAGGCCATCAATCTTGTAAGTGGATACCATAAACATCAATACTATTATATTTTCATAAGTGTTGTGCTGATATTTTCATTGTTGTAGCATTTGGTTTATGATGTACGATAATTTTGAATCCAAATCTATAATTTTGAGTGACCGGTACGATAATTTTACTTTTAATGGTTGGCAACCCTGTACCCTTTACACGTCACATACGGGCAGCTTAACATTTCAGTGAATAAGTGATCTAAGGGACAAAAGGTATTTGCGATATAAATCCATTTCAAAACCGTCGTACTCTTACACTGAGAATTCCAGCAGGGCCTTTCAAAATGACTTCAAACAAAATGACGTCTATGCCCCCGAAGACCCCCTGGCGCGGGGAGAGGGGGGTAGGGGGGCGACCTTCAGGGGCCCCCGACTGCCTTTAACTGTTTTCATAAAAAGGAAATGGTGATGGCGCATTCAATTCAACCATGAAAAATCGCTAGCAAGAAGCGCTGGAACACATGCAGTTCACTGATGACATACTGACAACAGAAGTGTACCATGTAAGCATTTACTACTCCTTGCTTAAAAGTGTGAAACAAGCTTAACTCCAAGTGTGTTGTTTATTTAGGAAATATAACCGTTAGTGTTGGTAATCAGAGAGTGTTATTTTAACAGTTCGCTAGGTGCGTACCGCATCATGTAGTAGAGAGCGCAGAATAACAAGAATGTTTACACCACGCATTCTTGTTGCTTGCTTGTATCATGTGCGAGTATTATTGCCTTCCACGAATTTCATTGCTGTTCACAACACTATAGGCATCAACAATTTCTCTAAGCCAGCAGCTCATTTAGTTGATGTGTGTGACACAGACAACGTTGTGTGATAATGCGGGAAAACTGCAAATAGATAAGTGACTCTGGACTCAGATGTTGCCATTGTGTATTTATGCAATCGCATTTGTTTACTGCTTAACTAAGCTGTTGCTTGCATTAACATATTTTTTTACCGTTTGCCGGGTATAATCTTCATACAGACTACTTTTAAACGTCTGTATTAAATTAGAACTACAATGTCGAGAAAAAGGACATATTTAAGTGGTTATCAAAAGAAACAATTAAAAGCCTGCCAAGATGAAGAAGTTAGACAGTAATAAAAATAGATACAATGTTCCAGCGGCAAGCTACCCGCCCAGAACACATGTGCAATAATACGGATTGTGAAAATGAAATGGGGAAACAACCTGATGATACGGGACACGCTAGCACTACCATTTCTAGAAATGAAACGGGAGAAGAATTTAGCAATTTACAAGTTAATAGTGGACAAGAAACCAGTTCAAAAATCAATCAGGAGGAAATTCTGGACATCTACTACCACCACTAACATCAGCATCAGGTAGTTCTTCTCAACTTGAAAATAATCAGCAAAATACACCCTTTAGCACCGACCGACGATTATTTCAAAGTAAGCTGAATGATGAAATTAAGCTAAAATTATAAATAGCCCGCCATGCAAACCTCAGGGTCCTTTCCCTAGAGACTAAAATATCTTTTAGCTGTGGTTATTGTATATTACACTAAAACAGGTCCGAAAATTGAAAATTCTGGTTGTGCTATTCTGCTACTTTAAATTCAGTATACTGTGAAGCATGCTAGTTGTTCGGAGATGGAGAAAATGCTTGGCGTGATGGACAGATTCATGATTGGCAAGGTCTAAGCAAGAAAATAAAACTCCATGAAACTTGTGCTTCACATTTAAATGCATGTATTACTTACATCCTGTGGAAACATGACAAAACCCTTATTACATTTAGGGATGAAGGGTATGAACATATGAAAGCTATTATTTCTAGAATACTGGATGACACTGGCTCAATGTCCGCTTGCTTTCCAGGGCCATCATGAGTGTGAAAGAGAGGAGCAGAGTGGCGATTTTTTAAACACAATACAGCTCCTTGCCAAATATGATACTCTTTTGAAAGCACATCTTTCTAATGATAAAAGTAAAACAAAATATTTGAGCCCACAAATTCAAAACGAGATGATGCAACTGTTGAATGTTTGCGTTTTAGAGAGGATCATCGGCGAAATTAAACAACAGCCGTTCTTCTCAGTTATTTCAGACACAACTCCCAACATATCACGAAAGGACCAGCTTAGAGTTGTCATAAAATATTTGCGTTTAAATCTAACCAAATCAAACATTAAGGAATTTTAAATTAAAGATTCGTTATTAGGATTCTTTGAAATAGGCGGCCATGACGCAGAGAGTTTTAAAAAAGAAATAATATCAACTTTAGGGAAGAGAGGTATACAACTCGATAGATATACCTACAGGCCAAGGATACGATGGTGCTGCATCTCTGCGCGGCCAGTACTGAGGGTTGCAGGCAAGAATTAAAGCACGGATCCCAAATGCTGAATTTATACATTGTTCGGTGCATAACTTAAATTTGGTACTGAATGACTGTCGTGAATATAATGGAACTACAACGATTTTAAGAGAAAATAAAAAGCATTTAAATTTTCTTTAGTAGTTCTGTGGTTCGATAACAACAAGTAAATGAAACGGTTGCAGCCGATAGACATGACAGGCTTAGAACTACTCTGAAGAAACTGTGTCCAACTACATGGTCTTCCAGATTTGATTCCTTGTTATCGATCAAACAAAATTTCATACACATTTTACAGTGTTTATCCTATGTAAGTTTGAAGAGTAAGAAGAACGCAGAGAGGGACGAAGCTTGAAATTTGAGGAAAAATATGGAAACCTTTGATTTTGTCCTGCTGCTTGTGTTAATTCAAAGTAAGATTTTGGAAAATATTAACCTAATTTCCAAACTACTGCATTTCCGTAACTCTGATCTAGATACAGCCTCTCAACTTCTGCAAACCTCAAGAGAAAATTTAGTCGCCTTAAGAAGCAAGTTTGAAACTTTAGTAGAGGAAGCTCAAGTTCTAGCGAAAGTTTGGGACATTGATCCAAAATTAACCTCAAAGTGCTCTCGAAAAATGGAGAAATATTTTGATGAGATTTCTTCGGATCACAGAATTGTGGATTCACTAAAGTATTTTCAAGTTACAGTTTTCAATGCTTCTCTTGATATTTTTATTCAACAGTTAAGCAGACGTTTTACCCGCCTACAAAATATTAACGATAACTTTTCTTTCTTACAACCCATTCATCTCTTCAAGTTGGAAAATGAGAATATCCAGGAAAGAGCAGAAAAGCTGGTTAGAAAATACGAATCGGACTTAACTATGAATCTTTGAAACGAACTCATTAGTCTCAAAGTGCTCTTGTGGAAAGACATTGGGAAAAAGGAAACCATGTTGTCAATCAAAGACCTCGCAAGATTTTTGTTTGTTAAAAATAGTTTTCTTTCAAGCAGTCTTCCAGATGTACGCACAGCTCTTCAATTATATTTGACTCTGTTAGTTACTTCTGCTACGGCAGAAAGATCATTTTCTAAATTGAAGCTAATTAAAACGTTTCTGAGAAACACAATGTCTGAGACCAGATTAAGTGCTTCAGCAGTTCTGAGTGTTGAAAATGACTTGAATGAAGTTGAAAGGTTCCTGAGTGTCAAGCGCAGGAGAGCTGGACCAATGTGATTGCTGTAGCTGGATTTCGTAAAACTGAAGGCGTTGTTTGCACCAAGAAGTCAATCATTAGGTGAGTATTTCATTTTCATGCTATTCCATGTGTGTAAATATATACAATTTCAATCTCTCCACTTTTAAGCTTGGTGCAGTTTAAATATGAAGTATAAAGTTTTGGCGTCTTATCTCGCCCCACGTTGCGGAGTCATTTGGTGCAGTTTAAAGGCGCGTTGAACGACGAGTAATCTCTTGATCTCGAGTCGCGGTGACGGAATAAACCATATACTAGACTCTAGAGGTCTGCACGGGCCGACTTTCTTAGGCCCGGCCCGACCCGGTACCAACCAAGCCCGGGCCCGGCCCGAGCCCGAGAATAGTGTATAGGCCATGGCCCGGGCCCGGCCCGAGCCCGAGAATAGTGTATAGGCCATGGCCCGGGCCCGACCCGAGCGCGAGAATAGTGTATAGGCCATGGCCCGGGCCCGACCCGAGCGCGAGAATAGTGTATAGGTCATGGCCCGGGCCCGGCCCGAGCCCGAGAATAGTGTATAGGCCATGGCCCGGGCCCGACCCGAGCGCGAGAATAGTGTATAGGCCATGGCCCGGGCCCGGCCTGAGCCCGAGAATAGTGTATAGGCCATGGCCCGGGCCCGGCCCGAGCCCGAGAATAGTGTATAGGCCATGGCCCGGGCCCGACCCGAGCCCGAGAATAGTGTATAGGCCATGGCCCGGGCCCGACCCGAGCCCGAGAATAGTGTATAGGCCATGGCCCGGGCCCGACCCGAGCCCGAGAATAGTGTATAGGCCATGGCCCGGGCCCGGCCCGAGCCCGAGAATAGTGTATAGGCCATGGCCCGGGCCCGGCCCGAGCCCGATTCTGCAATTTTCTTTTAAACAAAATTATCCTGCAGTTATTGACAATATTATTATTATCACTTTCATCATTATCATCAGTATCAGTATCAGTATCAGTATCATTATCATCATTATCAGTATCAGTATCAGTATCATTATCATCAGTATCAGTATCATTATCATCATTATCATCAGTATCAGTATCAGTATCAATATCAGTATCAATATCAGTATCAATATCAGTATCAGTATCAGTATCATTTATTATCATTTATTATCATTTATTATCATTTATTATTATTATTATTATTATTATTATTATTATTATTATTATTATTATTATTATTATTATTATTATTATTATTATTATTATTATTATTATTATTATTATTATTATTATTATTATTATTATTATTATTATTATTATTATTATTATTATTATTATTATTATTATTATTATTATTATTATTATTATTATTATTATTTATTTATTTATTTATTTATTTATTTATTTATTTATTTATTTCCTAAAATCCAATTTTGGTCCAATTACTTACGCTAGCGAATGTTGGGTACCTGCATAAATAACGTTAGTACATTAATATTATTTTGAGATCATGATATTGTCTCGTTAAAGCCTTAGAAATAACCTTTTTTCCAAGTTTGAAGAAAAGGCTATTGGTGGGTTTCTAAGGGTTTATCGGGGCAATATACGATTATAAAACAATATTAATGTACTTAATCTGTTGTAAGCTATCCGCAATTGGCCATATCAGAAATTAGGAGGTGGGAAGTTTAGGCATTATAAATCATTAAAATAGGCAGGCAAAAAGACATTATAAATAGTTAAAATAGGCAGAAAAAAGGAATTATAAATACTAAAGCAGGCAATAAGAGAAACCCAATATGTTACACTATTCAATAACTGATCGTCATATTTTAAAGAACTTCAAAGTTTTAAACGAAGTACTGCCGCGATACATGTCCCCCATCTCGTTATGTTAGGTTGGGGGGGGGGGGGGAGGGGGGCAGAGTTACATCTGTGCAATGTACTTAAATGTCAGGTTTCTTGATGAGGCTTACACAAAGATCTTCTTAATACTGAAAATCCATTTGCCAACATCCAGAAACAAGCTGACACCATGTGAAAGCCATGTGCTACGCAGGTCATGTGAAGCATGTATGGAAATAACACTTGTAACGCTATTCCAGCCTTTTTCATATATGATGCAGCGTCACTGATGAAAAGTAAGGCGTCGTATTGAATCTCTTCAGGCCACAGCAAATTCAATGAACTGGTGAATAACTGCGCAATAGTTCGATTGTTAACTTTCTCAAGACACTCTGTAGTAAGCAGGAATGATTTCATTGATTCATCTTCTGTAGGATCTAATCGTCCATTAACAAATTGGCAATGAAACGACCTATGGTATCAGTTGACTTGTCAATATTCGTCGATATCCCAGATCATCTTATTTTTCATTTTATCTTTAGTTATTTTCATTGTGTCATCGTAACATTCGGTTAAGTAACATTTTCGCAAACTTGACTCGCTAGGTACAGATTGGTTAGTATACTTCTCCAAAAACTGTGATAATGTAGGATTCTGTAATTTCCAGAAAGGGATTCTGGCGCTGAAGAAAACTACATAAGTCGAATGCAAACTGGGATTTTTGACTCGATGTTGCAATTACTGTTGGAAGCAAAGGAATGTTCTGCCTGTAGCCCTGTTTGATTGTGCCGATATGTTGTGATATAAAAAACTTCTTTTCGTAGTTCACTGGCTGCTCGTATATTTTGCATGTGAGTATTTTACCGTCGGTACAAAATATGCCGGATCCAAAAGTATTAACATAACTGTGTAATTTACTGCGTAAAGGAACATTGAATTTCGGCATCTTGCTGCTAGCTACAACGTCGCAATGAAAACTGAAAGAAAATCAAAGTTAGACCCGTACCTGCTTATTATTGCATTTTAAAATAAACACACGTGATAATCCAAACGCAATGAAAACTGAAAGAAAATCAAAGTTTGACCCGTACCTGCTTATTATTGCATTTTAAAATAAACACACGTGATAATCCAAACGCAATGAAAACTGAAAGAAAATCAAAGTTTGACCCGTACCTGCTTTGCATTTTAAAATAAACACACGTGATAATCCAAATGCTTTCTTTATCTATACATTTATTTGCGCGGCAGCACTCATTGTTGCAAAAGAAACAATGAATTGAATGAGGGACTCCTATGTCGTCTGCAACTTAAAAGACAATAGTATAAATTCGGCGAAGTAAGTTTCATTGTCACGGTCTATCGGTTGTTGAAATAAAATGTACCTGAAGAAAATGCTTAATAATTAATAAATAATACATAAATAATGAAATAAAGGCAACAAAAAGCATATATTTTGTAAAATAGACATATTAAAAAGGCAGAAAAAGGCAATATAAAACTGTGGCATTTCAATCACAAAGGTATAATTCGTACAGATTCACTTTCAAATTGAAGATAAATTTGACGTATTTAAAAAGGCATTCCGCCTAAGTTCCGGTCTCTGCTTATGATTTCTACGATGGATATGTGCATGCCTGTGCATGTTTTAAATCAAAGTAAACATTAATTATAAGTTATTGGCCCAAGGACTCACCATGTTTAATGACCCAAATTGTCGTGCAGAAAGAGAATGGAATCCACACTGGCTGCTCAGGTTGGTTCGACGTTCTTGAATAACTAATCCTGCTGCACTAAAATTTCTTTCAGTACTCGCACTTGATTCTACGAAAAGTCCCTTCAATGTCTTTGGTTACCAGTATCAAATGCTGACGAGATATTTTTTTCTACATATAACTTGGTTGTAAGACCGAAGGGCTATGAAAAATAAAAGTGTCACAACTTGTATGTTGCAACTTGGTGATGCTGACTAATGGGCAATGACCCTGATGTCTGATGTCTGATATATATAGTGATTCATGTCATGATAATACTAAAATAAACGTTTCAATTTGGAGAAATGCAGAACAATAATGATGCAGTAACTTTACTACAGGGTAAGCCAAAACAAACTGTAATTGTATCAGTATAAACATCGATGCTGTGTTTACGAAGCAGGAGGAAACATGCGTTACTAGCAGTATAAACGAATCAAATACGTCTTAGGTTCGAGATAAGAGTGCAAGATTTTATACGTGGAATGGATTGAATTGCAGCCGAGTAGTGAGAAATAATATAGTTGCAAACCCTCTCATTCTGTGCTTTGACTAGCATCAATAGCAGCATTTGAAACGCCTCAGCAGAATAATCATTTAGAATTCCTAGTAAAGAAATGCTGCGGTAATTGTGCTATTCTCGGCATTTCAACAAAGGTGACCAAGAAATATGATACATTATTTTTTGCCTCCTAAGTGAATGTACCACTGAAATTTAGTACAAATCTGGCAAAACATTACATTTGTATTCCATGGCTTTAAAAATGCTAAATGTGTTTTGAGTTCTTATATTACAAATACTTGTAGTTGCATAATGTACCCTGAAAATGCAGAAGAACAATGCTTTTCATTTTAAAATTTAAGGTTTTTGAAAATTGTTTTCACCATATTCACTTTTGGAAAGTGTCACATGATGCAGTTTTCATGCAATTCTTCGTATCATTCCCAAAACACAAACAACTAAATCTGCCATATGTTTTTTCTTTTGAACGCTTTTGAGTTACTAAAAAGCTTGCAGCTTTAGGTATACTAGAAATTTCAAGCGACAAAATTTAAGAACTATTGTTTTTGAGCTGAGGCTAATAAAACAAATTTGTATGGCAGATTTGTACATTATAATCAGATAAATATAATAGAACCTTAAAAATAGGCATTTTTTAATTTCGTCGTGTACACTGTAGAGCATTTGGCATAACATAATAAAATCAGGATTCAACATTTCGTAACTCGGAAACTGAAGGATATATCATACTAAAATTCAAAACCCACTAATGCTGGTATAAGACAGCATTGGAAATAAATGTTCAGCTAACTTGGCTGAAAAATTTTAAAAATCCATTTTCAGTTGTTTATTACCTTAATTTTCAAGCCCGGGCCCGGCCCGAGCCCGACAAGCATTTTTCAAATTAGGCCCGAAGGCTTGGCCCGAGCCCGTGCAGACCTCTACCATATACTGAACTTCTCCAATTAAATTTGTGAAGTTATTTTGTTGCACATTTTTTATTAACACAATTACTATGTTGTTATGATGTAATGCTTTGTTGAACATTTCCCGGTAATTGACATGTCCAAAATCATATAATTCTCAATTTTTCGTAAGATTACCGTAAAATGGCTGCTATCTTAAGCGAATGCGATGACCAAGAAGTATTTGGATATTCTTGTCTTCCTTAACAATTCCACCTTCTACTTCATTATAACCATCCGTGGTTAACGAAAAAGATGCTTTGCGTTAGCCACGAGAACCATCACAATAACGTCATGCGCCGCATATATTGTATGATTTAATGGTTGTTTCGGTCATGCCAGGAACATAACATCAATTTATATTTCAAAACTCCTAGCGTGATGTAATACAAAATAAATAATTAATTATGTAAACATGATTGAAATATCGAAACAATATTAACAGTAATTGTCATTTCCACAAATTGAGAACAGATCAATTTACAAAAGAAAAATATTAACATAACAAAGTCAAGTTGTCATTAATGATTGGTTTAAATATGCCTTGAAATATACAGGTGTCCCAAAAATCACCAACAACGCTTAGTATGCTGCACGACACGGCAAACTGATCGGTTTTCAAATAGGAACCCCTGTCCGGAAATGCACGGTTTGGACGCTGTAGCGCATCGAAGTGTGAGATGAGTGTACGTTCACATTTCTTCAATAAACCCAACATCGAGCTGTCTATATGACGAACTGTATACTTACTACGTCATTGCATAGCTTACATCGGCGGTGGTGAGCCTCATGCACATGACCCAATACGTGGGGTTGTCTTTAAGTGAGTGAGTGTGTCGGGTTTAAGGGCCTGTCGACAACTTGGTCATTAGGGCTGGGCTGTCTTTTAAAATTTTAGATCCCCCCGTGGGCTCCAGGTCCTCCGCTGACGTTATAGGAGTGTCATACACCATACACTTCATACAACTCCACCGAAAATAGTCGAGAGCTGTCCGATCTGGTGACCGTGCTAGCCATGGAACTGGTTCACCTCTACCAATCCATCGGTTTAGATATGCGACGATGAGGCGATTCCGCCAATTTACATCAAAATGTGCTAAGTTCGCCATTTCAGCAGCTGTGTACTGGTACGTGCCGCACTGCTGTTAAGAAACGTTACTGTACTGGAAACTACACAAGTGACGCAGTAGGATGCGCCCCAAGGACTCTATGGAGGAATTTGGCGCATGTGCAGGAATATTATTATGCTCAGGTCGTTCACTCCAGTACACAGATGCCTTAAGGGGTGCAAACCTTCCGAATTAAGATACCAAAACCAGTGTTAACAAATTATCACAACCGTTCGTTCTCAAACTTCGACGCGTCCAAACCGTGCATTTCCGGACAGGGGTTCCTATTTGAAAATGGATAAGTGCTCCCTCTTGCACAACAAACTAAGTGTTGTCGTGTTTTTTTGGGACACCCAGTATATTCACTTCAAGCTTTATTAGAGAGTAGGGCCCCCAAACTTTATTTGCAGGGGGCCCCCAAAACCTTTGCTACGCCACTGGCTTGAGTCACGTTTATTATAAGATAAAACACCAATAGAATTTATATTTGCACAAATGGGTCGTCGCATATTAGTAAAGTTACGAAGCGGTGACTGGTTTCTTCTAAGCATTGGAGTTTAAAACGCTAGTTCTTACAGGGTTGTGATGGTCAAGCGGAATTATTACGTTTCGGTTGTAGCGATGTTCTGGGGAACGTGTTCGAATCTACGGTAATGGGCCTAGCTTTTTTCTACCCACCATGTCACTTCTTTTGACCAATGATAAGGTATTACAAAGCAAATTACAAATAAACTACAGTAAACAGATGAAAATGCAGTTTGAGCACTTATTCATTAATCAGATACCTTTTGAACCCAGTTTATTCTTACACATGGACTGTAAATGTGGTCAAATGTTAATAATATAATCATTTGTCTAGTTAGTATGTGTTACTTTCTTCATTTCTGGTTAGTACGTTCAGGGTGATGATTACTGATTATTTAAAAAAATGCTAACATTTACTAATCTACAAAGAGATATTCATATTTTAAATCTGCGCAGCTTATTAGTATTCACAGAACAATATGTCATGGCTGTCAGAATAGGTACAAGAAGGATCAACTATATTTGACACAATACGTTAAATTCTGGCTTGACAAATGAACGATGTTTTCAAACAAGACAATAATCTGCGGGTTGCAGAGATAAAAAATCTGATGTGTTGCACTCACATGACTTTCTCTACTCTTGTACTAACCATTCTAACAAAGCCTTATTCCTATATCCCCATGTTAGTTAAGATAAACATTTGTACAAATTATCTTACTGCTTATGTCCTTGTAGGTGCAAGGGGAATATTAGAATACAGAAGGCTTTGTGCGACAGTCAAATCTTTTTTACCTTTGAGATTCCGTTCTCTTTGCACGATTAACATATAAAAAAATGAACAACGTTGTTGCATTTCGCTAAAGTTCTAAGTTTTCCGAAACTCACACACATAACAAGGAATATCTCCGAAAAATGCTCCACCCTACAAGAAAATTTATTGAGACATAAATTGTGTATTTTAGCAAGATATACATTTTTCTATAGTATAATTTGGTCTATCTCTAACGGTTTACCAGTTATGCAAAAGTCGTCCAGAGTAAATACGACTACAGGGGCCAGAAAATTCAAGATACACATTTCATTTGTCATAAAAATATCTCAAATATATGACATTTTAATCAAAATCGTTAGAGCCATTTTCAAGAAAATCAAAATTTTCGAAAAATCTCCCATGTAAAGGGTAGTGTAGGGTGGGGCTATTTTCTTCAAAATCTTCGTGTCGCATCCTTGAAAGACATTAAACTTAAATACCAAGTTTGGCTTTTAACCGACTTTTCGTTTTTGAGTTATGCTGTCTACAGATTGACACACAGACACACACACGGACCTTTTTCTAAAAATGCTTTTTTTGGATTCAGGGGGCCTCAAAACATATATTTCCGGTGAAATCTCGACATCGAATTTTTGGGTGGAATACAATACTTCCCCTACTTACCAGTAGAGAAAGTAAAAAGTGAGCTTATTCACCTGGTGTATTACATTTCCAATGACACAAAGCGCCCAATAATTCTGAGGACATTGAGAGAAATACTGCTAGGATTTATTAACGGCTTAATTTTCAACCTGTACTAATCAGAAATGAGTACATTCTAATAACAGACGATAAGGAAAGAATCGAAGCAGCAAAAGTAATAATTTGAGATCACTGCGCGCCAAACTTTCTGCATGTAAGTTACTTAATAAGATGTACACATTAATAATACGGTATATAAATAGAATGTACAACAAATACATGGCCGCGCCATAGTCGAGCGGTCAGACCGCTTGAACCTCACCAAAGCGACCCGGGTTCGATCCCAGGCGTCCACATGTGGGATGTGTGGTGGACACACCGGCGCAGAGGTGGGTTTTCTCCGGGTTCTCCGGTTTTCCCAGCCAGCATTCCATCAATTGCTTCAACCTCCTTTCCTCTCCTTCCATTTCACTTCACTACTTCATCCTTTCAACCGCTTGGTCTCTTTCAGGATCGAAAGTGTCAGCTCGGCTCCGGATCATGTCCACACCGGGACACGTTCGGGTGTATAATGGCGCGATGAAGTGCTCTGAGTGAATCCGTCCCCTGTCACGGTAGTCGGGCTCCGGATCGTGTCGTCCACACCGAGGATCTTCAGACTCGGAGGGGCCCCTGCAGGCGGCGCTCAGCGCGAACCGCTGGGACCAGTGTACTGGCCCATGTCAGGGAGTTTCTAACTGGGAAAATGTAGGGACCCTACCTCCTGCGTGCCTTCTGTTCTGTGGTCTGGCCGTCCCCTGTCTCCTTTCTCCTCACCGCTCCCTCCCGGGGGCACCCCTTCGGGGCACAGGCACAAAACATCTCTGAGGTTGAACTGCCGAGGTCCCCTTCCTATCTTCTTCTACAGAATGTGCAACATAAGTAAACGGAAACATGAAACTAAATAGCAACGTATTTAAAATAAATTTTCTCCTTTTGTCGGCGTAAAATGTGTCGCTGCATTTGAGCAATGTGCTGATCTATTAAAAATACACAGCGGAAAGATATTGCAATTGTCTTATTTGGTCAGTGCTGGGTGTGAAATAATTTATAATCATAGCGATGGATATCCGATTAACAAAACCTGTGTTTTCTGCGATACTCGTGATTTAGCAAGTTGGACAATGTTTTCCTCATTATTTGGTCTCATGTTTATGTGTTTTGATAATTAAAATCCTGGGAAATTACATTGAGAAATGTAAACATTTTTTTCTCATAATGCAAGTTTTAGTGTGTACTACATACTGGATGTGCGTACACGGTATATAGTCACATTTCATTATTTGCTGTGAAGCGTGACACTGTTTTCAGTTTAGTTGCTGCCTGTAAACATTAAGTCAATATGTGGTAGAAATTTGCAGATGTCACAAATGACACTGCTTTTATTACAATTGATTTTTTGAAAATAATAATACTTCATTCCAGATTTTTGTTTTTGTTTTAGGAAATACATAAAATATAAACACACATCTCATGTTCACTTTGACGTTGAATGAAATAGAAGAAGTGAAGCTCAAAGAAGTCGGTGGTCCACTAATCTTGGAGAAGGGTGAGGGAAAATCCCCGGAAAACATACTCCCATGCAGGAAACTAATTTCAGTCGAGATCTGAAGTCTACCCTCCAGGCTTCAAGGCAGTCCTTGTCGCAGTCCCAGTCCTACCCCTACATCATAGAGTAAATATCGCATCAGTATCATATTTATAAATTATTTCCTACTATTGTGACATATAGTTATTTAAAACCACTTTTTGTTGTTGTGTTCTTTAATGCTTCAGTGTATTACCAATTGTTGTTTCACCAGAAAGAAATACCGACTGATTGTACGAGATACAAGTAGATACTAGTTGCACTGGCGTTTTCAACCATCAAGAAGTAATTATCATTATCATTATCATTATCATTATGATGATGATTATTATGATGATGATGATGATTATTATTATTATTACTATTATTATTATTATTATTATTATTATTATTATTATTATTATTATTATTATTATTATTATTATTATTATTATTATTATTATTATTATTATTATTATTATTATTATTATTATTATTATTATTATTATTATTATTATTATTATTATTATTATTATTATTATTATTATTATTATTATTATAATTAACTAGAAATTGCGCTATAGTGATAAGTATTGTGAGTATTATAAGAACCAAATTAGTTGCTATTGTTTCCTTTTAATTTTTTGGAGCATAAAGTTTCAAAGGCATTCTACCTAGGAAAAGAAAATAATAGTTTATGTACATGTTAATCTAAACCACCCAATTATCGTGTCTTCAAATTGTTCTAAATTTACTTGCATGCAATTAACATTGCCTTTCACAAAACACGGGATTTACGGAACGTCTACGATATGCAAATTTATAAAGTAACATAGAGTAGAAATTTACACAATAAAAACTGTGTTGTTTAATTGCAACTACAATAATAATATAATATATTACGTATAATACAATATTATACGTACATATTTCATTTGTCACGTGAATAATTTTATACTCTATGGGGGAATTTCATAAACCCTCTCTCTCTCTCTCTGAGTTTCTTAATGAGTGTAATTTTTTTTGGAGGGGGGGGGGATGTTCAGGGAATAGAGCTTATCTAGCTACCAGATGTAAGCAAGTAAAGAAAGTAATAATGTGGGTACTTCATCATAATAATTATAATTACAAATTGGTACAGGATTTTCAACTTGTTGCTAGTCATGACCTTTCGATTTACCACGAGGCGATGCATTTTTGTTGTTGACATGCGTGTACTATCCACCGTCTGGTAGATTAAAACCATCATGTACTGGCAATGTGTTATAGTCTGACATTACGACCTGGATGCCATTTCGAGGTTTAATGACTACGTGACTTTACACTAGAATAACCTCAACGCCTGGCTTTCTCGGAGCACCGTAGCCTGGGCTTATGTACCGGCACAAACTGCATATTGGCGTAAAAATAACCAATCGCAAAAGCATTTTCATTTCCTCCATTTTATACACGCGTCACGCATTTGAATGTAAAACACATCGATATAGCTTACGCCCCTTCACTACTGATGTCCACATTCATAATGTTTCACTTTTGGTATCGTCACATACCATGGCAGTCGTTTCGCGGGTCAATAGGCGGGATTACCTACAACAAATTTTATGTCCTGGCTTTTATAGACCTTTAAAATGGATAATGTTATGGACTCATTTATTTTTACAGGTTGCTCTGTTGGCATGATAAGGGAAATTCACTTGGTTAACGACGAATCAAGAGTGGAATATGTAGCGGATGTAAACAAGTGTTGGAGATTTTGAATAAACTGAACGCGAATAAATTAGTAAATACCAAATAAATAAAGGATAAGACCAAGAAGGAAAATAAGAAAAACCAGTGGCGGCTGGTGTCCAAAATAACAGGGGGTTCTCTACTTTTAGTGCATTACGTAGTTTACCTTTCTAAATAGTTTGATTTTCTAGATTGCATAAAGTATTTCGATAGCTCTGAAATTACCTTACACCAGCCTGATGACATTGATGTGGTTGAATCTCCTGTAAAGATATGTTTGTAGAGAAAGACCGTCCTCGTTTCCTTTTGCTTGGCGAATCTGTCTATGACTCTGCTTGAAATATGGAAGATTGTGGATCATTTCCTTTTCAATAGACAGCATGGCAAGAGCAAACAGCCATTTTCATCCATGGTACTTCTAAGAAATGTTTCGATCCATGACAAAGTGGAGAAACATCTCACTGCTTCACACGTTGTCATTGGAATAGCAGCTAATAATCTCAACAATTTCATAACACCACCAAAGAGTTCTTGCAGGTTATTTTCAATTAAAAACTTTAGATGGGCTATTGCACTTTTCATTTCTTCAAAACCATTTCGAGAATAAATGATCTGTAGTTCTGTTTTGACTTAAATTTATTTAAAAATTGATAGGACTGCACGTCAGAAAGGATTTTTTTTTTTTTTTCAGGCAACTTATTTTTCAACGAAGGAAAGTAGTGCTAGTCAAGTAAATTAGTGGCCAATAAGTGACTGGAGAATTCAAACCTCTGTTGGCTCTGATGTATTATTATGTGACATACTTCCTTTGCCGCTACATTCCTCCACAAAAAGACAGTTTGCCACACCGCACCTTTCTTTATCAGGAGCAAATACAAATGCGAGTGGTGATTCGAGACACAGCCTGTTTGCGTGTCCATCAGACAATAACATATGGAACAGAGACTATCAATAAAGTCAGGCTGCATCTTGGAAATATCGACTTGTGTAAACCGTGCTGCAGCACGACGTAGGATTTAGAAATATTCTGCTCTCCTAAAGCGCTCAATAATTTTTTCTATCGCTGTACCTTTAAAGACTGTAGCATTATTCACGTGCTCTTTTACAACTGCATCCAAAGCTGCAGTCAAATTTACTGTCGCGCTGAATATTCCAGGATTGTTAGATTCTGCAGCTTCATCATGTCCATGTAACTCAAGCTCAAACTCGCCACAGAAGTTAATACAGTCAACTATTTTGGAAAGAATATAACGATTCTTCCTTACATTGTCATTGTGTATTTCTATATTCTGTCTAAAAGCTGAGCTAAGCTGTTGCATAATTTCTGTGTTTCCAAGAACTGATAAATCCAAATAAGCATTCTTATGTTAAATAGATTCTTCGT
Source organism: Tenodera sinensis (assembly GCA_030765045.1). Lineage (NCBI taxonomy): Eukaryota > Metazoa > Arthropoda > Insecta > Mantodea > Mantidae > Tenodera > Tenodera sinensis. The sequence goes on from CM060964.1 coordinate 269,125,398, forward strand.
GCTTCTTAACCTTCTGCTTTAGATGACTTAGATTTGACACGCCAGTGCATGTCCAGCTTGTATGTTTACTCTTAGCAAACAGCAAGTACGGAAAACAAAATAGCTTATTTGTGGAAATAAACCGCAAATCCATAATAATAATATTTCCGGGGAAGGCCGCGTCCTGGTTATGTTGTTCTTGCCAACGTTTCACCCTACTATGTAGAGCTTCTTCAGGGCTAATGCTTTCTTTGGCAGCACCGCAAGAACTGTGTTTCCAGCGAAAGAAATTACAGGCGAATAAAGCAATGTTATAGTATTATAATTCTGTATCTCGTACATATTTAGATTCTTGCTTAAACTTATTGATATTAGCATCACTTAAAATGAATAAAAATATGCTTTATAACCATTTAATTTCAATGCAACACACAGTATTTATTATTATTATTATTATTATTATTATTATTATTATTATTATTATTATTATTATTATTATTATTATTATTATTATTATTATTATTATTATTATTATTATTATTATTATTATTATTATTATTATTATTATTATTATTATTATTATTATTATTATTATTATTATTATTATTATTATTATTATTATTATTATTATTATTATTATTATTATTATTATTATTATTATTATTATTATTATTATTATTATTATTATTATTATTATTATTATTATTATTATTATTATTATTATTATTATTATTATTATTATTATTATTATTATTATTATTATTATTATTATTATTATTATTATTATTATTATTATTATTATTATTATTATCATCATCATCATCATCATCATCATCATTATTATCATTATCATCATCATCATTATCATCATTATTATCATCCTTATCATTATTATTATTATCATTATCATTATTATCATTATTATCATTATAATCATTATTATCATTATTATAACTATTATTATCATTATTATCATTATTATCATTATAATCATTATTATTATCATTATAATCATTATTATCATTATTATCATTATTACTATTATTATTATTACTATTATTATTATTATTATTGTTATCATCATCATCATCATTATTATATTATTATTATTATTATTATTATTATTATTATTATTATTATTATTATTATTATTATTATTATTATTATTATTATTATTATTATTATTATTATTATTATTATTGTTGTTGTTGTTATTGTTGTTGTCGTCGTTGTCGTTGTCGTTATGGGACACAGCTTTGGGGCTGCTCTAAATCGACCAACATAAAACACATACAGACTTTCAAAATAAAGTTTTAAGAACAATAGTTAATGCACTATGGTATGTGCGCAGTGATCACATACACAGAGATCTCAAGATTGACACTGTAATAGAAGACATAAAAAAGTCTGCAACGAAACATCATTTAAAAGTGCAGCACCATGAAAACAAAGAGATGTTGAAAGCATCTAGAAACTGTGGAGTTCGAAGACTGAAAAGAATAAAGCCAGATGACAATGTGTGACCGCGAGAATTAGTGTAAACTTTGGGGGCCTTCAATGGAAGACTCGCCTATACATGTGAACTTATTTATGAAGAAAATATTACTAGATAAGCTTTTGCTTAGTTCTAATTTGTTAATAATAAAAAAATATCTCCCCTTCAGTTTGAGAATGCTTGCCCTCATACTGGATGGTGAAGTCCGTTATGGATGTTGAATACTCTTTTGTCATCAGTTCAGGATTTACAATGACGTATCATTCATTTTAAAAGTGTGTTCCTTCAACACTAAAGCCTCCGGATTAGAGGAAGATAGACTCCCTTCAATAAACTTAGGTGTGCTGTCTATTGATATTGTGACGCCGGCGCGGCTCACAACACAGGACGGTTGAGACTAAGCTATTTCACATACTAGGCCGGCGAGCAAACAAAGACGCTCAAGATCAGGCTGCCTCGCGAGACTGTTTGTTTATACGTGACTAACAACAATGAGCGCGGCGCTTAACAAATGATTGCTGGAACCCTCAGAGGCGTTCGCGGCCGGAGTGTTTGTAGAAGTTCCAGAAAGGACCGGGTAATGTCATCCCCGTTAAATAAGGAGGCGAGGGAACAGCAAAGGGGAAAGTTACAGTTTTTGAATCGGTCTATGTGTCAGTGAATGCGAGATAGCTAGGAAGACACTCGTACATAGCGTCGACGTGAAGAAGTTTTAACGAGTGTTGAGTGATTGTATCGTCGGAGTTAGTATTTGAGAAACAGAGAAAGTAAAGAGAGACAATGAAAAGAGCGAGTTAAAGCTACAAGAAGAGAACAGTTGTGAGTCATATTATCACGGAAGACTGTAGACTGTGTTCGCGCATTTGAAGAGAACTACGTTGTTTGCAAAGGTTTAGAAGAAAAATAAAGCGATAGAAAAGTAACTGGACTGGATTTGTCATTTAGCTACAATATTTTCAATTCTTTATGTGAGAACCTGTATCTTTTGAGCAAACAGATATAAACTTGAAACAGGTGCGTCTTAGTTTTAATGAAAATTGGTTAGTCATGCTTTTAAAGTTAGCCCTCACCTTATTGTTAGCTACGCACTCAATTGCAGTTATGGACAATATGGTGACAAATCGAGCGAGATGGCGGTGCAGCAACGTGTGCGACTTGGATTCAGGAGGTCCCGGTTACAATCTGGGCGGCCACGCACTTTGTCTTTGATTTTTACGTGGTTTCCCCTTGTCACTTGAGAGAGCTCTAGATTGCTTACTTCCACTCCACAGTTTCCTTCCTTCCCTTCCTCATTTGATTTCCCTTGTCATCTTTCAGGTATGTTTGTCAACGCGGCGGCTTGGGTGGCTGCGGGGAGATGGTGCGGGTGCTTGTGCTTTGTGACACTTCTCCCCTGGCCCCCTTGTGGTAGCTGCGTGCCGCTGTCCAGGCAGCTAAGGTCGCTTTGTCGCCCCCTCTGAGCAGTGGCAATGAGCTTCAGGTGGTGAGCCAGGTAGCTTTCTGTCAACTGTTAGACTTCCCTACGTAGTGTGGCACTGCTGTCTCCGCCTTTTTTTTTTGAAAGGGGAGACAGAAAGAGAGTTGGACTAGAAAGAGTTGGCTTATTTCGCCGGGAAGAATGGGAACAAGGGAAGGGAAGAAAAACTAAACTAAAGGTTTCAAGAGGGGATTGATTGAGAAGTGTATCGTATCTGTCGAGGTACCGCCGAAGCACCCTCGCAGTACGGATGGATACAGCCGGCTATTACCGGCATCGGGAAGGGTATTCCGGGTGACAGACATGGCGAGGCCCTGACTGCCACACACGGGGAATTAGGAGTGGGAAGGAAGTTCCAGGATCTTCATGTTTGGCGGTTCCAGTTCCACGATCGTTTACCTGTGACGCCACTGCATATCATAAGCTTGCATCGATCGTCGCAAGTCTTGCGATGGTGATCATAGTAGCCAGTGTGTGAAAACTCTGGGTGGTCGAGTTGTTGTGGCCACCATGATTGAGGAGTGACGTGTTCTTTTGCTAGAATCTGCTGAAGTTGAACTTGTCGCTTTCGTAATTCAATTTCCTGCGGGGATGGTGTCGGGAAGTGATGTCCATCGGTTTGTGTGGTGGCCACTTGTGTTGTTGGAGTGGTCCTGCTCTCTAGTTGTGTCAGCTGCAGATGGGCTGATTTGAGAGTTTCACCGTTGAGTGCGACGTATTCAGAGAGAGTTCTAACTTCAGTTCGTAGAGCTTCTACTGGTTCCATAAGGTGAAGTCCGGAGAATGTGTTGGCGGCGGTGTTGATTAAGGTGGTGACGGCGTTGGTAAGTTGATGTAGGGCGTCTTCGATGCTACCCAGTCGTTGTTTGAGGCTGAGAACCTCAGAGCAGAGGTACTCTACTTCCTTACTGGGCGGTTGTGTGCTGGTGGAGGCGGCGGTGTGAGTGGAGTTCGGCCCTTGGGTTGTTGATTCTTGCTGCGTTGTTTGCGTTGATGGTTGTGTAGGCTGAGGAGCTTGGCGAGGCTCAGGTTGTGGAGGCTGAGGAGGTTGAGACTGCTCACGTTGTGATGCGGCGTTGTTACGGTGCCTAGGGTATAGCGGACAGCAAACCTGCCCGGTGAAGTGGTCTCTCCTGTCGCAAGTGGCGCAATACCTACGACGTCTGGTGAGGTCGTGGTGCTGACAGGAGGATGTCAGTACTGCTGCTCCACAGTAGTGACACTTGGCTCGGGCGACACAGGACTGGGTTTCATGTCCAAAAGAGCAGCATCTCCGACACGGCTGGATCCATTCGTTCCGACTACACTCTATACGAATGTGTCGGCCGAAGAGGGTGAGTCCTGAGGTGATGGCGGCGGTGAAATGCGTCCTGTCTTGGAAGACAAGTCGCACTAGGGGTGTCGCTCCGTATATTCCCCTAATCCTAGAGGCACCGACTAGTGAGCTCCATTTTCGCTGTCCCTCCTGTAGTATAATCTGCGGATGCAGGTGTCGATTGACTCCGACGGCAACTGCGCCGAAGCGGCCGTACCGTGGGTTGGTTACAGGAGGTTCGGAGGCGGCGGTGATGTGTTGAGGTTGTGCGATGCTAGGAGTAGCGTTCAGCGTTGGCTCGGAATTGGCGGCCAATGTGGCTCCATTTTCCGGCGTAGTTTGCGTATTCCCAGGAGGAACACTGACGGCGGTGTTGTTTTGACGTGTTGCGTAGTTAGAACCGGCGTTCGGCGTCGGCTCGGAAGTGACGGCCGATGTGGCTCCATCTTCCGGCGTAGTCTGCGTGTTACGACGATTCTTCCTGACTATGCTCTCTTACTGGGTCTCTGGTCTCCCGTTACCTCATACTTCCCTCTAGGAATGTGGTAACTTGCAATAGATCCCTCCTGGGTTGCAATAAAAGAGGTGCCCCCTCCATCCCAATACATCATCCAGCATACCTCACACGGTGAGAAAATTGTTAGAAGATTATGAAAAAATGGGACCTCAAAGTAAATTTAGATAACAATTTTATATTGGATGTGTTGAGCATTTCGTTTTGAAAGATCAAAGGTTTCATAAAAGGTTGTGAAAATTTTGAGTGCTTTAAGTTAGAACTAATAAACATATAGTCAGGAGAGTAACATAAGAATAGAATTAATAAAGTAGAGCAACAATAAACATGTTAAATAGTGAAAGAAACTAAATTGCAAATATAAAAATCAATAGTGAGAAGTACCGCAACATACTGAGCGGATGTTTGGAAACTCAATAAAAATTTAACATCAAAGTTACTGTGTATGGAAATGGTCTTTTTAAGACGGTAAGCAAGTCACTAAAGATTAGGAAAGCAATTGAAATACTATTATTAAGGAAGAAATGAAATTTAAGAATTTGTGGCAGAATATGAGATACAAAGAATAAAAGCCAGAGGAAAGAACATCCAAAAAGTGTGGAAATGGTTTCAACCAGGAGAAAAGGAAAGCATAGACCAAGAAATACTTGGTTGCGGGAAAAAACACGTGGATGAAAGCAAAAGGACTCGATGAGGAGGAGGAGAGGATGAGTGGAATAGTAGGAATGAGTGGAGAAGAGAAGTAAAACTTTAGGAACAGAAAGATGTGCAATCATTGTAAATTTGCATGTAAATAAATGAATGTATAAACAAATAAATAAATACTTAGACATACGAGTAAATATATACAGAGTACATCCATGCAACGTCAGATAAGATGCTAGTATGATTAGTTGTCTACTTTTTGGTGAGTTGAAATATTTCCTGTGTTGCATATTATAGTCGCCTGAGCCAGGGTCGTTTATGTGGTGGGGAAGGGGAATATATAGAGGGCTAGGTATTTTAGCGGGCATAGAAGGGATTATGCAATAAAATCTTATAGAAGCTATGATATTTTATAGTACTCTCTCGCATTCATACCTTGTTTCCCAGTATTATGCAATTAACAGACATTCTGACTAACCTGCAAACGGAGGCCCACCTAGAATGATATACGAGGGAACCCAAACTTTGTCTTGGCAGCCGGATCTATGTTTAAAACTCTTATCGCATAAAACTATAACAATAGACATACAGGGATCAGCTTGTATCCCCCGAGGCAAACTTCTACCTTGGGATTTTCATGCTTTCTCGAGTCTCCAAGCCAAACGGAAGGTTTAATTCCTGCTTTATCCCATGGAGCTGTTTCATGACTGAAATCGATGGAAAATGGATAGGATGCAACCAGGGCCATTTGTCTTAGGCGGAGGGGAAGGGATAATCTGAACATATTAACGAAGTTCCAGCGATCAAATATCGCGATAAAGCCAGAGCAATCGAAACAGCGTTTAACATTTACATTTACATCACATAAATCCCTGAAATGGTTTCTCGAAACTTCTCTAAGCAGTAATAATTTTAACATCTAGCTATGCTCTAAAACTAAAGAAAATAGTTTATATGTCAGATGCACATAGGTATTAAATTAGCTTTCGTTTAACCATTAAATAGAATAGCATTATTATGCACCTTTATTTTCATCAGACAGAGTTTTAATTTACAGAGATGAATACTGTATATGATGCCGAGGAAAATACAACTAAGATAGGGGACTATAATCCTGAAACTTCAAAAAATAGAAATACATGTGAGCAATTTTGCAATTTAAATACGGAGAGTAACGAAATAAAAAAGAAAATTCGTGTGTAACATACTCAGGATTTTCTGTACCGATTACCAATCTTAAATTAAATTCTCGATTCACTATTTGCATATTTCCTCATACTCAGGTTTAATACCTGCAATAAATGTTTCCTTAAACTATTTTCGAGTAGATAATAGCCATATGTCAGGAATGCGGATAAAACACTGAGCTGTTTACCTAACACATTTTATACGTGAGCTCTTTTATTCGTGAATAACAATAAGGTTAAATACAAAAGTAGCCTTAAATGTAGGATCAGTGAGCATTACTTTGATGACGAATGTGCATCACCTTTGACGCCGACTCCGAACTAATTCTCCTAGCAATCTGCTGCCAGATGCTCCAATGTTAACTGTGAGATCTTCATCTCAGGGTAAGCATGGGAGGGTGTGAGGATAAACAACACCAGTTAGCTTTACCATACATTTAATGGAGGCTAATAATGAACTATTTGAAGTGTGTTGCTCACTTGCTGTAAAGAATTATTTCTTTCTGAATCTTACCACTCGAAGTTGTACTATTGAGTTATTTCTGGTAACCCAGAGTTTTCGGTTTAAAATAACTGTTTCCGTAAAAATAATACAAAGACTAAGTCGCTGTGAGTCGCAGAAATGCTAACCAGAAGGTTCCCTCACATCGACTGCTATATCTATACAACTTGAGCGCGGTCTTTAAGCGCTGTTCCTGCCGATAATCCAACAGTAAACACATTTGTAAGGCCATAACATTCGACAGGAAATACGTGAAATTTAGAAATGTACGCTCATTTATTAACTCAAGTCCCATCTACAAAGCATCTCTCCCCACCAAAGTTCTTACACACATTGCTAACTCTTAAACTACAAATTCGTATCTGTAACGCGAGTGTTATTATGTAATGTACTAAACTTCCTAAGCCCTGAAGAATTAGATACCAAGTTCCTTATTCAACCGGTATTCGTTTTAAAGCTTCACTGTTCACACACACACACACACACACACACACACACACACACACACACACACACACACACACATACACACACCATCTAAAATGGTTTTATATTTAGGAGGTTTCAAAACATGTATTCTCGGTGAAAACTCTATATTTAATTTTTGGGTGCAATGTAATATGTACCTTCTCTATATTCTATGCACATGGTAGAGTGAGTGAGTAAGTGAATGAGTGAGTAAGTGAGTGAGTGAATGTGTGAGTGGCGTTTAAGGGCCCGTCGACAGCTAGATCATTTAGGCCCCTGTAAGTCGTAGAGAAAGTAAAATGGTTCGCTAAAATTTAGAAAGATCACGAACTTTAATCGTTGGGGACATCATCATGAATAAAGCTTGTAGTTGTAATCCAGACCTAAGAATATCATATATATAATTATTATAATATAATATAATAATAATATTAATGACTCAGTGATAACTGGTGGTGGGAGACTTAGCACCTCGACCGAAAGGTGATCTTTTGTGCCTATGCCCCTGACGGGTGCCCCCGAGAGGATGGATGACGCGAATGGATCTGAAGGGCGGCTGGAACATTGCCACGACAGAGCAGAGGGCAGGGTTCCTACATTTTCCCAGTTAGAAGCACCCCGGCGGAGGCTGGCTCAGCCCGGTTCCTCTCCCATCCCTTCGTATTCGTAGTCCCAAGGGAAACGCGGGACTCAGAAGCCGGCTCCCCTCCCTCCCCCTCGGGCTTGAGCCATCCCATGGGGGACCCGGAAACCAGTAGGCTCGCCTTCCAATCCGGCGGCCGAGATTTCCAGAGCGCATTTGTTCCCCCTGCTGTACTACTGTCGCGACGCTCGCCGACCCTTAACCCTCAAAGAAACCTAACAGAATGAGGGTGGAATGAAGTGATTGATATAACAAAATGGAGCCACAGGAAATTCGGAGGATATGAAAATCCTTCCCAGCATTCGCCTGGCGACCCGGGGAAACCTCCGATAAAATCTAAGGGTCAGGAAGTTCGGCTTCGGGGATCAAACCCGCGACCTCCAGAATGTCGGCCACAGACTTTAGCGCCTGAGCCATTTTCTCGGTCATCACATGTATTAACAACCCTTCCCTACCACTCAAGGAAATAGCAACATGTCACACTATGTCATTACATGCTAGCCTCTTTTGGAGTCTTTCCTTACAGAAATTGTCCCCGCGTTTGCGTATCCGTTACCTTTCCTACAGAAAGTAGCCTTCACGTAGCGTCCCTCTAACCTTTCTCTATGGAAGCCAGCCTCCGGGTTAGCATATTCTTGAACGTTTCTGTACAGAAATAGGGATAGGCTTTTTGTTTAATTTCTGAAATTGTGTAAAGTACTTCATAAATATGTCAGGTTCAAGCTTTTTTATAAAGTGATGTAATTTTAAGTTTAAGATTTTAACCAGGAAATTAACCTACAGAAATATTACCTTCCTGAGCGAGTGAAAATATGAAAACTCCAGTGCCAACGTTAATAAAATTGATACTACGATGGATTCGACAGAGGAATCTCCGAAGTCTGTGACAGTTGGCATACATACGAAGGCAATAAGAGGCAATAATTTCAGTTAGGAACCATGACAAACGTTTGAGATAGTACAGCACTTTCAATTATTGAAAAATTAAAATTAACGAAATTAAATATTATGCATTATGCATGCACAATGTTCTATAATTCTTATCTATTTTTGAATGTGTACACCTCCTAAACCTCCTCTAAAGTTTGGCATCAATGAGATTTTCATATGTAGTCAGGGACAGCTACTTAGCTTTGCTGAAACCTATGGCAACATTAAAAAAGGGAAGTAAAGGTTATTTTAGCCTTCCACCCAACACCCCTAAAGACCATATGTTTAGTGAGTTAGGAATTATATGAAGCGGCAGGAAGGCACGCATTTTATATTGTAGTAAAAGTAGGTATTGCAAACAGATGGTGCTTTTTGAGTAATGTTAGATGAAGAAAAAACATTACGGAGGTCCATGTTTACAAACTTTTTCATATGCCATAGCAAAAGTGGAGTAAAGGAAAATTATTTTCAGAACGTTTAGTACGTGATTCCTCTTGAAGGAAGAAAAAGCTGAATGTAGCTGATGCAGTGTAAGAGAAGCTGCTATTTTTGGAGGTATTCATAAACGTCCTCACTCTACGTGATTCCAGGAACCAGTGGTCAGGTTGGGTGCTGCTTGTTCACAGCAACCACAAAGGCTCCTCTTTGAATTCAAACAATGAAGGGAAATACGAAAATGAAAGCTAATCAACAGAAACACGAGACACGGCAGAGCAGCAAGACTAAGCGATATTCGCTAGTATTAAACTAAATTAGAATATATTTTATAAGTTCTATTGCAGTATACGAGTAGATTATCTGTGCTTTATAACCTTATAAAAAACATTTACAACCAGAATACATTAGGTTTTTATGCAATTCTGAAATTAAAAATACCCTATGATGCTCAAACCTGTGCATAATTGAGTAATAAACCTGGAATAATGCGCTGGTGATTCGTGCTGATTTCGGCTGGCAACACAAACAGTGACGTCATTCGCAAAACCTTGTGTATATTAGTTGACAAAAGAAATTTCCATTCACCCTGATATGCCTAACATATAATGCCTATAAATACATAACTCCTTCTTACTTTATTATGCCTAACTTAAAACTCTTTCTTTCGTTCTTTGCTGAATCAATGAAAACTAGTGGAATATGATAGAAACCTGAAGGACAAATAACAATTTCAAATTAGTTTAAAAATACCCAACTATGGCCCTTCATATTCAAGGTAACCACTAAACAAATGACATGTACATGGCACCACACGTGTGTAAGTTAAATTATAAATACATTCTAATTATATGTATAATATAGGTAACATTATTATGCACTAAATACTCACCCATGGTAATACTAGACTATCCTCTTGTTTACATGTGAAAGTAAGTGGAACCAACATGAGGATATGAGTCCAAATTGCATATATGTCTCCTAAAAGCCAATATATATACGTGAGATATTGATAACTGTGACTTTAGTGTATTGTTACAATGACAATAAGTGCCCGTTGATGGCTCACAAATGTGCTTCCGAATGCTTAGTAACACACTGCGCATGAACGGGATAGTGGGGAGCGTGCCCGACGGTTATGAAAAGGAACTTAGAACCCGGCGCACAACAAAGGGCGACCGAGGTCGAGTTGCCCCACCCCACTAGGGGTACGAGCATAAAAGACGCTCAAGTTCAGACTGTCTCATGCGACTGTTGTGAACACATGACAAAAACAAGAGCGGCAGAACCAAAAGGGATTTTCTAGATCATTCGAGAAATGTCCGGCGGCCAACCGGAAGTTCGAGAAAGGACCGTGTTACGTCGTCCCCGCTATATAAGGAGGCGAGGTAGTGGCAGCGAGTGATAAACGAGTCAGTCAGTTCTTAGTTTGAGTGCGTGTCAGCTGCGTTGCCGTGTCGTGAAGGAAGACAGCAAAGCAGTTATGAGCGTTGAGTGATTGTATCGTCAGAGTTAGTATTTGAGAGACAGGAAAGACAGTGAAAGGAATGAGTCAAGGCGACGAGAAGAAAACGGTTGTGAGTTGTAACATCACGAAAAACTAAAATCTGTGTTAACGTCTGTAAAAGACAAATCTGTATTTGTGTAAAAGTTTTGAAGGAGAACAAAGTGACAGAAAAGTAATTGAACTGGACTTTTGTTGTTTTTGTCACACTGGTGTCAGAGGTGTATTCTTGGACTTGTGATTTTGTCACTGTAAGTACCCCCCGGTAATTGTAGTTCAGGTTTATTTAGTTTGCACTCAGAAAGTACTAAATCTTCCTGTGCTTACTTACAGACCTCTCCATTAGCTAATCCTATCTTCCTAAGCGTATGTCCCTTTAGGTAGCGTATCATGATGCGGTACACTATGTCACTTTTACTAAAACCTCGTAAAATAATATGAAGTAAAATGTTATGAGTGTGTTCTTTAGTCAGTGTTTATAACATCTTCAACGCAATTCTAAAACAAAAATTCAAGATTGGAATTAAAACAGTGATATAATGACGCATAACAATTTAATATTAAATAGTTAGTATGCTAACTATACATTTTTATGGTACTCATTGTGGTTTGGCATTATTCGGCAAGGTATAAATCGTCTGAAGCACTAATGCGAAGCTTTAACATCAGAAGATCTAGCAGTCACATAAAATGGTGTGATAATATTTGTATTTCTCTGGGCAATGTGACTAACATAGAATGGCGATGGTATTGGTACAGGGCGAAAACTGCTTCTAAAGTAAATGCAATGGAAGCGTCGGTACGTGCACTACCCATAAGCTGTTATGATGTTTACCGTTTACGGCATCATGTTTAATTAACAGTCAGATCTTGCTTCCCTTGAACGAAATGAAAGGCTAATGTTTGTGTAGCGCTTTCTCAGGCAAGCCGCAATTTACACGTCCAGTACATGTTAGCAAATTAATGGCCATACAGAGAAAAGCAACAAGGGCTTAGTGTATTTTGCTAATGAGAACATCGCGTTGTGAACATATCGGTGATTTTCAACAACTGCTTTTGGGGAAAATAGTTTACGCTGCGAAAATAATAATCCAGATTGGGGTTAAAGAAAATCCCGCAATCCGCTCATATCCTTTGAAGTACCAGTTTCAATTCCATATTTGATAAATTAACTAACGATATCAATTGTTTAGGGTGTTCCGTTTATGTATCACAGCGTATCGGCGGCTTTGCCTTTGGAATAATTGCTTATTGGCAATGATGTTCACTTGTTTACTATTGTGTACCTTTGGGTTTGTTTACATTGAGTTTTATTTATAAACATTAAATTCATACACTCATACTTCTTCCAGACTGTGGGGAAGATGAAGACTAACCCTAGTTAAAGAAAAATCCCCATCCTCAATCTGGGAACCGAACCCGGAACCTCTGAATTTCGAAGCTAACCGTGCTAACCATCAGACCAGAGGCAGTCATCATCAATTTTAGTGTAAGTATCCCAGTCTGTATTTCTGTCTGAGTATCTATTGAAATTACCTACCCATTTCTACACAATCAAAGATCAAATTATATGTAAGATTATAAATTTACTTGGAAAATATAAAATGTGGAATACTCAGTTTCATTAAAGGCAACCATGTATTACCTATTAAAACTCTAAGTTCAAAAATATGATTGATATCAATAAAAGGCTCCTTAGATCTCTTCATGCACCATAAAAGAACATATACTCGAAATTTGAATGAAACTGAAGAGTATCTTTATTATATTTTATGGTAGCCAAAATATAATAAAAAAGATAATAACATTTTAAAATTTTAGGCCCTATTTGCACACAGCTTTTTATATAAACGTGTACGTTCGATTTGAGCTTTCAAATGGTCATAGTGGCAAACGTGCACTTCGTGGCTAATTGAATAATATTTAATTGCTTCCATGGGTTAAAGTATATATGCAGGAAATTCGTGAAAGAACTCCACGGAATTGAAGTAGAGAAATAGGGCACATACTGAAATGGACTAAATTGTTTAAGAAAACCTTGACAATATGCCCTTTCAGACCACGTATTGAACATAAAATATGAACACACACACACACACACACACACACACACACACACACACACACACACACACACACACACACATATACACACGTAGTGGCTACTACCCTATATTATAGGAGGTTGGCGCCGGGCAGTCCGAACAGTAAACAGATAAGCAGCGCACTCACCCAAAGTAAACACCGTGAGTGCTATCGTCAGATAACCATAACCAAGCTTCTTGAACGTTCTGGAACTCCGTGAAAATTCCCTGCTCCTATTCTATAAGCATACGCTTTCGCGAGAAATCAGACAGTTCTGCGCAGTGAGTCCGTTAGCGAGTGAGACAGTTCGACTCCTTGAAATTGATAGATGCACAACTTTACCAATAAACGATATTGCAATCTTAAATACCTCAGGTGAAAGATTTGTACTGGCTTCTTTTGCAAGAATATTAACGGGTTCTTGGGTGAATTAAATATTCTGTCATATGTTCTAGGTGAGTCTTAATTTTATGTGCAGTAACTCCTTGTTATTAACACCCTGAAGTTTAATGAGTGTCAGTTTATTTGCTTTTGAATTATTGGTGTCTTTTAAAAGAAAGGTATTTCTAACTGTGTCTAGTACCAACATATTAACGTATAAGATAACTAAACATCCATTCAATATACTTGAAAATACAAATAATTGTCACCATAGGCGAAAATATTATTTTTATTATGAAAATATGAATTCTTTTTCAAGATAGTTCTTAGTGGTTTTTAAACAGATTTTAAAAGAATGTAATAAAAGTTTCCGATTGCTAGCATTAAAACTTTAGGTATGAATCTGAATAAATGTAATAAAAATAAAAGTCTATAAAATGGTTTTAAATTGAGTTTAATAATTATTTCATGTACGAAAACAATTAAATGCCACCTAATGAAGGGTACCTCCAAGTGTCGCAGGGTTCCAAAAGTTAGCCACCATAGATCTAAAGTTATAAATAGGGAACGGATTTGTATGTGCTAAAAAGCTTTAAAATGTTTTATTCTTTATGTAGGAAAATTATAAAAATAGGTATAAAAAGACCAAAATATTTTACTTCAATATTAAAAAAAGTGTAAATACTTTTGTTAAAAATCATTCATCAATCATGCAGAGACATTTGCCAATACCTACTTATACTTTTCTCAAAATAGGAATATGATATTAGTTTTTTATCTCTTGGCCTTGTAAAGAGAACAGAACTTCAAAGGCATTGCATGGCCACCAGCTCTTAAAACGTTTCACTATCGCTTAAAGCCTCTGTATTCCCATATTCCCCTTGAATCTACAAGAAAGTTAGCAATAAGATAAGATAAGATAATTTCTGAAAATGCTTATGTCGATCAAAATGTAGTAGATAGAAGAATAAGCATTTGCAGGAATAGTGTGAGTAGCTCACTCTGGCTCTCTGGATCTTCTAATACAGGCGAAGACAACTTCGAGCCGTGTGACGTATTTAAACAAAGAGCCAGCATGTACGTTCGTGTGACGTCAGGCGAGAGCAGTGTATTGCTATGCTGCCTAGATCACCGGCACTACTTGCACGAAACTGAATGAGTATGAAAAATGTTATTTGGGCATGTTTACAACTTGTCGGGCTGTTTGGGGAGAACCCTCTTCAGCCTAGTCGGAGTTGTTTGTAGTGTTTAACGCCCGCTTTTACTACTACGGCACCGCAGGCGGTGACACTGATGATACATGGAATGAAGATGGAGCACCGGTGGAATGAGATGGCGGGGGAAACCGGAGTACCCGGAGAAAACCCGCCCTGACGCCGCTTCGTCCACCACGAATACCACATGCGGGTCCCTGGGATCGAACCCGGGCCGCCTAGGTGATAGGCGAGCACGCTAACCGCTCGGCCACGGCGAGCCTAGTCGGAGGGCGTTTATTTGTTGTGTAAGGGATCTTAACGGCGTTAGTGCGAATTTTGTTTATATTTTGTGTTTTTGTACGTTGTGTAGAGTGGTTTTGTGTTTGTATTCAGTTCCCCGTGTTTCACACTAGTTCGAGACCAGGCTTCAAGATGTAGAAACATTGTCAACTACGTTTCAGATCTTTGCGACCCCGTATTCATTGGATGTTAATGTTTCTAGCGGGTTGCAAATTGAATTGATAAATTTACAGTGTGACGATTTGCTGAAGGACAACTATAAACACAAGGAAGATTAGGCTGATTTTTATAAGAATGTTCCTGAAACCAAATTTCTGAGGTTGTATGCTCTTGTTGCACGGGTATTATGTATGTTTGATTCTACGTATGTGCGAACAATTCTTTTCTGTTATGAACCTTTCTAAGTCAAAATCTCGAAGCATATTGTCAGATCACAATCCAACATGCAGTCTTCGGTTACAAATGTGCCGTACATTACGCCCTAACATTGACAAACTAGTTAAAGAAAAGCGAAACGGCAGATGTCGGAAAATGTCCACCTAATTGTTCTGTATAGCTCTTCTCTAGCTCAGGAAAAATAGTTATAATTTCTGTTCTATTTGCGTTATAACATGACTGTTCACATAATCTAGAATTGACTCGTATATATGGCATAAAACCGAAATGACCTAATTATTTATAATGTGTGACTACTCCGTAATTGAAACAGCATTAAAATTGCGATGTTTCGCATGCCATTTCCTCTTGCCCGCTGTGACGTCACACGTTCAACTGGTCTTCGATGGGACCATGTGAGCTGAGTGAGCTGACGTCACAGCAGCGTTACCTGTCTTCCTCTGTTCTAATGCTATGCACTTCGACTTTGTCGTCAAATATTGATGGACTTCTTAAACGTAAGTAGTACCAAACAAGTCACTAATGAACACATGTTTATGGCATAAGATTTAAAAGTGCTTTCATAAATCAAACGCAACGTACATATAAGGAAACCGCCACTGTAAACCAATGTGTTGAAGGGTGGCAAAATCCACGTATAGTGGAAGGAGGTAAATCCCACCTCCCCTCATTCGCCAACATAGTACATCGCAGAGTAAAACGTTCTGCTTTAAACAAAACCAGGACAATGACTGAAGACTACTGTTCACATTGTCAGTTGTCCATAAGATAAACAAGGGATTCTCCTTGCAGATAGCGGGGCATCACATGTCACCCACCACGCAACACGTTTAGAATGAAATTCATTTATTCTCATAGTATGATAATGCACAAGATTTTTTGTAACATTTAAAATTTAGAAGAAAAATTTCAAATTATGTGTTTTAGCAAAATTATATTTACATGAAAATATAAGAAAATATGTATTTTTACGTGAAATAGAATTTCGTATACCATTGATGTGTGCTGTTTGGGGAATTTCTGTTTAGCTACAGCTTTTTATATAAAGGAAAAATATAATTTATTTGCACAATCCGCTCCCTAGTTATTCTATAAAGATTATATTCTATAAAGATTAAAATTGAAGCTTTCTTAAAAACTGAACTAAGAAAGATCTTTTGCTATAAAATTGGTATTATCTTCAGCCATTCAATAAGACAGACATGGGGGAGGGGGACAGAGAGGGAGGGAGAGCCAGCAGGGTAAGATACAATACCTTTGTTCTCTTATTTGTCAGGTTTCTTTAGTGCTTAGTTTCCTTGCCTCTGCACCTGCAGATGAAATTAACAGTCTGGTGGGTGTAGAAGCAAGAGGCGACCATTTTATTAGTGGAGACCGCCTCTTTGTACGCTGATAACCATTACACTTATGCTCATTCCCACCCCATTCAGTGCATATACAATAATTAGAGAAGTACTTCAGCAGCTCGCCACTTGCAGTAGACCGACGTGCTGATTTGGATGAATACGCACAATGGACTCGCTAACAATGAAAACGCAGACCTGGCAAGAGCAGCTATTTACAAGCCGAATGGAATCCACGCTGAAGTCCCGCCTACCTATATTTTGCAGGTCCATTCGACTGTTCTAAAGGAACACATTAAAAATTTAATGTGCTTTCAACCTTTTTTTTTAGACCATGTGGCTTAACCAACTGCTTCAAAGCTATTTTCTCCCGTTTCACCTTCTTTACAATCTGTTTTCCTACCATGCACAAAAGTTCTCATGCGTAACAGTCCCAAGGCTGTAACTATTGAGTATTATTTGTAAATTGTTCTAAAATATTCAACACAAAAGCACATTTTTCCATCCAGTTCATCTTAATATCTTCATTAACAATTTATTTTCTAATAAAACTGGTTTTCCAAAGCTTAAGACATTCGACAACTAAAACCCGTTCGCTTTATAGCCGGGCCACAAATGGCTATATGTGTAGTTCGCTTTCACTGCAGCGACCTCCTTGGCATTTTTCCATTTTGCACTAGTGCGAGTGACCCGCTCATGGCTATCTTTATCACTTGTGGTTTACTGGTACAGCGTCAGTCTCTGCATTCAGTTCGAGCTGCAAAGATTAGAGTTCCTTCATTGTGCAATGTAAAAGTGAAAATTTATTTAAGACATCTGTATTGTGTGTGAGTTGCTTTAGAGTATTCCTATTATTGTTGCTGTTCTTCTCTTATTATTAGTCCACTGAAATACCAACCGAAAAATTCACGCTTGAACAAAGAATTTTGACCTAATTACAGTACATGCGTAAAAACCGTAAACATAAAATTTATAGAAACAATCCCTACGTCATAGACGAACATAGGACAATATAAGAAGGAAAAGCACGAACATTACACAAGAAGAATTATCCATGTGGGTGGAAATTTCATCCTAAGATGCCAGGAATGTCTCGGTGCAGATGGACATCACTTTTAATACTATCTATAACAAGGCTAGTACTCATTATAGTGAAGTTACTAAGAAACTAACTAGTGTAGTGGACATTGCGCGGAGCACGCACATGCACAATCGGACGCCCCACAATATAACAACGCACTGCAGTTCTACGCTTTAAACTGTTCCAATTGGTTATGGTGATTGTACGCGTATCTCAGTTGGTTAAGGTTCTGATCGGCATTTCCTTCTAGGAGATTGCACCGATGGCCACTTTGATGATGCCTCAACAATTATATACATGCGTTTTACGGTGAACTAAATAATATTTCGGCTGAGTGAGTGAGTGAATGAATGAGTGGGTGAGTGAGTGAGTGAGTGGGTGAGTGAATGAGTGAGTGAGTGGATGGGTGAGTGAGTGAGTGAATGAGTGAGTGAGTGAGTGGATGGGTGAGTGAGTGAGTGTGTGTGAGTGGGTGAGTGAGTGAGTGAATGAGTGGGTGAGTGAGTGAATGAGTGAGTGGATGGCTGAGTGAGTGAATGAGTGAGTGAGTGGATGGGTGAGTGGGTGAGTGAGTGTGTGAGTGAATGAATGAGTGAGTGGATGGGTGAGTGATTGAGTGAATGAGTGAGTGGATGGGTGAGTGAATGAGTGATCGAATGTGTGTATGAGTGGGTGAGTAAGTGAGTGAATGAGTGAGTGAGTGGATGGGTGAGTGAGTGAGTGAATGAGTGAGTGGATGGGTGAGTGAGTGAATGAGTGGATGGGTGAGTGAGTGAATGAGTGAGTGGATGGGTGAGTGAATGTGTGAGTGGGTGAGTGAGTGAATGAGTGAGTGGATGGGTGAGTGAATGTGTGTATGAGTGGGTGAGTAAGTGAGTGAGTGATTGAGTGAGTGAGTGGATGGGTGAGTGAGTGAGTGAGTGAATGAGTGAGTGGGTGAGTGAGTGAGTGTGTGTGAGTGGGTGAGTAAGTGAGTGAGTGAATGAGTGGGTGAGTGAGTGAATGAGTGAGTGGATGGGTGAGTGAGTGAATGAGTGAGTGGATGGGTGAGTGGGTGAGTGAGTGTGTGAGTGAATGAGTGAGTGAGTGGATGGGTGAGTGATTGAGTGAATGAGTGAGTGACTGAATGAGTGACTGAATGTGTGTATGAGTGGGTGAGTAAGTGAGTGAGTAAGTGAGTGAGTGAATGAGTGATTGAGTGAATGGGTGAGTGGGTGAGTGAGTGAATGAGTGAGTGAGTGGATGGGTGAGTGAGTGAGTGAGCGAGCGAGTGAATGAGTGAGTGAGTGGATGGGTGAGTGGGTGAGTGAGTGAGTGAATGAATGAGTGAGTGGATGGGTGAGTGAGTGAGTAAGTGAGTGAGCGAGCGAGTGAGTGAGTGAGTGAATGAGTGAGTGGATGGGTGAGTGAGTGAGTAAGTGAGTGAGTGAGTAGTGTTTAAGGGCCCGTCGACAACTTGGTCATTAGGGTCCCAGTTTGGCAGATGATATAGCAGGATGGTCAATATGTTTTGGATATATTATACATGCTCTTTACTTGAAGTTGATGAGCTTGTGATTTTGTTATATTTTAGTATTTCCGTTGACATTAGTCACAAAATGTGTTTTTTTAATCCACTAACCACTAATATCTATATCAAAACTTATCAATTCTTTTGCTTGTCCTGTTTCGTTCGCAATTTACAAATTCTCGAGATTCCTTTACAACTCTTAAGAATGAGACTCTGTGGAGTAACTTGTACACTATGTTTTCTAACGACAATATCTATCTATTAGCTGCAGTATGTATAATGGAACGCATATATCATTAATGCCAATATACGCTGAGCCACAGGTTTTCTGACATGATATGTTTGGTTTCGTGATGCAAATAACATGCACAGATACGAAAGTATGAATGGAGTGTAGGTGTGTAACCACTTGCACTGTTTTTCTTTACGAGCAGTCAGTCAGTCACATTGTAAACATTCAGCTGTACTTGTGGTTGTTCACCTAGTCCACAACGTTTCGCAATGCTGTCCCAGTACCTACTTACTCTCCATATTTGTGAACCGAGATTGCCAACACTAAGATAATAACATTTTTATTACACAACGTAACACTTCTCTAAGCGAAAAGACAATGGTGCCCATGTTTAGACAGGCTGTTAATTAGAAACGTACATGCATTAGAGCTGATTAAATTAACTTGCCATAAATCATAGCCGTTTGAGAAACAATGAGTCATCAAATTACTAGATCACCCTGAACAGGTATTGTGACATCCATATTGGAATCCTTGGCCGGCGCTCGTGTCCCATTAAAATGCATGATTGCACTTCTCGGTTACATGATCACAGAATGTTATGAAAAAACAATTAACGATAATGATACGGTTTTTCGCGCTAAAGCTTGGTTTCTCAATCTTTTGCAACTCGGAATGCTATGTGAGAAAGGGATTGTAAGGCCAACAAAAGCGATAGCCCTAGACTCATTTTAAAAATACTTCTGAACTTATTATCTCTGTGCTTCAATTAGGATTGTGTTATTGCATTCGACCCACACATTCGGAGTCGGATCATGCATGAAAATGGTATATTTTCATAGGAAGTTATTGCTTCCTAATATTCAATATTCACATCATACAAAACAGAATCCAGCTTATGGGAAACAATCAGGCACAGCTATTTCGAATAAACTAACCAAAAAGCACTGACCACATTTTAAAAGAACTGACGAGTTACATTCACTTAGCCTTCTCTAGTCACTCTGTTTCAGAAGCATTAAAAATGTTATTAAAAATTCAAATCAATTGTAACGAAAATCTCGGAATCAGCTAATGCCATGTATTCTCCTCTCAGCTTACTTGTATCAAGCATTACCGAGCGAGATGGCTCCGCGGTAATGTGAGGTCCGGGGTCCGATTCCCATCGGGTTTTTTCCTTGATTTCCCCAGGTCGGTAGGCGAATGCTGAAATGGTTCCTCTTCTACCAGGAATTTCCGGTCCATAATTTCCTTCTATGTTGTGACAAAATGACGAAATCAGTCTAGTTACTTTTCCATCACTTTGTGTTCTAAAATTATACAACAAATACAGTTTTCTTCTCGTCGTTAACACAGTCTACAATCTTTCGTGCTATTACAACTCACAACTGTTTGCTTCTCGCAACCTTGACCCAGCCCTTTTACTGTCTTTCTTCACTTTCTCTGTCTCTCATACACTCGACGTTCCTGAAATCTTCTTTACAACGCACATATACAGCTGACACACTGACTGACTCGTGTCTGTAAGTGTAACTCTCTAACTTAATGCTGTTTCCACGCCTCCTTGTATAGTGCAAATGACATCACGCAGACCTTTGTAGATCTCCACATACGCGCCGCAGGTGACGCAGCCACATCTTTCTCGAAGACTCCGGAGAAAATCCCTTTTTGTGTAGCCGCTTCATTGTTACGTGTTCGCTCGCGTGAGTGGTGTGAGAAAGCTTGACTTTGTGCCTTTGTTCGCTCGCCGGCCTGGTATGTGGTGTGAAGTAGCTTGGCCCCGTCCGTCCTTTGTTGTGCACCGAACCCGCCGTCACAATATGTTTCTATATTACAGGGTTGTAGGTCCAGGCGACGGTGATTGATACGGTGCGGCGGGACGGTGAAATTTGCGCTGTGTAAAAATTTCTCCTTGGCGCTAGACAGACTGATTGGGGATCCTTCTTGGAAACGGCTCCTGTCATTCTGGAACCTCCAGGTTGAAGTTGGATAACGCCGCCGTTAGAATTGGTGTTGTTCTGGAATGGTTAGGTACCCCGTCCTTGCTAGCGCGCATTTCGTCCGGATGTGGTCGCGTGTGGATCTTCCTTTCCTTCCCGGGGGCACGTTGGAAGCAAAATGGCCCAAGTGAGGCGCTGTGCTCCATTGGATGGAGGCCCACCTGTATGACTGCATGACTGTATGTTGGACACTATAATATATTGGCCTTAAAATTCCATGTTATTTGCATGTAAGCGTGAGAAACAACTAAATATACTGTGACATACATTACACTGTGACAAAATTACAAAAGTCCAGTCTACTTATTTGTTGTCACTTTATTCTCCTCCACTCCTTTACCGACGTTAACACAGTCTTCAGTCCTTTGTAATATTACATCTCAAAACTGTTATTTTCTCGTATCCTTAACATACATTTTCTGTTTTTCAGTTCTCTTTGTATCACAAAACTAATTTTGACGATAGGATCACTCATCAAATTAACTCCTTCACTGTCTTCCTTCATGACGCGCCGGTTCCCTCACGGTGACTGTACACATGCAGCTGACATTCACACACACACACACACACACACACACACACGCACACACACACACACACACACACACACACACACACACGCACTCTGAAACTAAAAAAACTGCCTGCTTCGACGACTCATGTCTATAATTAACTACTAATGCTCTCGTCACCTCGCTTTCTTATATAGCGAGAATGACGTAACACAGGCCTTTCTTGAACGTTACTTTTCCTGGAACCTCTTCAAATACGCCAGCTGCTTCTCGAATAATCTCGAAAAATCTTGGACGTGCCGCGCTCATTGCCAGTTGTTCACAAACAGTCGCGCAAGGCAGCCTGACCTTGAGCGCCTCTGAGCGCCTGTTATGTGATATGAGGTAACTTGAACACGACCGTCCTTTGTTGGGCGCCGAGGCCGGCGTCATAATACAAATTCCTAAATTCCTCCGGAATGAAGCGGATTTCACAGGTTATTCCCAGAAAATTCAAGATATGCATGTAAACGTCTTTAATATAATACAATAATTTAATTAACATCATTAAGAGGCATTTTTGAGAAAATCGAAAATTTCGAAAAAAGGTTTATGTAAAGGGTAGTTGGGGTAGTAAGATTTTGTTCAAAACCTTCAAGTCGTATCTTTCGTTTTTGTATAGTAATACTGTTACAAATACGCACAGACACGGACCCTTTTGGGTCCAGGGAGTCTCAAAACGTGTATTTCCGCTGAAATCTCACTATCAAACTTTTTTGGTGTAATAATGTTTTCTCTATTTACTAAATATAAGCAATAGATAAGGTAATAAAGTGATACTGGATAGGGCAAGTGTTCGTCACATTTTCGTTTCTTTACACTTTAAAGAAAACAACTGGTGAATTTATGTCTGGTTGAGGGTTGAATTTAAAGAAAGCATAAACTGAATAACATTTATGGAACATAATGTTGGTTGTTAAAGTCACATTTTAAAATTAAATTATCAAAGGCGTATGAGAGGGAACTATAAGACAAATAATGGATGTAGCCGTCACGTAGGATTTCCTACGCACTTCAAGCTGATCTTATATGAATAATGTATGGGCCTGTTAGGCACAACCGATGCACTTCGTGTCATCTTCATCGTGAGCTTTATAAATAAGAAGTTAAGCTCTCTAAATATACAGGCAAGGTGCTCAGGAGATTACAGGATGAATGGTGTGACAGAAACCAAATGATCCACAGATTTGAAACTGTATTCGTGCCAGGAAGAGGCTTAGGAAATGATTCTCAGCTTATAAGTCCCACATGAAAGACTGAGTACAGAAATAGAGGCTAGCTCTTCTAAATAATCAACTCCTTTAAATACGGATAAAGAACACATTGGTGAATACATATATACTTAGGTATAAATATTTCTTTGTCTATAGCATTAATTCCGTGTTTTGGAACTACAAATAAACTATATTATTATTCATTGTCTCCACATTGAGAGAAGTATACAGTTATGTTAGTAGGAGAACTTTTTCAGTGTAACTGTAATTGTGTTAAATTCGAGAAGGCGCCAGAATTAGCAAGAAAAGAATAAGTATGAAAGTATGAAAGAGTAAACACACCGAAATACCAAAAATCTACTGTGTTACACTCATATGGCTTTCTCTACTCTAGTACTAGCTATTGTTTCAAACTCTTATTCCTCTATCTTCTTCATGTTAGTTGAGATAAACATTTGCAGAAATTATCCTATTGCTAATTTTCTTGTAAGAGCAAGGGGAATATGGCTTTGAGCGATAGTCAAATATTTTAAAACTGTTCACTATATGAAGGCTTTGAAATGCCGTTTCCTTTGCACGGCCAAGAGATAAAAAAGTGAATAGCTGCCTGCCATTTGAGACAGTTTTAAGCACTGGAAATATCACACAAGTAACAAGGAATATCTCCGAAATTGCTCACTCTACAAAAAAAAGTGCATTGGACATAACTTATGTGTTTTAACGAGATCTAAATTTTTTGTATGGCAAGATTTGGTGTATGTGTTACGGTTTACCAGTTATGGAAAATTCATCAAGAGTAAACAGGACTACATGGGCTATAGCCAGAAAATTCAAAATATACATTTCATTTGCCATAAAAATATCTCAAAGATATGGCATTTTAATCAAAATCATTAAAGTTAATTTTGATAAAATCAAAATTTTCGACACCTTTTCCACGACAGGGTAATTTAGAGTGAACTAATTTTATTCAAAAGCTTCGTGTCGCATCCCTGAAAGATATTAAACACCAACTTTAGTTTTTAACCGACTTTTCGTTTTTGGGTTTTGTTGTTCACACACAGACAGACACACATACACACATGGATCTTTTCCTAAAAGTGCTTTATTGGATTCAGGGGACCTCAAAACATAAATTTCCGGTGAAATCTCGGCATCGAAATTTTGGATTGAATACAATAGTTTCCTTTCTTACTATACATGGTAGAGCAACTAAAATGAGTAATAGCACAACTCATGGAATGCACTTATACTGTGTTTGTACTAGTCGGCCACTATATGAGGGTGTGCGGTGAGAAGAGGAACTAACAGTTACAGAACAAGTGGGCAGGACATCGGAAGTGCAGTCAGATGAAGAAAGCATCAGCAATCCCATGTTGCATAGGTGTACTAGTGGGGCTGAGACCTGCAAATGTGATGTTTTCATTGTGCAACTGTACATTCGTAGCATCAACTTCCCCTCAAGGGCCCAAATGACCTAGCTGTCGACGGGCCCTTAAACCCCACTCACTCACTCACTCATTCACTCACTCACTCACTCACTCACTCACTCACTCACTCACTCACTCACTCACTCACTTCCCCTCACTTGCTTCTATTCGCTGCCTTGATGACTTTACGTAATGCCAACCAAACAATGGCGCAATCTTCCAAGTGCGCTCATATTGTGACGCCAGCCGGCAGCCGCCAACAAACGCTCAAGGCCTCACTACCTCACACCACTGCTTCTGAATGCGTGGCCCGACAAAAATGAAGAGGCAGAACAAAGCGTTTCCAGCCTGTTCCAGAAATTTCGAATGCCGGCTTATTTACAAGAAGTTCGAGCAAAGCCGAATTTTGAGAAAAATTCGCGCTAGTTATTCTTGCCTACATTTACGAATTTGGCCGCGACAGAAGGAGAGAAAGGAGTTCTTCGGAGTTGTTAAAGTTTTGAAGACAGCTGCTAGCAGTTTTAAGTTTGTGTGTGTGTGTGTGTGTGTGTGTGTGTGTGTGTGTGTGTGTGTGTGTGTGTGTGTGTGTGTGTGTTTTGGTGTGTGTGTGAGTGCGTGCGTGTGTGCAGTTAGCATTGAGAGAAATTATTGTGAGTCATCAGAGACAGTTTTGGACGTTTAATGGTCGCTTCGGAGTTGCAATAGGTGATGGTTTTTAAGGGCCCGTCGACAACTAGATTATTAGGGTGGAGTTGTAACACTGTTGGAACAATTTTTAGTTAGTGAATCGTCGGAGTTGTTTTTGTGAACGGCCGAGAAGTATTAGCGTTTAGTGTCAAGATTACGAGAGGACAGAATAGCTGGGAGTCGTAAGGTCACAATGAGTTGTAATTTGTGTTAACGAGAAAACAAGGAGGACTTTTTATGCTTCAGTTTTAGAAGAGAAATAAAGTGACAGTAAACTTGACTGAAAATGTCAACACACTGACAAACCGGTGTCAGAAATCGGATCTGTCACATTGTCATTTGCCACATTGGTGTCAGAAGTGGGATTTGTCACATTGTCACGTGCAACACTGGTGTCTGAAGTGGAATTTGTCACATTGTCACTTGCCACACTGGTGTCTGAAGTGGGATTTGTCACATTGACACGTGCAACACTGGTGTCAGAAGTGGGATTTGTCACATTGTCACTTGGCACACTGGTGTCAGAAGTGGGATTTGTCACATTGACACGTGCCACACTGGTGTCAGAAGTGGGATTTGTCACATTGTCACTTGACACACTGGTGTCAGAAGTGGGATTTGTCCCATTGTCACGTGCCACACTGGTGACAGAAGTGGGATTTGTCACATTGTCACTTGCCACACTGGTGACAGAAGTGGGATTTGTCACATTGTCACTTGCCACACTGGTGACAGAAGTGGGATTTGTCACATTGTCACTTGCCACACTGGTGTCAGAAGTGGGATTTGTCACATTGTCACTTGCCACACTGGTGACAGAAGTGGGATTTGTCACATTGTCACTTGCCACACTGGTGTCAGAAGTGGGATTTGTCACATTGTCACTTGCCACACTGGTGACAGAAGTGGGATTTGTCACATTGTCACTTGCCACACTGGTGTCAGAAGTGGGATTTGTCACATTGTCACTTGCCACACTGGTGACAGAAGTGGGATTTGTCACATTGTCACTTGCCACACTGGTGACAGAAGTGAGATTTGTCACATTGTCACTTGCCACACTGGTGTCAGAAGTGGGATTTGTCCCATTGTCACGTGCCACACTGGTGACAGAAGTGGGATTTGTCACATTGTCACTTGCCACACTGGTGACAGAAGTGGGATTTGTCACATTGTCACTTGCCACACTGGTGACAGAAGTGGGATTTGTCACATTGTCACTTGCCACACTGGTGTCAGAAGTGGGATTTGTCACATTGTCACTTGCCACACTGGTGACAGAAGTGGGATTTGTCACATTGTCACTTGCCACACTGGTGACAGAAGTGGGATTTGTCACATTGTCACTTGCCACACTGGTGACAGAAGTGGGATTTGTCACATTGTCACTTGCCACACTGGTGACAGAAGTGGGATTTGTCACATTGTCACTTGCCACACTGGTGTCAGAAGTGGGATTTGTCACATTGTCACTTGCCACACTGGTGACAGAAGTGGGATTTGTCACATTGTCACTTGCCACACTGGTGTCAGAAGTGGGATTTGTCACATTGTCGCTTGCCACACTGGTGACAGAAGTGGGATTTGTCACATTGTCACTTGCCACACTGGTGTCAGAAGTGGGATTTGTCACATTGTCACTTGCCACACTGGTGACAGAAGTGGGATTTGTCACATTGTCACTTGCCACACTGGTGACAGAAGTGAGATTTGTCACATTGTCACTTGCCACACTGGTGACAGAAGTGGGATTTGTCACATTGTCACGTGCAACACTGGTGTCTGAAGTGGGATTTGTCACATTGTCACTTGCCACACTGGTGTCTGAAGTGGGATTTGTCACATTGTCACTTGCCACACTGGTTTCAGAAGTGGGATTTGTCACATTGTCACGTGCAACACTGGTGTCTGAAGTGGGATTTGTCACATTGTCACTTGCCACACTGGTGTCTGAAGTGGGATTTGTCACATTGTCACGTGCAACACTGGTGTCAGAAGTGGGATTTGTCACATTGTCACTTGCCACACTGGTGTCAGAAGTGGGATTTGTCACATTGTCACGTGCAACACTGGTGTCAGAAGTGGGATTTGTCACATTGTCACTTGCCACACTGGTGTCAGAAGTGGGATTTGTCACATTGTCACGTGCAACACTGGTGTCTGAAGTGGGATTTGTCACATTGTCACTTGCCACACTGGTGTCTGAAGTGGGATTTTTCACATTGTCACTTGCCACACTGGTGTCAGAAGTGGGATTTGTCACATTGTCACGTGCAACACTGGTGTCTGAAGTGGGATTTGTCACATTGTCACTTGCAACACTGGTGACAGAAGTGGGATTTGTCACATTGTCACTTGCCACACTGGTGTCTGAAGTGGGATTTGTCACATTGTCACGTGCAACACTGGTGTCAGAAGTGGGATTTGTCACATTGTCACTTGCCACACTGGTGTCAGAAGTGGGATTTGTCACATTGTCACGTGCAACACTGGTGTCAGAAGTGGGATTTGTCACATTGTCACTTGCCACACTGGTGTCAGAAGTGGGATTTGTCACATTGTCACGTGCAACACTGGTGTCAGAAGTGGGATTTGTCACATTGTCACGTGCAACACTGGTGTCAAGTGGGATTTGTCACATTCTCACTTGCCACACTGGTGTCTGAAGTGGGATTTGTCACATTGTCACGTGCAACACTGGTGTCTGAAGTGGAATTTGTCACATTGTCACTTGCCACACTGGTGTCTGAAGTGGGATTTGTCACATTGTCACGTGCAACACTGGTGTCAGAAGTGGGATTTGTCACATTGTCACGTGCAACACTGGTGTCTGAAGTGGAATTTGTCACATTGTCACGTGCAACACTGGTGTCAGAAGTGGGATTTGTCACATTGTCACTTGCAACACTGGTGACAGAAGTGGGATTTGTCACATTGTCACGTGCAACACTGGTGACAGAAGTGGGATTTGTCACATTGTCATTCGTCACAATAACGTGCTAACTAGTAAAGGAGTCATTTTCTATTTCACATGTTTCAAAAACTTTCAGACACTTATTTGCAATGAAACATATTTTATTCCAAAACCATTTTGTTTGATATTCTAATCATATTATCATTTATCATTATTACTGTCTTTCCTGTAAAATAGCAGTGATTTTACTATTCCGTTCCTTGGATATATGATGTTTATGTTCCATAGATTTCAGAACTTATTGCTTCTTTGGATGAAAAGTTTGGTGTGTCCCTGAGACAGTGAAGGTGGCCCGGAAACGCCATTCATTTCTTTGAAATATCATTACCAATTTAGTTCCATTCACTAGTGCAGCTGTTGGAAGTATACATTTATTTCTCACATTATGCTTTAAAGAAACATGGTAGTGAAAGGATATAAAAAGAATAGAAACTGGAGGGTAAACACTTGATGCTACGCAATAACTCTTTCCCCGCGGTTGGGTGCCAAGAATCTCTAATTAAAACACGTCATGTCTCCAGCCGATAAATTAGCTGACTAGCAACAAGTTAGTTTGCTGATTCACCCTACCCTTTCCGAATCTTAAGAAGGCATTCATAAATTGTGACTATTAATATACTTCTTCCATTTTCTGGACGATTACACCACATTTTTCACTTTAAACCTTTTGCTAAGGGTTTGTAAAATTGTACCTAGTTTGCTTGAGTTGCTTTAATTGGAGGCAAATTAATAAACATAGGAGTAGGTTAATAGCGAGTATAATTTATTTTTCGTTTCTTTTTTAGGACCACCTACCCCGAAACTTCATTCTGACTTATGATTATAGAGTGTAAGGTAAGAAGAGACGACTAAGGCTAGGCCTATTGCGCCTACTGAGTCTCCAGCAGGAAGGCATAAGTTGAGAACAATGGACGGCTAGATCTGGTAGTGGCAGGCGCAGAACAGTGGTACACCTAACGTTTCCAGATTCAACATCCAGGCGATGTGTAACTCCGACACCAAAGGGACAGGTACAGAAAACAAATTTAGTGAAATGCAATGCTATCAGATTATTTAACGAGGCCTTTAGCTTCCCATTCTTTGCCTCTCTACTACTTTCTGGGTAGTATTCATGCTACAGTTACTTATAGCCAATGATACATGGCATGAAAGGGAACTATTTATTAACTCTGGTGATTCACCAAATCGTTATTCATTACGCTATTACAGTTGCTTGTTTCACATCATGTCGTGAACCTCAGAAACTACACTTGGCCATGTAATTGATCAATGGGAAGAAGGTAACACAGTTCAACAAATTTCACAAACTGTGCAAATGCACAGAAATATACTTAAATTTTAATTCCACCCAAGAAAGGTGGTTTATGTCATAAGTATTAGAAGAAAAAAAAACCTTTCATTCGAATGCAGAAAATGTATTATAATATAACGTAATAGACAAACATATTTAGAGCTATTTCGGTACGAATTTATGTTTTTTCAATATATTGCATTCTATTTATTGTAAAGCTTTAGATGTTTTTGTCAGTGTGAGGACAAAGTTAAAGCTTTTGTTATAACATAGAATCGTTTAACTCAATAAATGCTGCTTATTTTAATCAACATTTGCAATTTTTCCATAATGGGCGTTAAGGATTTGGAGATAAATCTAAAGAAAATTTAACCGTGGCTTTTCTACGAGTCTGTGGTCTCCACGCTTCCCCCTAATCCCATCCCTTGTCCTCATTGCAGCGCCACACTTCTAATCCCATAGTGAAGCTGTTAGCTGTACTTCATTGGTCAGTACTAATACCTCACTCCTTGCGATACCCCGTAAAACGATAAGAAACTGAGAGATACTCCCGAACAGTGCATTTTACTAAATTCGTTTTGTGTACGCCGCTCATGGTCCACACACCTGAAGAATGAATGCATGGTTATGACTAGGCTGAGGATTTTTTAAAGTGCTAATCCCAAAACGAAGGGAAATTAGGTTGCACTGCAACTGGACTTTAAGTAGTGCTGTCGGAGGTTCCACCCCTACCCCTGTGTGCGGCATTGTCATTTGTCACAATAAAGTGGCCAGTCATTGCACCTTGTCCTGCTGCCTTCAAGTGCCAGTTCCGTGTCCCTTTCTATGGCCACAGTAATAGGTACACACGTGGTTATATGCAGAAATACAATGTGCCCAAATCACGCAAAGAGAAAATGCAATAATATATTAAAGAAATTGGTTCACAGTACTTTACTATTAATGGCGATACAATAGAATGCAAACTATCATTCAGAAATAAGAGGGAACAAACACTTTAACAATGTACAACATTTTCATAGTAAATGACATCGCCAACAGGTGCATTTGGTGGGTTCAGATGAACGGGTGAAGTTATTCTCTCTACCTCATATGCAAACACACAATCTGACTTTTTTGCAGATTTATGCCACATGATAGAGGCTAATATCCCTTTTAACAAGTCACACAATTCATTTTTTAAAAATTTCATAGAAAAGTACACAAAAAGAAGCGTACCAAATGCAGCAAAAATACGGAACGGGTACTTAAAAGATGCATATGGAAAGATATATAATTATATAAGAGGTTCTGTGGCTGATTATACAATTTGCGGCGTAAAGCGCAATTTTTCACGATATTAGAAATGTCTTATTGCAAATCGTAAAAAATTCACCTTCAATAACTTCAAGAAGTGTGTGGCGATTCACTGCAATTGCATACACAGGAGCAGCTAACAGTAAAAGTGTACAGCTTATGGAATATTGTATTACTAAAGATACGAGCTACACTGTTGAAAATGCATAGCATGCATATTAAAATGTATAAATGCAGTGTATATTAAAACGATAATTGCGTTCATATTCTACCAAAATTGTATTCTAAACATTGTAAAACACAATAAATATAGGATACACTACGTCCACGTAGTATACATCGTTTGCACCGTATATATTGCATACGGTAATAGGAAGTATGTAAACATAGGCAGTATATGTTCTGCAGTCGATAGCATTGCCACGCTGTAGTTGTTTAGTCACCCGACTGTACGCTTGTGGTGATCACCTGATCGTGTCCCCTTCCATATCTGAGACCCATAGCCGCAACTGTTTACATTTTGTGCGATGGATCTAATGCTTTGTGTGTAGACAACCTGAAGTAAACTGCTTGCGAAATTCGCAGCCTAGTTACGACTATCAGAAAGTGGAGGATTATTTCGGCACATAAGCTCACAGCAAGACCTATTGAGCCTCTGAGAAAGGGGTGAAACTAACGCACAGAGGGCAAACAGATCTGGGGTGGCAGGTTCCCTAACATCTGCAGATTGACGCCGGTTGGAGCCCCCACCCTCCGTCAGGAGGCTACCTATCCACAGGGAGGAGGCCCGTCACACTCTGGAGGCCCGTCACACTCCGAGCGGCTTGGTAGATGGATCCTCAAAGCGAACTCCACCGCCATACGCCTCAACCGCCGTGCACTCGCCTGATCCTTACAGTCTGAAGCATGGTATAGAGCTGAAATAGCAAGAAAATTCGCGGCATGTGTAATCTACCCAGAATTTGCCTACCAACAAGGGAAAACTGAGAAAAGATCCATAGTCTGAGTGGCCGGCCCAACGTTAATTGAACGCTGGTCTCCCGGATGCGAACCTCACACCTCACGTTCGGTAAGATCAACAGACATAGAACAGTTCACGGTAAGTAGCAGCCAGTGAAATCCACGAAAATCAAGATGCTCACTTATGAGATTCGAGCCCTGGTTCTCCCAGGCGAGCCTTGGGCATTCCGCTCAGTTATCTCGTAACATAGCGGGTGAGTCTTCTCAGCCTACGAATTGAGTTGTTATGCAGTCCCGTTGTTTTCCAGGCTATGCCGTAAACACTTTCCACTGCATCGCGTCGTATCAATTTCGACCGAAACGACTGTTCTGCACCGCTGTGTGTGAAGTGACGCAATTATGTGCGTCTTGGCCTTAGTGTTGAATGTCCCAGGCTCAAATACTGCCACTTATAGGTACTTTTTATGTTTAGTAAATTTGATTAGAACAAATAGTTTTGGAATGGAAATGTCGTTTCACTTAGTTTAATTATGTGAATTTCATAAAAATACAAATTATCGCTTGTTACAATATGCTTTAATGACCATTGTAAATAACTGCATAATAACATACATAGGTATGTGCGTAAAAACGGTCTAACCCTCAAAACAAAAAAAAAAAATCTGATTGGTGCTGCAATCTCTTGCTTGAAACAAGCACTAACAGTTTATGGGAGCTCTAACATCCAAAAGCTTGATCTGAAGTATATATAATGACTTCTATTTCTTGCGATCTGTGTTACCTCATCTTTTGAAGCGCATAAATGGTCTAAAAACAGAAAAAAAGAAACTAGGGTAGGATTGCCAACCTTTTAATGTTGTCAGTCACTTATTATGCAGATTCTCATTTAATATACTGCTTTCTTATGTGTTTCAATTTATTATTCTGTTATATTTTGTTGATAATGATTACAAACACTATTATGTTAAATTGCAAAGATGTATTTTATACAGCCTTTATGACTTGCATGTTGGGGAGAAATGAAGGCACCATGTTGATCAGTCTGACAAGGAAAATGAAACAAACTGAAAGAACAGTTGGAACTACATAAACGAAAAGCCCAAGCATCTTATCAAACTTTAAAACATGATGGAGCTAAAACTGATAGCTCTTTGCATGTGATTGCCTTTGACATGCAGCAATGTCTTCCGACCCCACATTTAACTTTAGGAGTACCATTTTACAAACACCAGATTTGGGCCTACAATTTTGGTGTGCATATTGTTGCCAATGATAATGCATCTATGTTTGTGTGGTTGGAGGATATTGCTGGCAGAGCATCAGATGATGTTGTTTCATGTCAACAAAACTATTATTAGATAAAATAAAGAAAAACAGAATATCAGAATCTAAATAAAAAGTATTGTTAAGCAAAGTAGTGTCCTATAAAGTGACAAAGGACAAGACCTTTCAGATGTTTTTTTAAATATACCTATTCAGATATTGAAGAGTATGATTGTGTAGACTTAAGAAAAAGTGTCAGGTAGACCTTCCCTTAAGAATGTGTCCTTACCACCTAAGTATGTAAATCCAAGGCCCATAGCTCCGCCAAAACTTAAAGATGTACATGACTTGCACAATTATGTGCCTCCAATACATCATGATCATTACAGAAGTCTTACATCTGTGTCTATTGAAAGTAATGATGTTCATGAAGATGAGCAGTTGTTTGAAATACCTGATTTTGTTTAATTATCTGAAATAGGCCCATATATGCCTATATGTTTTCAACGGCTATTTTTTATAATAGGTAGTAATGTAATAAATGTATATTATTTTAATGCGCAAGGATGCTCTTTTGTTAAGAACAATTAAAATATAGGTAGTCTAAGTTATGCTTTATTTAGAATGTTTCTTTTTTATTAATGTTTTCTTTTATAAGTTTAATAAAAATAATTTAATATTCTTAGAACTGCATTAAAAAAAGTTTGAGGTGTGTCCTTTAACCCTAACTCAAATAAGTTTGCCACATGTATCAACTAATATTTTTTTTCCAACATATGCAAAACTCTATTTTTCTCAGTTTTAAAAAAGTGTGGGCTAGACCGTTTTTACGCACATACCTTCTTATTTAAGAACTTACAAACCTAAGACACAATTGCGTAGTAGTGTAGCATTCGAAGCTATTCTTTCATACTTGCAAGACCATACTGTACCTTCGTTGATTCTGCTGTGCTTCTCCGTATACTAACAGCTTCTCCAAATGCGCTATTCAAAAAATACAGGGAGCACGAATGGCTGGAACTTCGCATTTATAGGCAAATCCACTTTCTAGTGCATTCGGAATCAACACATGATTTGCTAGAACGTTCTCGAAACATAAACAAAAATGAATAAAAAGCTCATTTATTTGCAGGAGGATCTTAACTTCCGACCTTCACCATTGCGCTACCAGAGCACATTAACAAGGAGCACCACCATAGCCCTAATCAGCGGACTGGTGTCGGCACTTGCATTTGTATCGTGTGTAAAATGCAGGCTTGCCTAGTTACTAATCCGCAGGATGAGAAGACTCACCCGGTATATACTCCCTTCTCAAATAGAAGGATACTGCTGGTTATGGTCAACGTGACTCACAAAAGAGGAAACAGAAGGCACACCCGTTTTATTCACTCAAAGAGATATGGCAGTAGTACAAAAAGAGAAGGTTTGGTTATATTTTGTAACATTTAATAGGATTATGACTAAAGGCCGGAGAGATCTGCGCTCGCATGCGATACAGGTTAGCTGGACGCGGAGTATAAATGACGTCAGAAGTACAGCAAGGCCGTCAAATGTGCAAACAACTGCCACTATAGAAGCAAGAGTGGAGAACAACGTAACGTAGTATTCTGCTAACTAGTGAAGCATTGCCTTGCAAGCGTATGTAGACGCAATAATTACGAGACGGGATACTACGATAGAGGCCGTCACATATGCGATGCATTACAATGAAATTGTAAATTTTAGTAGCACTGTATGCAATGCAGATTCATCTGATATTGTAACTGCAAAGTCTCTGATATCGCATGAACTATCTGAAAATCTTCAGTTCATATCCAACAATTTTGCAGTGTTGCCCAAAGCTATTAAACGACTGGAAAAAATCGGGTTTGGAAATGTCCAAGAGCATAAGTATAATAGAAGACTTAGCTAATTCAATTTACAGGGTACCTATTGTGCCAGGTACCGAAAAGGTCAGAGCTAAATTCCAGAAAGCTCTATAAACAAATATTGGTTATCAAGCTATGTGTGAAATTTTGAAAATCAGTAAGAAGGAAAACACGTTTCTGCGCCGAAATTTCAAATTTCGTAATTTACGGATGTGCATCGTAACTCAGTGTAATGCACCCTATGACGATATTATAGTTAATAAATACCAGTATGTATAAGCGTTTAAGTGCAATTCTATAATGCATAGTTTATGATGCTTGTAGGTTGTGCTGCAGTAAGGCGGTTTTCATGGTCAGGCTGTACCTACCTGCAGTTGTTTACATGCGCGAGCGATAACAGTAAAGTCTATGTGCAGTATGCCTATGGAAAAACGCACGCGCCTCCGGCCTTTAATTATGACTAACACACTCCAACTTGTAACTTTTAACATGACACCGGACAATTATTCAAAAGCTGATAATTTCAGATCCTATGTCGTTTCTGCAAAAAAAGGCATCGAGTAACGATGAAAAAATTACATATGTTTAAAGTGTGTAGGCTTATATTCTGTGTAGAAAGGCAGTTTTAGGTGCCTATGAAGTGGCCGATAATGTAACAAGTTGGAGTTAACGGTTTCAAGCATACGACAAAAATCTGATGGGTTGCATTTACAAGACTTTCTCTATTTATTTTTTCACAAACTATACTTACAAACCCTTATTCTAATGCTTACTTCATGTTAATCGAAATATAATTTTGTAGAAATGGTCTAATCGCATATTTCCTTGTAGGTACAATGGGAATGGGGAATACAGTAAGTTTAAGCGATAGCAAAACCTTTTAAGAGTTAGTCGGTATGTGATGGCTTTGAAATTCCGTCCTCTTTGCATGAACAAGAGACAAAACAACGAACAATGATTTGCTGTTTCAGAAAAGTATAAGTTTTTAAAAGTTTAAATCAATAATAAAGAATATAAGGATATGATTAACTCTGCAAAAGTACGCACATTGTATGATTTAACGAGATCTACATTTTTCTGCCGTCAGATTTTGTCTATCTGTTATGGCTTACCAGTTACTTAAAAGTCATCCAGAATAAACAGGACATCAGAGGCTATTCCTAGAAAATTTAGGATATACATTTCATTTGCCACGAAAATACCTTAAACACGCAGTAATTTAACCAAAATCGCCAATTAAAAGAAGGAAAAGAAGAAAAAAAAAAAATACCGAGCTTGGTATTTAATTCACTGTTTGTTTTTGAGTTTTGCTGTTTACAGACAGACATAGATTTTTCTAAAGGTGCTCAGTTTTGGCTTCAGGAAGCCCCAGAACGTGATTTCCGGTGAAATATCGGTATTGAATTACTGGATGGAATGGAGTACTTCCTCTACTTACTGTACTTACGCAAAAAGAAAGACAACAAACCTTTACGGGTATAACATAAGATTGTTTTCTAGGATAGAGTGAAATAGGAGACAATCAATTTTGAACTACGAACAGATTGACAAGTTGGTGGTTATGGTGACAATAATCTTAAAGGGCGAGAGTTCTAGCTTTTGACAGACAAGAGAAAGAAATAACAACGACGTATTTACTTGTACGGTGTTATTAATCATTGAGGGAACAATTAAACAGGTTTTAAAAATTGTGGTTCTGTTTATAGAGAATATTGAGGAGAAGAAGGAAAATAAGTTAGAAGTTCAGGGATCCGAGCATGCAGTTCCAATACTTCAGAGCCATGAGCATTGTTGGCAGTTGGCATAGTCTTATCCTACTTTATTATAAGTATTCACCTATAACTTTTATCAGGAATTTATTACACAATGGATATCTCTCTATATAACTTAGCAGTATTTTTTGTGGGAGGGAACCGGCCTGTCAGGCACAACCCCCAACCTGAAAGACCAGGGGTTTGAAATTGATGTCATCTTCTTAAATGTATGACGATTTTATGTGACATTTGTTTTAATAATTGCTCTTTGTTTATTTTCTTCTGGTTTATTTTGTTTGGGTTGTTTTCTAGAACTATCGAACTTCATGTGCCCATTGTGAAACGATCTTAGCGTCCCCTTTTGTCTTTCCGATTAGTAGCAAAAAACTCCAGAATCAGAGGTCTGGCTCATTAGTTAGTAAACCCTCTACCAGCGACAAGGTGTGAAAAACTGTCCAACTGTTGGAAGAAGCGTACGAAGGTCCAAAAAGCGATGGAGACATCACTGTAGTCGGAACGGATTTTAGGCTCAAGTCGTCTAATTTATGATGATGTATGAAATTTCTTGAACAGTGGTACAACGTGTTGGGTGTACGAATGCGCAGACTTCAATGGTGACTTCTTGACAATAACCTGAAACATAACTTCCTCTGCCATTTTGACAGATTTAAACATTATTGAGTACTAGTAAAATATCAAATAGTTGAATCGAAATTGTTTTCCCTCACACATTGAAAAAGCTGAAACAGTCATTAACATCTATATAAACAGTTTTTTTTCTCATTTAATCTAATTGAAATTAAGAAATGCCTGCACATTGTCTTTAAATTATTACGAGATATAACTCCAAATTAAAAATTTGGGTGTGATAGGTAAAACGGTTAAATTCAAAGAGCACATCATATTCATTTGAAAAAGAGATTAATTATGAATAAAGAAAAGTTAATATATTAACAACAGTTTCACATATGACGTTAAATTTTATGTGCAATATATATTTTTTGTAACGGATGTAAGGTAAAAAAGTCAAAGCAACTAGAAAATACTGCTTTTTGGGGAGGGTGGTCGGGTTCACAGATGCATTGCCTTAAGCAATTGGTTTCAAGTTATCTATACTCAAACCACTATATCAGTACAAAGAATGTTAGCAATAACAACTATGAGTCATTGACGGGCAGATGAACACCGTGTAGTGAGCGCTCTGTGCAAACACCAACAGATTGTATGAGAGATGTGCCTGGTTGTTCCTTGCGATGCAACTTAGTAAAGTTCATTAACAGTTCAACTTCATTTCCTGCCGTCCTGCCTTTAATTCTTAGAAATTCCTACCCCTGATACTTAGGGCTCAGCATCTACAGGTAAGTGTATACATTGCATTTGTACGTGTTTGGAGTTAAGCATGTTGTTTATTCAAAGGGACAAGTAGTACATAGAATAGAGATTCAATGCACGAGAAGCTATGAGAATCAAAGAAAGAAGAAATGTGTGAAAACGTTAAACTTTTATTTTTTCTACTTTTCTTCTAAGTGTAAGAAACGAAAAGAAACATCAAACTTTTATTTTTGCTACGTTTTCTTCTAAGAAACGAAAAGAAACATTATGTGAAAATCATATCTCCCGAAAACAAAACAACAGTCAAGCTTCACGCTGAATTTGCTGCAGAAATATATCTATCATTAGTCTTGATTAGTGCCAAGGAGAGATGTTATACGAAACAGCCATAACAGCTTGTTTCCTTGAAGATAATTACGTAGACAGCCCCTTCTCGACGTAAAGTGAGACACAATCTTCTGTCTCTCGCTAAAGTAGCTAGGGAATGGCAAGAAAAGGAAGAAAGGAACAAATACTTCCATAGCTGACTCGCTCTGTCACGGCCAGAAGCTCCTGCTGGGACTTTGAATCTATTTTCAGATATTTCAAGCGACATTCGTGCGATTTCCGTTTAGATCTGTAATAAAACAGACTATAGGAGACAATGTCAATATTACTATAAATAACAAATGTCAGACGTTATGAACTGTTACAAACACTGTTTAACCACAAACTGTTATGGGATATTTTTGCTTTCTGTTACAGTTCTCCAACACTTACCTACTTAGATTCTATAAAAAGTTCAGCAGGAGATTTCTCGTAAAATACTGTTTGCGATTCCCTATGCCCTTAAAAACATTTGCACATACTGCATATTGGTGTGCATGCGTAACTCCTCCACCTTTTACTTCATACACCTTCAAGGACTACCAAGCCAATCACTACCTTGTGTCAGTAGCTTGTTGAGGGGCAAGCAAACTTAGGAACATACTCGTAGCATATCCAGGATGGGTGACGAGCCCAATGTCTGGTATGGCGGCGAAGAAGGAAATGGAATATGTTAATTAACATATTGATCCGTGAATTGTCCTATCATCTCTTTAATTAATTAAACCAGCATTCGCGTATCGACTGAGGAAACCATTATGTCCAA
This sequence comes from Tenodera sinensis, assembly GCA_030765045.1. Taxonomy (NCBI): domain Eukaryota; kingdom Metazoa; phylum Arthropoda; class Insecta; order Mantodea; family Mantidae; genus Tenodera; species Tenodera sinensis. The sequence goes on from CM060964.1 coordinate 269,164,768, forward strand.
CTATAAACGAACATTTGGTGAAGTATAGCATCTTCCAAGGATGTGGCACGAAGGCTTTCAAGAAATTCCCCCACCCTGAATTATCCATTATCAGAGAAATGTTTTATTATTTTTATTTTCTCAAAATGATTAACTCTTTTGTTTATTATTTATAAATCAACATATTGTGAAGCCGGACGCAGTACACAACAAAGGACGATCGGGGCTAAGCTACTTCACAGCAGATACTAGGCCGGCGAGCAAAGAAAGGCACTCAATGTCAGGTTGCCTCGTGCGACTGTTTGTTTATACGTGGCTAACAACAATGAGCGCGGCACTTAACAAAGGATTGCTGGAACCTTCGAGAGGTATCCGGTGTGGCGTATTTGTAGAACCTCGAGAAAGGTCCGCGTTACGTCATCCTCGCTATATAAGGAGACGAGACAACGAGTTATTGAAGTTACGGTGATAGATGTGAGTCGGTCAGTGTGTCAGTGAGTGCAGAACAGCTGTGTGTGTGTGATACTGTCGCCGTGAAAGATAGTATGTCGCGGCGACGTGAAGAAGTGTTAACGTGTGTTGAGTGAGTGTATCATCGGAGTTAGTGTATGATAGACAGAGAAAGTGAAGAAAGACACCGAAAGGATCGAGTAAAGGTTACAATAAGTAAACAGTTGCAAGTTGTAATATCACGAACGATTATATATTGTGTTAACGTCAGCAGAGGAGAACTGTACTTTTGTGTAAACGTTTAGAAGAAGAATAAAGTGATAGAAAAGAAACTTGACTGGACTTTTGTCATTGTCACAGTGTTTTTGTCAGCGCAGATTTTAAAGTGGGATTCACTGACAACTATTAAATTTATTCAAGAATGTGCATACACTTAACGAATGTTTGTTGGATTTAAACCTTCGATTGCTGATATCTACACATTTCAGACAATTAACTTGAAATGTTTATCAGAGATGTGCTCAACGTAATTATAATAGAAAAGGAATTTTTGTGTTCCTATGTACCTAACACTCTAAGAAAATAATTAATGAAATATTAACTATCAGTGTATACGAAATACTCCATGTGGTGTATAGGACACACCTGCATTCGTCCATTTAAAAATCGCATTTGAATGCCAGAAAGAGCAAAACAGCAATTGGATTCCAATTCTACAATGTTTTCAGGATTTATTCTACGGACATCTTATAAAAGTGGCTTTTTGGTTTTCTTTTATTCGAAACTTCAGAACCAAATACTCCTAACACATTCAAGTTCTTTAAAAACAGCTGCTGGCTATGTGGACTTTTTCATAATAATACAGTGATAGTCAATTGTGTCTCAGCACTGACCCACAAGATTTAATGGGACTTAACAGCTAAGCAGTGAAATAGACATTTGTGTGTCTGCCCTTACTTTTATTAACTTAGTGGTTTAGAACTCGCTCTTAAGACATGTTATTTAAAGCAGTGTCAATTACACACAAAATCGTAACCAAATTGGTTATTCCCGCATAATATGCGTTTTAAACAGCTAAAAATACAATGGTAAAACCACAAAACGGACATCTAGATCCCTAAAAATCATTGAATTTAAGCACGGGCCTTAATAACCTAGTTGTTGACGGGCCCTTAAACGCCACTCACTTACTCACTCACTCACTCACTCACTCACTCACTCACTCATTCACACACTCACTCACTCACTCACTCACTCACTCACTCACACACTCACTCACTTGAAATTAAACAGAACCTTCCAATGCCCTAAGGTCTCTACGCAGAGAGCACATCTAGTAATCGCAAAACTTTAGGTCCTTCGTGAGTTGTATTGTGCATGTGCGATGCTAAATAACTACTCTCTCGGCGTCTGTTACATGTTATTTGTTTCTATGCGTTTACTTTAAGTAGAGGAAGGGTACTATTTCATTCAAAAATTCGATACAGAGATTTCACTGTAAATACATGTTTTGAGCCCTCTGAATCCAAAAATAAATACTTTTAGAAAGAGGTCTGCCTGTGTGTCTATCTGGCTGTGTGTGGGTGTGAGTGTGAGTGTGTCTGTCTGTGTGTGTGTGTGTGTGTGTGTGTGTGTGTGTGTGTGTGTGTGAGTGTGCATCTGTTTGTCTGCCTGTGTATAACAACTTAAAAACTAAAAGTCAGCTAAATATGTTCTTTTCCTTCATGTGGAGGACTTACACCCCTAGGACTTGTAAGCCTGTGCCTAGGCCAGAGGCCTGTAAGGGAGCAGACGAACCTACAGACTGGACAGAGTGAAGACCAGGAAGCAGGTGGTCAGCCCAACACCGGATATGAGAGTGAGGAAGAGAATGATATGAAATGCAGGCGAAACGGATGAATGGAAAGGTGATGCTGGAGCAGGGGAATCCAGAGAAAACCCACCCAGACCCCACATTGTTCACCATGAATATACCTGGGATCGAACCCGGGTTGCCTTGGTTGATAAGTGAAAGGTCTAACCGCTCGGCCACGGCAGCAAACTTCCAGCATCTTCCAAGGATGTGACACGAAGATTTTCAACAAAATCAGGTCTCCCAAACTACCTTTTGCATGGTAAATTTTCGAAAATTTTGATCTTCCAAAACGGGCTCCATTCTGATTAAATTATTACACGTTTGAGATATTTTTATGACAAATAACATGCGTATCTTGCATTTTCTGGGAATAGACTTTGAAGTGCTCGTCGTTTTAATGACTTTTCTATAACTGGTAAACCGTAAGAAATATATTTTTACTACACAAAAATGTAGATGTCGTTAAGGTACACAATTTATGTTAAATATCTTTAACAACTTCCAAAATATTCCTTGTAATTGGTTTCAATGTTCCAAGACCATGCACATAGAACGGAATTTTAAGGCTATCACTAGCCACATTTGACTATCACTTAAACCTACGCAGAACCGCAGTAATCGCATTGGCAATTCGTTATCAGAGATCAGAAACAACCCTCCGTATTCTCGTGTATAAGGGCCTCTCACTCTAAGCGAAAACGTTTTGAGCAAATATTTCAGGCAATATCATATCCATGAGACGCATGTTTCTCCTTTGTGCCATCACTAGAGCTCCAGTGCGGGATAACAGGTAATATCAGAAAGATAGGCAATTGCATAAAACGTGGCTGTAGGTCTCGTCTTAGTTACTGGTAAGAAGTTTCATTAGGTTTCGTTGAGCCTTTTCAGTTAGAATAGTGTCTTGGAATCAATTACCTAAAGCCGTGTGCTTAAGTAGATTCTACGAAGATTAGTTTAGTTTAGATTATATTTTGTAATATATTACACACGGAAGTGAGACCTGGACAATAAGTAAGAAAGGTGAAAGAAGGATACAATCTGCAGAAATGAAATTCCTAAGAAAAGTAAAATGACTTGCTCTGAGAGATCAAATAAAGGTTTCGGAAATAAGAAAGGAATTAAACATGTATGTGGGTATATAGTATGAATGAAAGACTAGAGGAAAGGAAAACAAGGTGAGAAAGCATGTAGGAAGAGTGGGAACAGCAATAATAGTTAGACAAGTAATAGACTATAGACTTAAAGGAAGGAGAGATATAGGAAGACCAAGGAAAAGTTGGGTATTGTGAAGTTGGAACAACCTACAAGCCTACTCCTTGAAATTAAGAAGAAGAACAAGAACAAGAACAAGAACAAGAAGAAGAAGAAGAAGAAGAAGAAGAAGAAGAAGAAGAAGAAGAAAAAGAAGATTCTATAAAGTAGCAAATTATGTATTTAATGTTGCAATTAGGAAGTAGATATGTATTTACATATCTGCCGAGCCGTCATTTTATGGTCTGGCTACAATTGCGTGTATACTTGAATCGCTTCGCTGTGGTGACTCCGGCATGTTCCACTAGTTCACTAGCGGTGAATGACCCATTCAATGAAAATTCAACTGTCAGTGACTTACTTTTGTTCGTGCTCCAAAGAACAGAGTTACTTCACAGGGCATCTCAAAAGTGAAAGCTTATTCAAACATCCGTCTTGGGTGTGTATTATTTTAAAATATTATTATTGTTACTCATCTTGTCTAGTTATTATTTCACCGATACCGAAAAGTTCACGCCTGAACAAAAAATTTTTATATAAAATACAAACAGAAAAACGTAAAAACTAGTGTGTAGACAATTTCTGTAGACATTTCCTGACACTCCGTTCCAAATAGAGTGCTGTCATATGCCTGGTTAATAAGCTTAGAACAGCGGGTACCGAATGTTAAACCTAAGTATCAACAAAGCCATATTTTAACGGAGAAAAAAAAAAATGAAATTGGTACCTGGTTCGAAAACTCTTCAAAGAAGTCTCTAAGCCTAAGTGGACGTTTCAAAAACCTCTCTTCACATAGCTACTAAGCTTTTGAAATTGAACCCCACAGAGTAACTATTTTTTGCTGAATTTTAACCGTGTAGCGACGAGGAATGCCAGGGATATCTAAATGTAGATAAACACCATTTTCAACAAACTCATAAGGTTAGGATTCATTATAGTGCAACTATTACTGATGAGTATGAGGGACTACCTTCGCAGCGCAGTTGGTAGCGCGCCTGCCTCTGGCGCGGAGGACCCGGGTTCGATCTCCAGTACCAGCAAGGGGTTTTGCCCCGCTGGGAGGTCTGGTATGGGGTGCACTCAGCCTCGTTAGGTCCCTGAGGGGCCAACTGAGGAGCTATCCTGATAGGAAGGTAGCGTCCCTAAGTCAAGTAGTCGCCTTACGGTCGGGGAAGTCGGCGTGCTGACCCCCACTACCTCCCAACCTGCATTCCTCCGTGGGCTTGGCTGCGGCTGGAGGACGCAGTGGCCGAGCGATGATGATGATGATGATGATAACCTCTACATAGAGGAGAGTTTTATAATGGAAAGCCTCCCGGTGCAGTAGACTCGCCCGGAGCACGCATACACGCAATTCGGCACAGACCATAAAACGGCCCTCTCTATTTAGAGTATTGCATAACTGGAGGTTCTGTGAAGCAACAACAAAGACATATAGTAACGTTGGGTATTAGCAAACCATACTTTTTTACCGAAGCAAAATGAAGACATGTGGTTTTCTGTCCTTGAGCAACTAAGATTTAAAGTGAAGCAGATATGTAAATGGTGGCAACCAGAGCTGAAACACTAATCAGAGGAATAAAGAAAACCACAAAGGCATGTCCCATTTCCTTGACAGCACGTATATATTCTAGAATGGAGTCATGAAGGCAAGGATAATGCAGCTGTTGGGTGGTGATGATGAGTAATGTGTTGGCTGTTGTATGTCGAGGTCTATGAGATTAAATCCTCGCTCAACATTGTAAACCTCAGCTTTCATAAAGCCTATTAAGAAACTGGGGCAATACCAACGATGATTAGTGGGTCTTCAGTTCAACTATTGCGGTAGGTTCTAGGGCAACTTCCCAGTGGGTACCTTTTACATTTAACATGCAAATGTATGACTTAAGCAACGATTATCATTGAGGTATTTTAAATCAAGGTAATCTAACAATTCTGAATAACGTATTTTGATGATATGCATGGATAATAAACACGTACTATGGAAATATAGGTATATATATTATGTAACTTTGGAGCTGCTTTTATCATGACCAATAGTGTAATAATTAAGACAAAATCTATCTGTTTTCACTATTTTAATGTTTTCATTTACTGTCTATTTTCGTTTGCGAGGTCACTTGGAGGGAGAAAGAAAATGTAAAGCTTTCAGCCTCACGTTGCGGAGAGAGTAAAGGTTATATAAACCCTTAAGGCAATGTATTGGTGAAATTTGGTAAAAAAATGGTAACATTTCAATTTTTTGCTTTTTGCATTCTTGTTAAATGAATAACTTGTACTTTAATGCTGCATATTTGGTTGTTTTTAATATCAACAAGCTACAAACGACTATTTAATTGTTCCTGCACCTTTTAGGTAAAGCTAAATCCCATTTTGTCAATTCCTTTTTTAGAAATGTTCACTGTTCAAAATATTCCACAGTGAATAACTTATTAGTTTGAATTTTTGAGAAGAGCTTCAGAAATACTGGATTAAAAATTATTGTACTCCGATTAAAAATATTAAGTAGTTCAGTTGAAAATACTTATTTTTATCACTCAACGTTAAAACAATTCAAGAATTCAATAACACGCATACAAAACTTTTTCTCTTAAGCCGATGAAAATAAAGAAATGCCTGCAAAACAGGCATTTATACACTATACTGAAATTAAAAGTTTGAAAGCGATGCTATAAACCATTAGGTGCAAGAAACATACCGTGTTAAAACTGATTAATTATTAATTAAGTAATTTGCATTTTAACAAAATAGTTTGTAATATTTCCATTCAGTTTCATGCACATATATATGTATGGTTTATGTCCCTAATATGTGGTACAAATATCAAAGCAATTAGAAGAAAACTGTAGAACTTTAGATTTTACAGTGCGTTACCTTAAGAGCAAAAATGATGTATTATCTATTTGTTTGTCAATGGGGATTATGCAAGCTTTACTTCCTGTCTATTCAGGGCGAATGAGTGAGTGAATTGGGTTTAAGGGCCTGTCGACAGCTAGGTGGTTAGGGCCCGTCCTGCCTATTCAGCAACAGTCAAAATGGTTATACGAATATTCTGTTGTTTCTATTTGTATGTGTAGTTTGAAGTAAGAAGGGAATACAACGGAATATTTATTAAGGGAAGTAACTTATAATACTATCTAATGTAAAATATTAACGGACTTCTCGTAATGTTTTGGTAAAGTATTTAGTTTTATTAATTATTGTAATAGATTATAGTTAAGGAACGGATTGTATGTGCTAAAACTTTTAAATATTTTATGTTTTATGTAGGAGAAATATAAATATGTTCATAAAAAGTAAAAAAAAAAAATTAGTTTCAATATTACAAATCTTAAATACTTATGTTAAAAAATCACCCACCAATCATGCTGAGGAAATGGCGGATTGAAACAACTCGCTGTTGCACGATATTGGGAGAAGGATCTTTCAACATCACATGAAGATAATCTCACATATTCCATCAAAGGAATGTCAATGGCACACAGCTTTTCAATTTCACCAACGTCTACTTCCCCCTCCAAAACGTTGGCAAGTTTGTACCTAGTATGAAATCCAAAATTTTTTTCCAACACACATTTAAATTTCTGCTTAATAGCTTCTATTTTTGGACCTTTGAGTGCATTAATTTTGTTTTCAACGTCATGTACTTCATTAACTGTCTCAACAGTTTGGTTAATGTTCTTAATGTTTTGAAGGAGTGAAACAAAAAGTTCAAATTTGCAGATATACAAGACAGTTCATTTTTTAGTTTACTGTCGTTGAGAAATTTAGTATGCGGGCGAAGTGTGCTATTTCGGGAATTTATGTCTTAGTTACAGCTTTTATCTATAAGAATAATATTGATTTCCGCCCCCTAATTATAGGAGTATAGTTTCTGATCCACAGAAATTAAATTTTGAACCGTTTAAATGTATATACTTTACAAGCCTACATCATATGTTTGTGGTATTCATGGTTCTTCAGTGTTGCCAGTGAAAGAAATTACAGGCGAATAAAGCAATATAGTATTTAATGGCATATAATTCTGTACCTCGTACATATTTTGATTCTTTGCTTAAACCGATTGATATTGTCATCATTTAAAATGGATAAAAATATTCTTTATAACCATTTAATTTCAATGCAAACCACAGTATTTATTATTATTATTATTATTATTATTATTATTATTATTATTATTATTATTATTATTATTATTATTATTATTATTATTATTATTATTATTATTATTATTATTATTATTATTATTATTATTATTATTATTATTATTATTATTATTATTATTATTATTATTATTATTATTATTATTATTATTATTATTATTATTATTATTATTATTATTATTATTATTATTATTATTATTATTATTATTATTATTATTATTATTATTATTATTATTATTATTATTATTATTATTATTATTATTATTATTATTATTATTATTATTATCATCATCATCATCATCATCATCATCATTATTGATGTTATTGTTGTCACCATTTATTTTAACACGGGCTCACCCCGTCCTCTAGCATAGATATGGTATCAAAGATTTCAACCCGGGCAACCTGCAGTAAAGAAATCCTGGCTAGTGAACTTCAGTCTTAAAACCTGTATTGTCAGTGAAATCTCGGTATCGGTGTTTTTAGGTGGAGTGCAATACTTGATATACTTACTCTAAGTAAGTAGTAGCGAAACGAAAAACAAGTTCCTTATTCATTCGTCACCATCAATGATTCATTACACGAGTTTCTGCCTCTTGGTAGTTATAATATTCATTTTCATTTTTGTAAGGTACAATAATCAACTTTTACTTTCTCTACCACGTATATGGTAGGTATAAACAGTTTTGTATTCCACCCATGAATTAGATATAGATACTACACTGTAAATACGTTTTGAGGCCCCTTGAACCAAAAAAATTAGAAAGAGGTCCGCGCGCGACACCACATAGATAGGATTTTATGAATTCAACATCTGTAAAACGTTTTGTTGCTTTCCCGATTTTCCAAACTTGCAAGCATGTGCTTTTAAATCATAATAGGGGAGCCCAACTTGAAATTTACACCCAGCACTTTCCGAGGATACGAAAAATATCTTCAAGAAAATCCTGCCACTGCAAACTACCTTTAAATGGAAGATTCGTATAACATTTGATTTTCTTAAAAAGTGATCTAAAGATTTTGATTAAAACACTATAGGTATGTTTGGGATATTTCCATGAAAAATGAAATGTACACATTGAGTTTTCTGGGAATAGTCTCTGAAGTCTTCATTCCGAACTACTTTAGCTTGACTGGTACATCGTAAAAGAGAAAGAAAATGTTACAACAGAAAACTGTAGATCTCGTTAAAGTACACACTTTATGTCAATGTAATTTTTGGGGCACTAACCATTCCTTGTTGTTGATCACATTTTAAATAATTCTCTCAAATGGGAAGTAGTATTAGTCTCTCTCTCTCTCTCTCTCTCTCTCTCTCTCTCTCTCTCTCTCTCTCTCTCTCTCTCGGGCATGCAAAGAGAACAGAATTTCAATTCCATCAAATTTCTTCTTGAAAGATTTCACTACTCCTTAAGCCTACTGTATTCCCCTGCTTCTATTGTAGCTACAAGGAAATGTAATAAAAACATTTATACAATTGTTTACCTTACTTAACGTAACAAGAAGCTTTGGTAAACATAATTTTTTGATAAATTGGCAGAGAAAGTCCTGTGAATCTAAAATATAAGGTTTTTACTTACTACGGTCTTAAATTTCCTTTGCTATCTACACCTTCCTTGGAATTTTTTGCCATTGCATGATTTATCCCTTTTTGAACTGAAGCATTCTCCCAAATTGATTCTATAGCCGCAACTTACAAGGGAATTATACGCGCATATTTCACACATTCGCTTAGCGGGAGGTAACGATGTTAGAAAAAGTACTCATTTAATTTACCCCGTTTCTTCTCCACTTGTCGTGTCGCAAAGGACGGGGAACAAATGACGATAGACTTAATTAAAAGCTTTACTCCTCCTAGTTGCGTGTCTTCCTCTTTAATACAAGAGGGGCCTAAATAGAGCCGATTCAATCGTCAGTGTGAACTTCATGACTTTTAGAAACAAAGTTGCTGTTAAACAGAGTAACGTTTGATTTAATTTAACCTTTGCTGCCAGGTTACTTTGGAACTAAATTGGATTTTGGAACAGGACGATATATCTAACACAGTTCTGCCCTTAGAAGTTACTACTATCTGACTTTAGGTTCGTAGTTCAATTACGTAATTATTTCACTGTTAAAGGTTACCGAGGTTCAAATGTTCACTACAGGGACGGGGTGGGCCCATGTAAAAGTAAATAGTGACTGGTATGCGTGATGCTGGTAATACTGAACTATACAAACTGTAAACTATTGTTATTCATTTTAAGCCATGCTACTATGAACTGGCACCACAATTATTGACTGGTAAAGTAATAATTTTATAAAAAATGACAGGGTGATAAATAGCTGGAATAAATAATTTCCATATGTTAAAATCAATGCATAATGTAAAACACATAAATTAAAAAAATTCTCAGAGTGAATAAGAAGCCATTAGCCAGGCAATTTAAGCTGTATGTAGCCACCGCAAAATTAGATACTGCTTCTTGGCAGTTTTAATATTCATTTCCATTTTTGTAAGTAACCCTAATCAACTTTTACCTTCTCAACCACGTACATGGTAGGTATAGAAAGTTTTGTATTCCACCCATAAGTTAAATATCTATAATGCACTGTAAATACACTTTTAAGGTCCCCTGAACCCCAAAAAATTAGAAAAAGGTCCGCGCGCGACATCACACAGACAGGATTTTATAAATTGTGCATCTGTAAAAGATGTCGTTGCTGGTTTTAAATCATAGTAGGGGAACCCAATAGGGGATTTTGGGATTTACTCAAGCGTCGCAGGTTAACACCCTGTTTAGTACTTCCACTATATGTAAGTCCTCTATATAGGGTCGCGCGTAAAAGCCGACAGAAATATTTGAACGCGTCAGATCTATCACCTGACGATTTAAGCGTGACGTAAGGGAGTGGGAGGGTCACAAATTTGCAAACAAAAGCCATCACCTCTACATTCTCGAGCATGGTCGAATTTTGTTTTATTTTGAAGGAAATAATTCCAGGATAACGGGAAATATATAATCTTCCGATTTCAACAAGCCGAAGTAACAAAACTGGTCACTAAAGTTTAGAGCCTGTAGCTGCAGTGAAACATGTATTCCCCACTCCGCACCTCGTCACATTCAGTGATTTAAAAAAAATCATGAAAAAGTTTTTTAAACCATCATATTAATAAAATTCCTCCAAATAATCGTCAGATCATTGATCAGCACGACTAGGACATCCAACTGGCTCAATCTGACGCGCTCGAGTATTTTAAACTAGCGATTTTTTCTTTTCTGTTTTACATCTTTGAAAGTCTGTAGACTTTCAAACAAAAGGTTATATGATGTATACCCCGTCACCCATTTGTGAAAGGGTATACATCATATAACCATTTTTTCTTTCTACCGTCTAATCTTCAAAATCCCCATGAAGCTCGAGCAAATCCCCACTCAGCATCGTCGGCTCACCTCCTATTTGGAGGTATTGGAAACACTGAAAATTGTATGTAGTTCAATATGTTCTACTTGATGACATTTCTGACTGAATTTAAGTATGACTGAAGTTGGCGGACGAGTTGAAGTTGAAAGTGGGCGATTCATTAGGCAATCTCTTGTTTTGAACTTGATTCTATAGAACATAATAGAAATTCTCGTTAATTTGCATTCGTGAGATACTTTCTCTTGTATGTTGTGCGTACTAACTGAGTGCAATAAGCCTCTATCAGTATTAACATGGTTGGGAATCTCCTGGTTCGAAAGCGTAAATGCGACAAATCGCCACGGCTTGTGCCAAAATTGTCCTCCACACTTTCAGAATATCATTTGCGCTATCCATTTGATGCTAAGCTCCAAATATGGCAGCTCGATTGTGACGCCATTCATCTTACCATTTTGTAATTACACTCATTTATGCTGCAAACTACGCCGCACAGTACCATCACAGCCCAGAAAACACCACAGTGTACATACCATGCGCCAAAACACATTATGTATATCACTTTAATGTTCTCGAGTCTCCAAAAAGTAATTATTCTAACCGGATCACATCATCTTAATGAAAAATAACACTTAAACCAAATATGGTAATATTTAATGGAGAATTTCCTTGCTATAAAAATATTAAAGTATGTGTGTGTATGTGTGTCTGTATGCGTGTGTGTGTCTGTGTGTATGTGTGTGTGTGTGGGTGTGTGTGTGTTTTTTTTTTTTTTTTTTTTTTTTTATGCATGCCCCATTCCATATGAATACTACATGCTTGAATTTATTTATTTACATACAATTTACATTTTATATACATGTACATATTGTTGGTGATGTTCTATTTGAACATTTACATCTTTATTTACCTCTAACTTTTTATCTACCTTAGTCTAATTGAGTACTTCTCTATTGTGATACAGTTTTTTTTTAAAATTTTATTTGATGTTTGTTGTTTAATGCTATTTTATTTTGTTTGACTTTATTTCTTTAACCTAATGCTATTTTACAAATCATAAATCTGGTACTTATCATATAGTGAAAGGCAAATATTATTATACTCGTAACAGCAGTAGAGTATTGAACTGTGTTTGGACAATGATACTGATTGCAATTTTGGTAAGGAGTAGAAATTATATATATTTGAACTTTGTGTGTGGGTGTGTGTGTGGGTGTGTGTATGCGTGTGTGTGTGGGTGTGTGTATGTGTCGGTGTGTGTGGGTGTATGTGTGTATGCGTGTGTGTGGGTGTGTGTATGCGTGTGTGTGGGTCTGTGTGGGTGTATGTGTGTATGCGTGTGTGTGTGGGTGTGTGTGTGCGTGTGGGTATGCGTGTGTGTGGGTGTGTGTGGGTGTATGTGTGTATGCGTGTGTGTGGGTGTGGGTGTATGTGTGTGTATGCGTGTGTGTATGGGTGTGTGTATGCGCGTGTGTGTGTGGGTGTGTGTGTATGCGTGTGTGTGGGTGTGTGTGCGTGTGTGTGTGGGTGTGTGTGTATGCGTGTGTGTAGGTGTATGTGTGTGTATGCGTGTGTGTAGGTGTGTGTGTATGCGCGTGTGTGTGGGTGTGTGTGTATGCGTGTGTGTGGGTGTGTGGGTGTATGCGTGTGTGTGGGTGTGTGTATGCGTGTGTGTGGGTGTGTGTGGGTGTGTGTGGGTGTGTGTATGCGTGTGTGTAGGTGTATGTGTGTATGCGTGTGTGTGGGTGTGTGTATGCGCGTGTGCGTGGGTGTGTGTGTATGCGTGTGTGTGGGTGTGTGTGTGGGTGTGTGTGCGTGTGTGTGGGTGTGTGTATGCGTGTGTGTAGGTGTATGTGTGTGTATGCGTGTGTGTGGGTGTGTGTGTATGCGCGTGTGTGTGGGTGTGTGTGTATGCGTGTGTGTGGGTGTGTGGGTGTATGCGTGTGTGTGGGTGTGTGTATGCGTGTGTGTGGGTGTGTGTGGGTGTGTGTGGGTGTGTGTGTATGCGTGTGTGTAGGTGTATGTGTGTGTATGCGTGTGTGTGGGTGTGTGTGTATGCGCGTGTGTGTGGGTGTGTGTGTATGCGTGTGTGTGGGTGTGTGGGTGTATGCGTGTGTGTGGGTGTGTGTATGCGTGTGTGTGGGTGTGTGTGGGTGTGTGTGGGTGTGTGTGTATGCGTGTGTGTAGGTGTATGTGTGTATGCGTGTGTGTGGGTGTGTGTATGCGCGTGTGTGTGGGTGTGTGTGTATGCGTGTGTGTGGGTGTGTGTGGGTATGCGTGTGTGTGGGTGTGTGTGTGGGTGTATGCGTGTGTGTGTGGGTGGGTGTGTGTATGCGCGTGTGTGTGGGTGTGTGTATGCGTGTGTGTGGGTGTGTGTGTATGCGTGTGTGTGGGTGTGTGTGTGGATGTATGCGTGTGTGTATGCGCGTGTGTGTGGGTGTGTGTGTATGTGTGTATGCGTGTGTGTGGGTGTGTGTGTATGCGCGTGTGTGTGGGTGTGTGTGTATGCGTGTGTGTGGGTGTGTGTGTGGGTGTGTGTGTATGTGTGTGTATGTGTGAACAGCATAACCATTGGGGTAAATACCTAACTTGGTATTCAGATTTAGCACCCTCCAGAGATGCAACATCCAACACAGACTATTCTTTACACGGACCATTTTTCAAAAATTTTGATTCCATCAAAAACTATTTTGATTAAAGTACTTACTATGTGTTTAATATACTTTTATGATAGATGAAATGTATATGTCTTTAATTTTCTGGAAGAATGTCCTCAGAAGTCCTCTTCATTCTGGATGACTTTTATATAACTGGTTGACCGTAAGAGATAGGCAAAATTGTACTGCACAGAAATGTAGATCTTAATGAGATCTGCACAATTTATGTGATATACATTTCTTTTTGTGGAGTGAACCATATCGGAGACATTCCTTGTTATTTGTCTGAATTTTCTAATAATTATACTTTTCTCAAGTGGGAAGCCCTTATTTATTTTTTATATCTTGGTCATGCAAAGAATGATTCTTAAAAGCCATTACATTGCCACCAACTTTAAGAGGTTTGAATATCGTTCAAAGCCTACTGTATTCACATATTCCCCTTGCACCTATAAGAAAATTAGCAATAAGACAATTTCTGCAAAAGTTCATCACCATTAACATGAAGTAGATAGAGAAATAAGCGTTTGTGAATATAGTTTTGACAAGAAAAGAAAATCATGTCATCATATGATTGCACCACATCAGATTTCTTTTAAAATTTAAAGAGAAGTAAACAAAAAGGAAAAGGTTAATATTCGTTGTGGCAACTCTTACTGCTACACAAGCCTAGTAACGACATGACTTTGTTCATCATGGTTCAAAAGCTCAATTGGCAGTTGATTCCATTATTCACGAAGAGCAGTGCGGAACTATGGGAGGCTGGCGGCGTGCAGCTGTTTCCCTTGTTAAATCCCAGGTATGCTCAGTAGGATTCGCAGATCAGACCATGCGGTGGATAATTTTACTTTCTGTACTACGTTTAGTAAATTAGAGGAAGTGTTGTATTCCACACAAAAATTCGATATAAAGAGATTTCGCCAGAAATATGTTTTGAGGCCACCTGAATCCCCCCCCCCCCGCCCCAAAAGAAGCATTTTTAGAAAAAAGTCCGCGTGTGTGTATGTCTGTCTGTGTGTGTGTTTGTGTGTCAGTCTGTGGACAGCATAACTCAAAAACGAAAAATGGGTTAAAAACCCAAGATGGTATTTGAGTTCAATGTCTTTCAAGGATGCGACACGAATATTTTGAAGAAATTGCTCTACCCTAAACTACCCTTTATATGTAAAATTTTTCGAAAATTTTTATTTTCTTTAAAACGGTTCTAACGATTTTTATTAAAATGCCATATATCTGAGATATTTTTATGACAAATGAAATAAATATCTTGAATTTTCTGCCTATAGCCAATGAAGTCCTATTTACTCTGGATGACTTTTGTATAACTGGTAAACCGTAAGAGATAGACTAAATGTTACTGTACAAAATAATGTAGACCTTGCTAAAACACACAATTTATGTCTTTTTTTATTTGTTTTTGTTGTTGTTTTTTTTTAGACTGAAGCATTTCGGAGATATTCCTCGTTATTTATGTAAGTTTTGGAGAACTTACACTTCTGTCAAATGGAACGTTCTTATTCATTTTTTTATATGCTAACCGTACAAAGAGAACGGAAGGTTTAAAGGATTTGACTATCGCTCAAAGCCTACCGTATTCCCATATTCCCGTTGTACGTGCAAGAAAACAAGCAATACGATAATTTCTGCAAATGATTATCTCAACTAACACAAAGAAGATATAGGAATAAGAGTTTGTAAGAATGGTTAGTACAAGAGCAGAGAAAGACACGTGAGTGCAACACATCAGATTTTGACGTTGTATTTCTCTGCCGCCCCTAACTAGGGTCATAACCATGACTTTTTAAACCTTTGGAGCAATAATTACTCGACACCAATGATGTTCATTCGCTTTACAGTGGTTTTTAATGTTTTGGTTGATGTCACTTTGTGTTATTACATTAAATTCACACACACACATACACACATATTCGCACTCACTGTAGACTATATGGAGGAGTGAGTGATTAGGGTTTAAGGGCCCGTCGACAGCTAGGTCATTAGAGCCCCCTATATGGAGGATGGGGCATAATCTTAATTAAGGAAAACTCCCACCCTCAGCCGGGAACTGAACCTGGGAGCTCCGGATTTGAAGTTAGCATGCTAACCACCAGACCACAAAGGCAGTCGGTGGATATCTTGTCCCTCAAGATAGTTGTTCTCCAGATGCACTCGATGTGCACGTACGATCTAATCTATAATGAAGAAGTACGAGCTAACAACTCTGAGAAGTTTCAAATCCCGTAGGAATATTTCTCTCTGCATTTTTAGGAATACATTAAGAAATAACACTAGAAAAGATACAACTATAGACTTTTATAAAGTGATTGCAGTCCCTCTATTTTTATATGGTAGTGAAAACTGGGTCCTCAATAGATCATCTAAACGAAGGTTAGAAACAGCTGAAATGCAATTGCTCAGACAAGTATCAGGCTACGCATTAAAAGATCATACCTAATATTCAAACACGAGAAGAATTAAGTTAGGGAAGAGAGACAACAACAAATGGTAATGGTTTCAAGAATGGATAATGCCAGACCTACTGCAATGCAAATCAGAAGGATGGCGTTCAAGAGAGCAGCCAAAAGCCAGGTGGGAAGATGTATTTGCGTCGGAACACGCTTTATAGCCTAATCTTAATGTGGAATAATAATAATAATAATAATAATATTAATAATAATAATAATAATAGTAATAAATAATAATAATAAATAATAATAAATAATAATAAATAATAATAATAATAATAATAATAATAATAATAATAATAATAATAATAATAATAATAATAATAATAATAATAATAATAATAATAATAATAATAATGATTATGATACTGATGATACTGATGGTGGTGGTGGTGGTGGTGGTGATGGTGATGGTGATGGTGCTGGTGCTGGTGCTGGTGCTGGTGATGGTGATGGTGATGGTGATGGTGATGGTGATGGTGATGGTGATGGTGATGGTGATGGTGATGGTGATGGTGATGGTGATGGTGATGGTGATGGTGATGGTGATGGTGATGGTGATGGTGATGGTGATGGTGATGGTGATGGTGATGGTGATGGTGATGGTGATGGTGATGGTGATGGTGATGGTGATGGTGATGGTGATGGTGATGGTGATGGTGATGGTGGTGGTGGTGGTGGTGGTGGTGGTGATGGTGATGGTGATGGTGATGGTGATGGTGATGGTGATGGTGATGGTGATGGTGATGGTGATGGTGATGGTGATGGTGATGGTGATGGTGATGGTGGTGGTGGTGGTGGTGGTGGTGGTGATGGTGATGGTGGTGGTGGTGGTGATGGTGATGGTGATGGTGATGGTGGTGGTGGTGGTGATGGTGATGGTGATGGTGGTGGTGGTGGTGATGGTGATGGTGATGGTGATGGTGATGGTGATGGTGATGGTGATGGTGGTGGTGGTGGTGGTGGTGATGGTGATGGTGATGGTGGTGGTGATGGTGATGGTGATGGTGATGGTGGTGGTGATGGTGATGGTGATGGTGATGGTGGTGGTGGTGGTGGTGGTGGTGGTGATGGTGATGGTGATGGTGATGGTGATGGTGATGGTGATGGTGATGGTGGTGGTGGTGATGGTGATGGTGGTGGTGGTGGTGGTGGTGATGGTGATGGTGATGGTGATGGTGATGGTGATGGTGGTGGTGGTGGTGATGGTGATGGTGATGGTGATGGTGATGGTGGTGGTGGTGGTGATGGTGATGGTGATGGTGGTGGTGATGGTGATGGTGATGGTGATGGTGATGGTGATGGTGATGGTGGTGGTGGTGGTGGTGGTGATGGTGATGGTGATGGTGATGGTGATGGTGATGGTGATGGTGATGGTGGTGGTGGTGGTGATGGTGGTGGTGATGGTGGTGGTGATGGTGATGGTGATGGTGATGGTGATGGTGATGGTGGTGGTGGTGGTGATGGTGATGGTGATGGTGATGGTGATGGTGGTGGTGGTGGTGATGGTGATGGTGATGGTGATGGTGATGGTGGTGGTGGTGGTGGTGATGGTGATGGTGATGGTGATGGTGATGGTGATGGTGATGGTGATGGTGATGGTGATGGTGATGGTGATGGTGATGGTGATGGTGATGGTGATGATGATGATGATGATGATGATGATGATGATGATGATGATGATGATAATAATAATAATAATGTTATTAAAGTTGTAAAATCGTTAGATATCTAGGATGCGTAGTAAATAATATTTCAATAGAAGAGGAAATAAAATACAGTGTTACTCAGGGAAATAAAGCATGTTCGGTGTAAAATGTAACTCCTTCCATCTTCGATGAGATAATAAGGTTCGCCTCGTAAACTCTGGATCAGAGGTGATGTACTGATGTCATAGTCCCGACTCTCCTCGAAATGACGTCGGGGTTCTTTATCACCTCGGATTGATTGGAATGACCTCATGAATCTGCACCTGACTGCGACGATTGTAGCGCCCAGGGTATGGTGGTGATGGTAGCGGTCTGCCGGGTGAAAGGCAAGAGGGTGCACAGACACGACGAGGCAACAGGTCAGAAAGGGGCAGGCGACGTAAGTGGCAAGTGTGACACATGTTTCGGACTATTCTAAATTTGTCACATCATCCTTTCTGGTAAGTAGCCATCAAAATGCAATCGTTTTGCTGTCGACGTTTATACTGCCGTTGCTGGAAAAAAAAGAATATACTCAGGGTCTGATGCCAAGTAAAATCTCTGTTATACGACTGCGGCCTGTCTTAGCGAGACAGTTAACTGCATATAAACTTTGTTATTGTTTTAAAGTTTACCTTCTGAAAGAAAGTTTGCAATTAGCGTTTAAAGTACGAGAAGTGCTGTATATATCCTGCAATGTACTTAAATTTACTAATGCATAAGTCATGAGATCTAATTGTTAGTCAAGTTCTAGACAACAACCTAGTATCATTCATTTCTTGCAGTTAATAGAAAACTATAAAATGATTTAATGAGAGTTTTGTTTACAGTAAATTACCTACTTTCCCGGTACCGGGAATAGAACCCGGGGCTCCTGCTTAGTAAGCAGCTGTGCTGCTACCACTGCGCTAAGGAGATAACCCTCAATGTTCCTTCGTTTGAGGAAACTAACATAATTATATGTACTAACAGAATTTTTTTGAGTTTAGTACGCGATGAGATAGACAAGTACCTCACAGGTTAAATGGGTACAAATAGTAGTAGCAGAGTATCAATAGTACAAATGATATATTGCAGGGTAAATTAATATGAACAATTCAGAATTTATAACACAATTGCAACGCCAATAGTAACACATGGTTGGGAGATCTGGGTACTTAAGGAATATCAACTACAGAAGCTTTTAATATTTGAAAGCAAGACCATGAGAATAATTGTTGGGCTAATTACTGCAAATACAATGGAGGATCCAGAAAAATGAGCTGTATTACAGAAGAAAAAAAGGCGAACAATTATAAATGTTATAAAAGAAAAGGATATATAAATGGAAACCTCTCAAATCTAGAACAAGAAGCACACTTAAAAATACATGGGAACATGATATAAATTAGTGGTCTCAGAAGTATGCAAATACAAAATTGGAGTATACTGATCAAAGAACACATGAAGTAGATGACTACGGTACAAAAGGACAAAACTTTAAGCTGAAGTTGTATATCCTATCAAGAAGGGTCGGTTTTAAGTGTAGTGTGTAATATTGTGCACTTATAAGCTACGAAGAGTGAAATAAAGCAGATGATCATCATTAGGGCTCGGATTTTTATGGGCCCAAAACCTAGAAAATATTTTTTATGTGCTAAAAGTGTTAAAATATGTCCTAAGAGGTCAAAAATATGTGCAAAAGAATAAAATACTTTATTAAAGATCTGAGCTTAATCTACATGTGGTTATCACCGGACATTACTCTTGAAAGAGAACTTCATGTACTGTAGAGTTACAGTATACGACCACATGATTCCTTAAATTTTTCATCCCGAAAGACTGACAACTGTCACGAAGAAGTGTCTTGAATTTTGAAAATGGTCGCTCCACTCACAAGAAGTCTGGTATAATATAATACGGTCATACAAAATACTTTAACCTATGTAAGAAGTCGTTTACTTGCTGTATAGGTACAATTGACTACTATTTTACATCTGAGGTGACTTTTACTTTACAATGTCAATCTTTAGTTTCAGAGACTGGGGTATTTGGATTACACACCTTCCCTATTTTATCAAGTTGAGAAGTTAATGGCTCTTTGGGGATCACTTTCAGAAGAGAATTGCTAAAAACTGCCTGATTATCGCAAATACAACAGTAGACTCGTATTAAAAGTGTTATTGTCAATCTTAAACTCTACTGCTAGGGTATCCTGCTATTTTTCAATGACATGGTCGACATGTATGTTAGAGCGAAGGAAACAACGGACTTCTTTGTTTAAACACTTTGAGGTGCTTACATATTTATCATATATATATCATATTTATCATATATATGCGAGCGGCATATCTAAAAACGAATGGTCGTTCAAAAACCAAATTGGTATTTTAGTTCAACATCTTCTAAGAATGCTACATGAAGATTTTCAAGAAAATCCCCAAACCCCAAACTAACCTTATATGGAACATTTTTCCATGTTTCTGATATTCTCAAAAATGACAAACCATTTTATTGAAATACCACATGTTTGAGATATTTTCATGTCAAATGAAATGTACATCGTGGTTTTTCTGGGAATAGTCTCCGAAGTTCTCTTTGTTCTGAGCGACCTTTGCGTAACTGGTAAACTGTAGGAGATAGGTACACAACGTGTTACTACGTAAAAATGTACACCTCGTTAAAGCACACGATTTATGTCTAAATGTATTTTGTTATGGGGTTAACCATTTCCGAGATATTACTTGTTATTGATTTTAGTTTTCCAACACCTATACTTTTCTCAAATAGGAAGTCGCTTTTTTATGTCCTGAATACCCCAAAAGAATGGAATGTTAAATTCCCCACATAGAGACCAGCTCTCAAAACATTTGACTACCACTTAAGTATATTTTATTCTCTTAATCCACAAGGAAATATGTAATAAAACAATTTCCACAAATTATTATCTGGTCTAGCCTGTGGCAGATAGAAGAACTAGTGTTTGTAAGAACACTTTGTACAAAAAAAAGGGTAAAGTCATGCAAGGGTTTTTTCAGTTAGTTTTAGTGCATCTCTTACGACTTATCACAAAAGTCATTCAGAATGAAGAGGACTTCAGAGACTGTTCACATTTTACTTGTGATGAAAATAAGTTAAACATGTGAGAAGGTATCCCGTGTATAATAAGATACAATTTAACTATATATCTAACCAATAAGTTTCATATAGTACAAGGATTCCTCATTTCACCAGAATGCAAGAACGGCAGACCAGGCAGCTACATACTGACGCCGGGGTAATAAAACTATATAGCACCTTCTTTGTAGACTCATTCTTCTGCAAGGGAGGCCAGCAGTTTCGCGCGCCTATCCAATGATAAACCCCGGAACAACTAAATTTAAAAGATACCACATTTTAGGCAAGCAATAAAAATTTAATATTTTTGCAAGCTAGAGTAGGGAGGTTTGAAATAGTTTTAGTAGGGTAGTCTAGCTACAACCCTTCAGAGAACCCAACGTAAAAGTATCTTCAAGTAACAGTTTGAAATTTTCAGTGCTACAAGACAAGGTACGAACAGGAAAGAAAAATTGTAGATAAATTTCGGCATTAGACAAAGTCTGAACTGGAAGATTGATTTCGATTCTTTTTCGGCATTAGGCTAAATTCTATCCAAGATTCATTTAGACCATATCATCTTATGTTTATTCGGCTTTACCGGGTGGAAGGGAAGTCATTACATTAATTTAAACCAGTGGTAGATCTCGGTATTTGGAACACATTTTGTATCTTACGTTTTTGTCTCTGACCATTTCCTACGGAGATATTTTAGTTTTATCGAAAACAAGCTGGCAACACTGCAGATTGTGTTGGTGGTCACTTTCCCTAGCTCAGTACATAAACAAGCAGCGTAATGGTGTGTCTTAAAAACAAACTCGTACCCTGCCTTGTCCTTCTGTGTTTACTGTGCAGTGTAGGCCAATCACAAGCGTTAGCTCCCAACGAAAGCGAAAGTGCCCGGCCTGTTTACATTCAGAAACTAGGTCAATTCCCTGACCAACCTCAACGCAACGTTGTCGACTTACTTAACCCTTGAGAGAGCAGCTTGGAGTATTCCTTCACGTCTTTTAAGTGATTAATTAGTTCGAAATCCTGTGTGAGTCCCATAATTACCACCTAAGCTATGTCTGAAATAAGTTACTCTACGCATCTTACAAGTAACAAACTTGCATCTTCGTACATTTTTGTGGAATTACGCATTCAATTGGGATAAAAAACTATTTATTTTTTCGAAATCGGCTGATCAAAGAACAAAATGCCATTAGACTTTTTTGTTTGTAATACTTCTGTGAAGCACATGTTAGAAGGAATATGACTTCCCTCCCAGTCTGTATACGTTCTTGATGACGGTGAAGTGAGGCTCAGCATACCGAATCATTTGTCATATTTATTTAAAGTCGGTCTATATTTACAATGTACAGGTGTTCAAGTTTTACTGTTTAACATAGTAATAAAAGTGCAATTAATTTTTATCCCCTTAATTTCATTTATTAATACTTCTTTCAATCCACTCTCCGATAACTACTCATTTTTCCCCACGACCTACATAAGCAGTCTCAAAAACAGCTGATGCAAAAACAAGAGGACCCAAGGACGAGAAGAAGAGGACTATTAATTTAAGACTAAAATAAATATATAGGCGCCTTAACTTCAAACAAGCACCGTCGCACATGTGATATTTAATTAAAATCATTAGCCATTTTTCGAGAACACTTTAAATTAATGGGAAATATTCCTTACAAAGGGTAGCTTGAAGTGACATGTTCCTTCAAAATCTTCATGTGACATGCTTGGAAACTACTAAACATATAACAGAATTTGAGCGAATCTTGCTCACTCACAGGGACCTTAATTTAGCATTCAGTGGATTCCAAGGCACGTATTTCCTGCGAAATGAAATATTGCTAGTGAGTAGAAAACTTGTAACTACGGAACACGGAGAGGGTGGTGGGGGGGGGGGGGGGGGGAGTTGATGAGCATACATATATAAATTGAGAAATTAAGAGGTGGCTCGTGCTAACTTTAAATTTTCGATATTGGTTGCGCTGAAATAAAACTTGCACACCTAAAACCTAACCCCACGACGCAGCAGCCCTATCCGGGCCAAGGCCCACCGCCCAGCCGCTGCGTCCTCCACCTCTGGCCACTACAGGCTTCATTACTGGGGTGCAGTAATGGAGGGTAGTACGTGGTCAGCGCTCCGATCCCTCCCGCCCGGTTATACGGTCTTCACGACCTAGGGCCGCTACTTCTTTATTCCAGTAGCTCCTCAATTGGCCCCTCAGGGACCTAACGGGCTGAGTACACCCCGGACCGAACCTCCCAGCGAGGAAAATCTCATGCCGGTACCGGGGATGGAACCCTGTTCCCCCGCGCCAGAGGTAGGCACGCTACCACTGTGCTAGGGAGACGGTCAAAACGTGTACACCAAGAATCTAAAATATTTATCATTATTTCTTTTAGCTTACCGTTCCTTTCTTCCAGTGAGATCATGTTATTTGCTCAAGTTCATTCCTTACCTGAAACAAAGAAAAA
This sequence comes from Tenodera sinensis, assembly GCA_030765045.1. Classification (NCBI taxonomy): domain Eukaryota; kingdom Metazoa; phylum Arthropoda; class Insecta; order Mantodea; family Mantidae; genus Tenodera; species Tenodera sinensis. The sequence continues at coordinate 269,188,231 of CM060964.1, forward strand.
AGAATTATACAGAGTTATATGTAATAGTTGATAAATAAAACAGGAAAATATTAGTTTTAAGAACTAAAACTATGAAAGCCTGGTGTGTTGCACTTACATCACTTTCTCTAGTCGCTCTTGTACAAACTATCTTACACACTTATGTGTCTACTTACTTCCTGTAAATCGAGATTAGCATTATTTTATTGCTTATTTTTTGGCAAGGTGCAAGGGGACAGTAGGTTAGGCTGATCCCAAGATCATGAGATTAAACCCGGCCAAGACAAATATACTTATATGTACCAGTCCCATGTCAGTAGAGT
>CM060964.1:269193532-269366032 GCA_030765045.1 Tenodera sinensis
CATGAGTGTATTGGAGCGCATTATTTATTATTAAGGCTAGGATTTTTATGATAGGGCATATCTTTCTTGGTAGATTGATGCTCCTTAAATACACATAAATGTTTGTTATGAAACAGCGAAATGAATTAACGTAATTTGTTAAATCATATTGATGTACATATCGCCATTTTTCTCTGGCAGAGCATATTTTCGTAATTTTCACTCTTGCAAGAAGTAAAGAACCTTCTCATGCAAACTTTCAGGAATTCTTAGAATAATTTACACAGGCAAATCTCCTCCTGATTCTTCCACATTAAGAAACATCTATGTCAGCCGAACAAACAATACAACAAATCAGACAACAGATTGTAAACAAAAAATCTGATGTGTTGCACTCACATGAATTTCTCTAGTCTTATACTAACCATTCTTACAAACACCTATTCCATTATCGTCTTCGTGTTAGTTAACATAAACGTTTTCAGAAATAATTTTGTTATTTATTTTATTGTAGGTACAAGGGGAATATGGGAATACAGTAAGCTTTGAGTGTTAGTCAAATATTTTAAAGCTTTGAGATCCCGTTCTCTTTACACGGTTAAAATATAAAAAAAAAAAAATAATTACGATCTTCCATTTGACGCTTGTTTTCCAAAAGTCACACAAAATAACATGGAATATCTCCGAAATGGTTCACTGTACAAAAAGAAAAAGTTGTTTGGACTTAAATTGTGATCTACATTTGTTGTATAGGAAGATTTGGTCTATCTCTTACGGTTTACCAGTTATGTAAAAGTCATCCAGAGTAAACAAGACTACATAGTCTATAGACTATACTTTATATTCTGCAAAATTCTTAAATTTGTCATCTAAAGCAAACAAAGTGCTCAAGTAGGTATTACTGGGGGTATTTAGCAATGCTCACGGATTGGTGACGCTGTTATCGTTCTTGCATACGTACTCTGTACACCGTTAAGGCACAACTCGTTGACCACAATAAACAAACGCAATGCTATCTGTCCCTAGTAACACATCTTCACTTTCGTTGTTCAAAATTTCGTCATTACACCATTCTGCTCTGCTGAGTCAAATTTCCACTTCATCAGTATTTCATAACAAGTCGTTATAGAAGAGAAACGGCATACTTTAGGATATAACAAAGTAATACATTACTTAGCCAGCCTGCCTAAGGTGCAGGCAGATAAGCCAGCCCAAAGTCAGGCACAATCCGACTTGGGCAGATTATGGGGAGCTTGACTTGCTTGCTTAAATTATTTACTTGTCGCTATCTTGCATAGCTCAACAATTCGATTATACATGTGTTTATATGTGTCGCAGTCCACAAGTACCTTGATAAAATTGCTTCTATATGATCCCATATTTTTCGGCTGCCCCTCTCTCTTTCTCCAGTCTGTTTCTAAATACGATTTTTGGCAGTTCTTTGGGGGAAGCTAAAATCTCAATATTGAATTTCTGGCTGAAATCCGTTACTTACACAGCTTGCCACAGGTAAGCGATATTGAAACCACTATATGTTAATTGTGTGTTGAGGAACACATTCAATTGTACTTCAAGCTAGTTGGACAGAAATACAAATTACTACTACTATTGCTATTGCAAGTGATTATTGCTTCTCCTTAGACCTTGGTAAGTTTCTTCTTGCATTTATTGGTTGTAACCAGTAATGCCCTATTTGCTGTTGACGCAAGTCAAATATCACAGAAGGATTAAAGGAAACATTGCTTTTCCTCGCATTTCTAGAAAAGTGACAAAGTGCAAGTAAAATTCATGGCCACTTTGATGGTTGTAGCTCTCTTGCCCTCGGTAGAGACAAGATTCCAACAAGTGAGAGAATCGCACAGCTCTTCCCCAAACAGAAATCTCATTACTTGGGTACGAGCCTGTTTGACGACACTTCGGACGAGGAAACTGCTTAATTAAAGGAAGGACAAGTCCTCTTTAACATCCCTTTTTTATTTACATCGAGAAGCACAAGAGGACGTTTGCCTCACTTTGGGACAGAAACTGTTTCGTATGTCTGCAACGTGTGTGGCATATCATCTCACTAGGAATGTGAACATTTTGGTTTCTTCGTATTATTGCTGTATTTAGATCTTACAGTTGAAAATGCTCAGGGCAGCCTTGTAAAGTCTTTAATTTGGAACTTTAAAACCGATGGTCATTAACTGAAAGTTGAAAGCTTAAAATGAGAAAAAGATATAAATTACAAAAGCATAAATTAAAACTTGTCTGCATCGGCTGTAAACAGCATATATTGTGTGAACAACGGTACCATTTTACAGAAAAATGGTATTACAAGGTCTCCTGAAATTTAAAAAAAAAAAAAAAAAAAAAAAAAAAGAGTGCACGCGTGTGTATATGTACTGTGTGTCCCTCTGTTTATCAGCTGTATAGCATAAAACCGAGATTGCTTAATATTCTTTTTATATCCACATAATTTCAAGGGTGTAATACAAAGTTTTCACACATCTTTTCGTTATATTTTCTTTTCCGAAAACGACTCTGTGACTTTGATTAAATATGATATATTTGAAATAATAAATCCAACCGTTTCACTTCCTTTCATTTCATTAATTTCATTCTCTATCCGTTCATTGCAGGTTGAAAGAGTCAGCGGATTCGTTAGCAGGCTGCGCTCCGGTGGTGTATGCGCTCTGGAAATACGGTGCTCGGCAGAGGGGAGGCGTTGTGGTCGACCGTCCATCATGTCTGGGGGACCGATTGCTCAGCCGGAACTGACTGATGGTGGGCTCTCTGTGGCAATCTACAACTCCGTCGGGCTGAAAAATTTACCTGCACCTGTTAGGGACCCATCGTATTTGTAGTTCCACCTGTGATGCGTTCCGGTTGCCTGTAGGATATTTTCATGTCATCCTTCCTCCCAGGGTCTGACGCACAATAAGCCATCGGCTGACGTCTACCGTGACGGACAAACAGAGAACACAAAGTGGGGAGAAAAATAACTTAATTTGTAGAATATCTGTGAAAAGTATGTAGAGATAAAATATTGTGTGATTTAACACATAAAACTTATCTAATTTGTCCCAAATTGACTCCTTTGTTAATAAAAAATCTTTTCATTAAAATAATACGAGAAATAAGTTTAAACTGAAATGAAACAAAAGCAACATATTTTCACATGGTCAACTTTTACTCATTTGGTTTCAAAGCATTCTCATTTGTTTTGTTATTGCAGGTAGTATCGAGGCTTTTGATGTTACACATGCGGAAAGGAGAGTTAACAAAATATTGAGCTATGACACTCTAGACTTCTTGCATTTCATCACGGACCTAACCATACATGAAAGAATGTGTTGGTCTCGCGGCCTAAGAATCTCGCGGCCCTAGTTTGAATCTCGGATGAAGTGAGTTATCTGGAAAGGGTTTTCCAATGGGTTTCCCTTTATCCTCACAAGACAAGTATTAGGTAACTTTAAGCTCAATTGACACCGGTTCATCTGAGCATCCTTTCACACATTTCCTTCAAATTTTCTACATATATGAGCAGTTAAGGAACTTAATCACTTAAGAAACACACAACCAAATAAAATGGGGAAGATATATAGCTAACGTTTGTTTTCTTACAAAGGTACAAAATAGACAATATTCCATAAACTGTGAATCTAATAATGATATACCACAATTAATAACTAATTAGATATTTTAGGACAGTCTAAAATATTTTCAATTTTCCACACATCAGTGTCAGATTTTTATACGTGGCAGATTGTGACATTCAGGGTAGCCATCTACATTTAAAATTACAGTTCTATTTGAGATTTTCAAAAGCAAATTTTATAATGTATAAAGTCTTACGTATGGAGACTCGAGTTACTAGCAGTTATAAACGGTTTTCAAGTCCCTACGCACCGTGCCGGTGCGTACCGCTCAAGATAACGTTGGTATCCTGTTTATCTACATTCACTTTCATGAATTGCATACGTGAGTCTGTTATATAATTTATTTCGTGGAACGTTAACCATATGCTCGCAGCAGCCAGTGCTGCCACCGGAATTCACGTCTCTGCGGGAATTTTGGCTACACGAGACTGCAACCCTATAGATATGTATACAAACGTTCGCTTCAGTACCTAGTCGCATTTTTCAAACATTAAATCCCTGGCGCAACAGCCCTTCACGGGCCAAGGTGCTGTCCCCCCCCCCCCCCTCTGCCCACTACAGGCGCCAACGAGTGTTGTGAGTACTGGAGATGGGACGTGCCCCGAGCCCTCCCGGTGCGCCCTTCGCGTCCTGCGATCCCTACTTCTTGATCAACTCCTCAATTGGCCTCTCCGGGACCTAACGAGGCTGAGTGAACCCCATGCCAGACCTCCCAACGGGGAAGAAATACCCACGCCGGTACCGGGGATCGAACCCGGGTCCTCCGTGTCAGAGGCAGGCGCACTACCATTGCAGAGGCGGTCTTTGCAACATTAACTAAGTGATATTGAAGTAGTGATTAGAGTATAAATGTATCTCCTCCCAAAATTTTAAGATGCCTTTTCTCAATACGCCTGTAATACATTGTACAAAGAATATTGTGTGTATAGAGAAAAAGAATTTTAAGATTATATTTTATTTTGCGAAGTGGGGAAAAAACAACAAAAATGTCTTACTGTTGCGAAAGTTATTTTTAAATAATCAATTAAGACATTAAAAAAATATATGTACACACATGCGCATTTTTGTAAGGAAAGATGTTTTCTGAAAACTGAGGAAAAATGGACGCATGAAAAATTACTGATTGTCGTGCAGAGTTAAAGAATTTGTATGACGTTTTAAACACTACATATAAAAATCTGATGTGTTACACTCACATGACTTTCTCTACTCTTGTACCAACTATTCTTACAACCTCATATTCCTGTGTCTTCTTCATATTAGTTCAGATAAACAGTTTCAGAAAGTATCTTATGGGAACACAGTAGACTTTGAGTGAGTCAAATTTTTAAAGCTTTGAAATTCCGTTCTCTTTGCACGGTTAAGATATAAACAAATGAATAACGATCTTCCATTTGTGGAAAGTACAGGTATAGTAAAACTAACACAAATAACAAGGAATATCTCCGAAATGGTTCACTCAACAAAAACATTTATTTAGACATAAGTTTTTGTATGGTTAGATTTGGTCTATCTCTTAGGGTTTACCATTTATGCAAAAGTCATCCAAGTAAACAGGACTACACAGGCTATATCCAAAAAATTCAAAATTTACATTTCATTTGTCATTAAAATATCTTAAACGCATGGCATTTTAATGAAAATCTTTAGAGCCATTTTGGAGAAAATCAAAATTTTCGAAAAATGTTCTGTGTAAAGGGTATTTTAGGGTGGAGGAATTTTCTTCAAAGTCTTCGTGTCGCATCCTTGAAGTATATTAAACTTAAACGCCAACTTTGATTTTTAACCGACTTTTCGTTTTTGAGTTATGCTGTTCACAGATCTACAAACATACGCGCGCGCCGGGAACTTTTTCTAAAAGTGCTTTTGTTTAACTCAGGGGGCCTCAAAACATATATTTCCGGTGAAATCTCGAAAATTTTTCGAAAATTTTGATTTTCTTGAAAATGCCTCTAACGATTTTGATTAAAATGCCATGTTCGAGATATTTTGATGACAAATGAAATGTATATCTTGAATTTTTTGGCTATAGCCCCTGTAGTCGACGACTATAGACCCTGGACGACTTTTGCATAACTGGTAAACCGTTAGAGATAGACAAAATCATACTATACCAAAAAATGTATATCTTGCTAAAATACACAATTTATGTCTCAATAAATTTTCTTGTAGGGTGAACCATTTCGGAGATATTCCTTGTTATGTGTGTGAGTATCTGAAAACTTAAAACTTCCGTGAAATGGAACATCGTTGTTCATTTTTTATATGTTAAGTGTGCAAAGAGAACGGAATCTCAAAGCTTTATAAGATTTTACTATCGCACAAAGCCTAGTGTATTCTAATATTTCCCTTGCACCTAAAAGGAAATAAGCAATAAGATAATTTGTACAAATGTTTATTTCAACTAACACGAAGCTGAGTGAGTGAATGTGTAGGTTTTAACGGCCCGTCGATAACGAGCTCATTTGGGCCAATACGAAGAAGATATAGGAATAAGAGTTGAGTAGAGAAAGTCATGTGAGTGCAACACATAAGATTTTTTCTCTTGAGGGCATGGAAAGAGTTAAGCTTTAAAAATCGACTTAGTTTTTAAACATGCGACTGTGCAAACTCTTATCTGAATTACCATGAAGTAGATTGGAAAATAAGCTTTTATAAAAGACTGAAGCATCACAATATATTTTTATTCTATCATTTATTGTTTCTATCGCAAAGAGAAGATTAATATGAAGATATTTTTGATAACAAGGATGTGGTCGAAAGTCGGAACAAAGCAAGTGGAACATTGGCATCTCTCTAATTAAAATAGGGAAAGAAATGCGGTTAATATTGTAGAGGGTAAGGGAGGGATGTTTTGGTACAAAGGCTGTGGGTGCCCGGGGGTCGACGCTAATGAGAACATTCCGACGTGGTGCATGTGTCGGGAGTAGTTGCGTCCCATATAATTGAGACAGGAAAGCGCCGTACCATTGCTCCCTCCGGCAATGCAGCAACACATGGGGAAGACCTGTAAGGGGATGATCGGAAAGTAACGACTCCCTTGTGCTACACCACCCTTTGTTTTGTAACGGTGCTGATAATGTCATAGTGCCTTGCCGTGCTAAGGATGCTCCCACTTAGATACATGTATGTTAAATGCCATCCTAAGTACTTTCTGGAAGATAGCACAATTTCATGGCCTTTCCGGGTATGTTTACATTGCAGGTAAATGAATTATTCCGTATTCACATCTACCAACTCAACCCACCCTCCTATATTACGTGCTTTTAAGGCTTAGGCCGCTAGCATTTTCACGCCCTTTAAGCTTAACAATAGTATGATTAATACAGATAGAAAATATAATCAACCCACAGTCTGATTTTTAAAAGAAGACACACGACAGCTGTCTGCTTCTCTACGTGGTGAGCTGCAGTGTTGTCAATGTGCAGATAGCAAGTACACGCATACCCCGTCTTTAACCCACAATACTCGAAACATATAACCAAGCTTTCGGGTTTAACTTCCGTTTGACATAGTATGGCCGGCGTTTCCCAAGTTTCATTCAAGCACACTATTTCCTTCAACTTTCAAATATAGGTATTATTATTATTATTATTATTATTATTATTATTATTATTATTATTATTATTATTATTATTATTATTATTATTATTATTATTATTATTATTATTATTATTATTATTATTATTATTATTATTATTATTATTATTATTATTATTATTATTATTATTATTATTATTATTATTATTATTATTATTATTATTATTATTATTACTACTATTATTACTATTATTACTATTATTACTATTATTACTATTATTACTATTATTACTATTACTATTACTATTATTATTATTATTATTATTATTATTATTATTATTATTATTATTATTATTATTATTATTATTATTATTATTATTATTATTATTATTATTATTATTTAAGTTCCAGATCATGGAGAACTGTTCAAAGACCTAAGGTTTCCCTCAAAAAGTTCTGCTTTAAAAGAAGAAAGAAGCTTACGTGTGATAGGATGCTCCTTTCGTGTAATAGCTATAGATGTGCATTCTTATGGTATCTCACTGAAAAGTGTTCAGTTGCCTAACTGGAGATGCTCTTGGTCTCTCTTTCCCAGGAGTTGCAATTTGGATGGACCTGGATGTAGGTGCTTCTCTTTAGAGATTCTAGAAACCGTCACCTACTTATTTTAAGAGCACGTGCAGTTTGTTTCCTCACTTAGATGAAGAATTCCCTAAGAGAACAGACAAATTCTCTAGCTTGGCTGTGCAATGTAACACCCCGAACGGAAGTTGATCTTTGTCTTGGGCAATGAATCTTAGGTCTACAGGTACCTACACCAAATCTTACTTCCATAACTACGTACTTCAGCACGAGTTGTAACAAAGTAGGTGACTGGGTGGCTCAGTTGGTTCATTGTTGGTCTATCTGAGAAACAAAGAAATTCAAAGCTGGTCATAAAGTACTGGCCAGTCGGTGTAATGTCATTCATGTAAAAAAGTAAGAAAGAAATAGTTTAGCAGTGTTAAATATTACCTTTATAAACATGAGAAGATATATACTCAATTTTAAAGTAAATTTCTTTTCCAAACTTCTGAAATATCTTGTTACCAGCGGTGGTGACCTCCGTTGGTAATATGAGCTCTGTAATAAGGACTGGCATAATATGTAATGTAAGGCATCTAAAAGAGAAAAAATTAATAGTTAAACAGTGTTAAATATTACCTTTATAAGCATGAGAAGATGTAATATCCCATTTTAAAATAAATTTGTTTTTAAAACTGCTACATTGTTGCTAGTCATGTGGTCACGAAGTGCGGGGTGGAAGGGGGGAGGAGGTGAGGGCTTGGTAATCTAAGTTATGAAATAAGGCTTGGTAATGCTAGGGTTAATTTCTGAGTACTTCATATTAACCGAGATAAACCACTGCAGAAGCAGTTTCATTACACATTCCCTTGTAGCTGCAAGGGGTACAGTGGGAATCAAATCGATAATTCAGAAGTTTAAAAGCGAGTGGTTATAGGATGACCCTCAAATTGCACACTCTTTCCATGATATCGCGAGAAATACCTGAGTAACAACAGAGCTTTAAAACAATACAGAGTATTGAAATATCAATGACAAAGGATATTATGCAAAATGGCTGATGGCAAAAACAGTTATTTTAATTAAATTGTGAATTTTTAAGTGCACTTCAGTTTTATGTACTACGGTTTTGATACGAGTATCTCTTAATGTTTCTCAGTTATACACAATTATACAAGCACTCTCTAAAAGAAGAGATTTTGCAGGCTATTCCCAGAAAATTCAATATGTAAATGTTATATTTTAAATTAAAATCATCAATATACCTATCACATTTTAGTTAATGTAGAGCAATTTCAAAACAATAAAAAAATAAATAAATACATAGATACATAGATAGACAGACAGACAGACACACAGGCAGACAGACAGACAGACAGTCAGACAGACAGACACACACACAGACAGACAGACACAAAGACAGACAGACAGACATACATACAGACAGACAGACAGATAGACAAAACAAATAAATAAGTAAATAAGTAAATAAGTAAATAAGTAAATAAGTAAATAAGTAAATAAGTAAATAAGTAAATAAGTAAATAAGTAAATAAGTAAATAAGTAAATAAGTAAATAAGTAAATAAGTAAATAAGTAAATAAGTAAATAAGTAAATAAGTAAATAAGTAAATAAGTAAATAAGTAAATAAGTAAATAAGTAAATAAGTAAATAAGTAAATAAGTAAATAAGTAAATAAGTAAATAAGTAAATAAGTAAATAAGTAAATAAGTAAATAAGTAAATAAGTAAATAAGTAAATAAGTAAATAAGTAAATAAGTAAATAAGTAAATAAGTAAATAAGTAAATAAGTAAATAAGTAAATAAGTAAATAAGTAAATAAGTAAATAAGTAAATAAGTAAATAAGTAAATAAGTAAATAAGTAAATAAGTAAATAAGTAAATAAGTAAATAAGTAAATAAGTAAATAAGTAAATAAGTAAATAAGTAAATAAGTAAATAAGTAAATAAGTAAATAAGTGAATAAGTGAATAAGTGAATAAGTGAATAAGTGAATAAGTGAATAAGTGAATAAGTGAATAAATGAATAAATGAATAAATAAATAAATAAATAAATAAATAAATAAATAAATAAATAAATAAATAAATAAATAAGTAAATAAGTAAATAAGTAAATAAGTAAATAAGTAAATAAGCAAATAAGTAAATAAGCAAATAAGTAAATAAGTAAATAAATAAATAAATAAATAAATAAATAAATAAATAAATAAATAAATAAATAAATAAATAAATAAATAAATAAATAAATAAACAAATAAATAAAATAGAATAAAAAATAAAAAAAATTCTAAAACGCCTCCATCTGAAAGGTATTTTTAGGATGGGAGCTTTTCTTGACTATTCCACTCATACATGACTTCGTCCAAGTTCAAATTTCAACCAATGACAGCCGTCATTCCCGAAAAATGTATCAATTATCATTAACACCTCTCTAAATTTTAATTATCACCTTCTCTGCTTCTCTTAAGTTGTGATCAGGTGAGAGAATCTAGCTGCACTGTGCTATAGATATGCAACAGAGCCGCTAGGTTTAAATGTAAAAAATCTGATGTGTTACACTCACATGAGTTTCTCTACTGTTGTACTAACCATTCTTACAAACTCTTATTCCTATATCTTCTTTCTGTTAGTTAAGATAAACATTTGCAGAAATTATCTTATTCCGTATTTCCTTGTAGGTGCAAGGGGAATGTGGGAATACAGTAGGCTTTGAGCGATAGCCAAATCTCTTAAAGTTTTAAAATTCCATTCATTCTCTTTGCACGACTAACATATAAAAAATTAACAACGATGTTGCATTTGACGAAAGTTTTAGGTTTTCCGAAACTGACACAAATAACAAGGAATATCTCCGAAATGCTTCAGTCTATAAAAACAATTTATTTGGAGATAGAATGTGTGTTTTAGCGAGATCTACATTTTTGTATAGTAAGATTTGGTCTAGCTCTTACGGTTTACCAGTTATTGAAAAGTAATCCAGAGTAAACGGGGTACACAAGCTACAGCCAGAAAATTCAAAATTCAATTAAATTATTTTGTTGTTTAACAACGCTGTCAATTGCCAGGATCACATCAGCGTCGTTGGTGTACCGGAATTTCGTTCCGCAGGAGTTCTTTTACATGCCGGTAAATCTACTGACATGGAGCTGTCGGTTTTAAGCACACTTAAAAACCATCGGTCTGGGCCGGGTTTGAACCCGCGACCTTGGGATCAGTAGGCCAGCGTGTAACCAACTGAGCCACCCAGAGCGACAGAAAATTCAAAATATACTTTTCATTTGTCATAAAAATATCTTAAACGTGTCATTTTAATCAAAACTGTTAGAGACATTTTCAAGGAAATAAAATTTTCGGAAAATTTTCCTTGTAAAGGATAGTTTAGGATGGAGCAATTTTCTTCCAAATCTTCGTGTCACATCCTTGAAAGACATTAAACTTAAATTGCAACTTTGGTTTTTAACCGACTTTTCGTTTTTGAGTTAAGTAGTTTACAGATCACACACACACACACACACACACACACACACACACACACACACACACACACACACACACACACACACACGCACACGCACACGCACACGCACACGCGCACGCACGCACAGACACATGGACCTGTTTCTTATAAATGGTTTTTTGCTTTTTTTGAATTCAGGGAGATTTCCGGTGAAATCTCGACATCGAATATTTGGTTGGAATACAACACAATACTCTACTTGCTGTACATACTGATAGAGATAGTAAACATGCTGACTCTCGCTTCATTGCAGCATTTAATGCTGGATTAGATGAAATGATTCAAAAAGGGAAACCTCAGAACACGGAATACAGCAGGGAATATGTTTGGAATCGGTTTCATAAATTTTGTATTGAACGAAATTAAAAATTAACAACAGATACTGCAACTACTGACATTGCCAATATATTATAAGATATTAGAATCTTGTAGGCTGTGCCAATGGACGCTAATGTATGCCTGCTTCGTTTTTATTCTAACAGCTTAGTAATTAAAATACAGCATTTAAATAACATTTTATAAGCTACATCATTCTTTAATTCGTGAAATAGTCTTAATAAATACAAATCAAGATAGTCAAACTCTTTAGATAAATTGTATCGTCACTTCGTGACTCGAGAATTTATTGATAATTTGACTCGTAGCATTACTTATGATTATTATATACTGCATCTTTGCAATATACTGAACTTAAAACACTGTATTTATCCAACATTTTGTAATTGCGTCTCGCTCGTACACACAGACCATTTTATAAAACGGGCTCTTTTGAATTCATGGGTCTCAAAACATGTATTTCCAATAAAATATCGATAGCAAAATTTTGGGTGTAATACAATACTTCCTCTAATTACTAGGTACAGGTAGAGAAAGTAAAAACACAGTGTAGGTGTGGCCTAGCATTTAAAGTGACGTAAAATAAGAGAGAGAGAGAGAGAGAGAGAGAGAGAGAGAGAGAGAGAGAGAGAGAGAGAGAGAGAGAGAGAGTGAGAGATGGGGGAAAGAGATATTTTAGTTATAAAATGTGCGCCTTACCGTGCAAAATGTCACTACTAGATTCACCTTAATAAGTACACCCAAATTCATACTTTTAAAATCGTCACCAACTTTGGTAAGGAAATAGTGAGGTGCTGTTAGGGAAGCATTGGACCTTCCTGTACTCTGAACTAACAAAATGGATGCTTGCATTAGGTGCAATGTGAGAATTTCAGACGTTGAAAAAGTGTGCAGCAGCCAGGAACCATTAGGTCCGGAAGGATAAATTTAAGGGCACAGTGAATAGGGCTTCTCTTGCACTCGCCTACTATACTGAAAGGACTGGTGCACCAGCCACATAGCATGCTTTTAGTACGGCTCTTCTCATAACATGACATAAACAAGCAAGGGAAAAGTATACAGACGAGCAGATCTAAGCATTCATCATTTGGAAAGTCATATACTATTAGCCATTGCTCAAAAGATGTTCATTTTACGGTCATCTATGAGGACGCTCGATCCATGAAATGTTCTTACTTCATCAGTAAACATTAGATTCTGAATTTAACTCCAAGTTCTATTTGAATCTGTGACTAAATTTTTCGTGAAATCGATTATGCACATATGTGCATTATAATTTTACTTTCACAAAGAAATAATGAACAATATCATGTAAGGTCTCAAGTTTCCTCATTTATTAAATGCCATTCTGCAAACCAAACATCTCAGTGGTCTTCCCAATCTCAAGACTCTAGAGAGAGACTCTTTTTCCACTAAAAGTTTCCTCTTCCATTACTATCCTTAGCTCCCCTTTGAAATAATATAGGCCATTGCTACTACTTGTGGTACATCTCAAGCACCTAAAGTTAATTCACTTAGTTTCTTTGTTATAACTAAATAAACGCGCACATATTTTAACTAAAAGAAGTACTTCCTCCGTCCCAAGTTGTGGTAAAGGATGTGGGATTATCGAGCACGTGCAACTATTGCCTGTTCTGTATACGCCTGATGCGCAGTATGGTAACAAGCTGTGTTGTAGTGCACAGAATCATACCCCTATTTATCTAGCATAATATGACCGAGAATCAGTTGGCCACCAGTAGTAGCGTTCAGACTAAGAACAAGGAGTTATTAACCCAGCCAAATGTCCCAAGAACAATTGACAGGTGAGTGCTGTAATGCTATTCTGTAATTTCTACTGTAGTACAAGAAAGGTGCAACTTTGCAGAGGAGCATTATTAAGAGTGCTGCAGATTAGTTTCAAGCAACACCATTCACTGTTTCCCGTATTTTGCACGGAGCTCAGGAGCAGTATGATCAAGGATAGTTATGTGCTGATGTTAATCATAGAGAGAACGGAAATTATGGTCGCAAATGCAAAGATTATTCTGTACAATTGAGTAAAGTAAAGGGCATTCCTTTACCCAAACGTGGAACAATTCGGTCTTTGACACGTGCTATTGAAGTGCCTAAATAAACCCTCTTTAGATACTTCAAACGAGTTTAATCCACACTGAAGCCTCTTCTAACAAACAAAACAACGTTTGGACTCCTGTTTGTCCATGGTGAAGAATAATGATAAATTCAGGGCCATGTACGCTTACGTACATGTTGATGAGAAATGGTTTTATTTATCAAAAATACAGCAGAAATATTATCTTATGCCTTTACATCGTCAAAGCAAAAGCAAACGATGCATACCCAAATCATGTTTATACAGCAGTTGTAAGACCTAGGAGAGATTCACACAAACAGCAATGGTTTAATGGGCGAATAGGTATTTGGGTATTCATTGATGTCATCGGGGCAAAAAGAAACAGCAAAAACCGACCACGTGTAACACCCGTCAACAGCTCTAAGACATTTGTGACACAAAATTACATTAGAGATACCTATGCTTATCCAAAACGTCATTCCAGCTATCCAACAACAATTCCCTGCACGTTGGAAGAAGACAATGAGCACAATTCTTTAGGACAACGCAAAACTACTCTGTTCTGCCCAAGCGGCAGCCACCCAACAGCCCAGATTTAAATGTTTTGGACCTTGGTCTCTTCAATGCAATCCAACCTTTGCAGCATAAAAAAGTAGATCAGCACAAGAATTAATTGACTGCGTTGTCGAAGCATTCAACAGACTTCCCAGGGATAAACTGAATGAAGTTTTCCTCTCTTTGCAGCAGTGTATGGAATGCAGCATGATGACACAAGGAAGTAATCATACAGCCTCCACATTTGGAAAAACAAATAAAGACGTTCAGGAGTGAGTGACTAGGGTTTAAGGGCCCGTCGACAGGTAAGCAAGAGGCTGAACAGATGGCACAATCAGCCTTAGCCATGTGATGCTGGTAACTTAAAATGTGCAAGAATGGACAGGGTAAAGGTTACAAATGCGGGAAAAAAAAAAAAAAAAATGTAGGAGTATGAATATTATTTTGTGTAGTGTTTAACAAATGGCTGTTTGTATTTAACAGATAGATATGAACATAGATTTTAAGCAGAAATTAAGCAACAGTTTGTTTACAAAAATCACAGCGTTTTTATTTTTAATTTTTTATATTTATAGTGTTGGCATTGACACAATTTCCAGTCCATTCTTCAATTATGTTGTAGAAGTTCATATATTGTAAAATATAACATAACTTTTTGGAATGTAATAAATTAGTGTTATACATTGAAAATGTGAAATCTATACCGTATCTTGGGACTTCATAGTTGAGTGATATCTACACCACAACTTGGGACGGAGGGAGTATATTGTAACAGAACGACAACTTGAGAAATCCCACTTTTGACACCAGTGTAACAAAATGAAAAGGGTCCACTCAGTTATTCTTACTGTCTCTTTATTTTCTTCTTAACTGAAGGCACTCAACACACAGTTCTCCTTTACGGACGCTAACACAGTCCACAGTCTTTCGTGATATTACAGCTTACACCTGTTTTGTTCTCGTAACCTTGACTCACTCCTTTCTGTCTTTCTTCACTTACTCTGCCTCTCAAACAACTGACTCTGACCATACAATCATTCTACACTCAGTGATTGCTTCGCTATCTTCCTTTCGGCGCGACAGTTCTCTTACGACGACCATACACCCTTAGCTGACACACTAAACTATAAACCGGTTGACTAAAAACACTGGATACCTGCTGCGACGATTCATGTCTGTAACTAACTAGCTGCACTACTAAAAACTGACTGCTCTCCTCGCTTCTCTCTTTATATAGCAAGGATGACGTAACATGGGCCTTTTTTGAACTTCACCTTTTCTGGAATGTCTACAAATAAGCCGGCCGCCAGGCACTTCTCGAATAATCTCGAAAAACCCGTTTTGGTTCTGCCACTCTGATTATTGTCATGTGTTTGCTCGCGTGAGTGGTGAGGGGAAGCTTGACCTTGAGCGCGTTTGTTACATATGTATTCTGCGCAACTTGGAAACGGCTATAACGATATAGATTAAATTTTGTATTCAGATAGGGTTTTACTTATTAAGTTTATGTACATAGGTGTAATTCCTGGAGGGAAAAAAGAAGAAAAAAAAAAAAAAAAAAGCGATTTTACGCATAAGTCACAATTACTCTAAACCTTATTTTGGCCATAATTTCTCTGTTAGTGGGCCAATTTCAACGAACAAGTCAGGATATTAAAGGTCTCGCCAAGAGCTTTCAGAAAACCTAAAGAAATTTGACCATATTGGTCAACGTGTAAGAGTCACAATTAGTCGGAACCTTATTTTGGTCATAATTTCTCTCCCAACAAGTCAGGATATTAAAGGTCTCGTCACGGAAACGGCTCCAACATCATCCAACCAAATCATACTGTACAAAACATGTAGATGTTGCTAAAATACACAATTATGTCCAAATAAATTTTCTTGTTGGTTGAACCATTTCGGAGATATTCCTTGTTATGTGTGTGAGTTTCGGAAAACTTACAACTTTCGTGAAATGGAACGTCGTTGTTCATTTTTTTGTATGTTAAGTGTGCAAAGAGAACGGAATCTCCAAGCTTTTAAAGATTTGACTATCGCACAAAGCCTACGTATTACAATATTCCCCTTGCACCTACAAGGAACTAAGCAGTTAGATAATTTGTACAAATGTTTATCTTAACACGAAGAAGATATAGGAAATAAGAGTTTGTAAGAATGGTTAGTACAAGAGTAGAGAAAGTCATGTGACTGCAACACATCAGATTTTTTTAGTCAGTGCGGCATTTTTCATTAGGCTTCTCAGCGGTAAAAGTTCTACGGGGTGGGATTGTCAGTCCCACACCCAATCCCCCACCTGGAGTACCAGATCCCGTATTTATGACCCCGGGGACCGGGTGGCCCGGATACACTTCCGGACACTAGGTACCTATCCATTTTAGTCGCCTTTTACGACACTCATGAACTATGTTGGAGCTATTCTTTACTCCCGGCCGCCACACCGCGGCATAAATCCTTATTATGTGTTCCAAATTAAGGAAATGCATATTTGTTAGGTAATTTTTGGTCTATTTTGGGCATTTTATGTTTTAAGGTAGTTTTTTCGATTTTGCGTGATTGTTTTAACAGTTTCTTGTCCGTTGGATCTTTGTATAGTAAGGCTCTTGGATTTACATTGAGTATTATAGAGATTATGCTATTGACATTTTACAAAAGGTTACTTCTTGAATATCAGAATTTCGTAATTCAAGTGAAAAATAGGAGTAACTTTGTGAGTATATCATTCATTCGCAGTTGAAAAAAAAAATCACATTCCTGCTCCGTGGTTAGTATGGAAAGAAGTACGATGTAGGGGTATTGATGAAGGGGTGGCTATTGTTATGGAAGCAAGTATGATTGCAGTAATAACTTCATGTCCCAACTAAGTTATGAGGCATGTCAGTTTTCTCTTTATCGCCTTAGTGATTGCGTGCAATTTGGTAGGAATAAAATAAAAACAATTAAATAAATAAAAAATAAATGAATAATAATACCAATAATAATAATAATAATAATAATAATAATAATAATAATAATAATAATAATAATAATAATAATAATAATAATAATAATAATAATAATAATAATAATAATAATAATAATAATAATAATAATAATAATAATAATAATAATAATAATAATAATAATAATAATAATAATAATAATAATAATAATAATAATAATAATAATAATAATAATAATAATAATAATAATAATAATAAATATAATAATAAATCCGAGTTTGGAAGATCTATTTTAAAAACAATTTCTTTAATTTCCTTCATACAACAGCATGGAACAAATTACATATTTTAACTATTTTTCCAAATTATCTCAACATTATTCTTATGTTATTGTATAGCAGTTTTACTAATATATAAATTAATGTATACTTTTCTGTTCTCTAGCTTTAGGAAATTAAATAAATCTGATACTTAGGTTATTTTTTGTAATTACTGAGCTATTTAAAAAAATTAAAGAATAACTTTATAGGTAATTTTACAAATATTTTAAGCTTATCAATATCCCGGCCCTTGTTATTCAACAGTTTGTAATTGTCAAGTGCTAAATGACATAACATTACAAACTATTTAAAATGCCTGAATATTAAAATACAAAGATGTTGTAGTCATAAAATAAACATAATTATGAAGAAGACTAACTTTTCGTTGAGATGGCCATAGAGTAGAAAATAGTTGTTACTTCATACAAATCGCGGATATATAATTCGGAACCTAGATGGACTAGATTAAGCAACTGAGAAACAGAAAAGGCAGAACAATAAAAGACAACTGCATCTGCTTATAAAGGTGTGATATGTGTGTGATAGTAATGCGTAAATCTTGTAACAAACCGCGTATGTGAGAGTTTTGCTACATTTGCTCTGGATGTAATCGAGTTCATTGCCACTCTATGCAGTACAGTGTAGTTATATGTATAGATGACAATTTTCAGGTTAATTACCACGTATCCACGTGTAAGGTAGAGTAGATTTTCCGAAAAAGGTCCAGGCGAGCGCGCGCGCGTCTCTCTCTCCCTCTCCCTCTCTCTCTGTGTGTGTGTGTGTGTGTGTGTGTGTGTGGGTGTGGGTGTGGGTGTGGGTGTGGGTGTGGGTGTGGGTGTGGGTGTGGGTGTGGGTGTGGTGTGTGTGTGTGTGTGTGTGTGTGTGTGTGTGTGTGTGTGTGTGTGTGTGTGTGTGTGTGTGTGTGTGTGTGAACTTAATGACTGTAAAACGGAAATTCAGTTAAATACAAAACTTTGGATTTAAGTTCAACAACTTCCACGACTGCGAGTATATGAAAGGAAAAACAAAATAAAAAGGAAGGAGAAAAAGAAACCAACGTGTTATGCTCATGCTTGTTCCTTTATCTATTTCATGTTAATCGAAATAAACATTTGCAGAAATTATCTTATTGCTAATTTTCTTAAAAATTCAACAGGAATACCGGAACACAGTAGGCTTTAAGCGATCAAATCCCTTAAGAGGTGGTCGCTATGTGATGGTTTTAAAATTACTTCTTTTTGCATGGCCAAGAGACATAAAAACATATCAGGTATTCCCATCTAAGAAAGTATAGCTATTGGAAAATTCAAACAATTAACAAGCAATATCACGGAAATCGTTCACTACAAAAGAATAGTGTATTTGACATAAATTGTTTGTTTTAACAAGATCTAAGTTTTTATATGGTAAGACCTTGTCTATCTCTTATTGTTTATCAGTTATGCAAAGGACATCCAGAAAAAAGAGGACTTCTGAGGACATTCCTAGAAAATTCAAAACGACAAATTTAGTTTGTCATAGGCACAATATCTTAAACATATGATATTGTAATTAAAATCGGTAAAACTGATTTTGGGAAAATCACATTTTTCCAAAAACTTTACATGTAAAGGGTACTTTGGGGTGGGGGAATTTTCCTGAAAATCTTCATGTGGCATCCTGATATACCCTGTTTTATATTTACTCGGCTTTTTGTTTTATATATGCTGTTCACAGACACAATAGATACACGGACAGACACAGAGACAGACAGAGACAGACAGACAGACAGACAGACAGACAGACAGACAGACAGACAGACAGACAGACAGACAGACAGACAGACAGACACAGACAAACTCTTTTATAAAATGCTCTTTAATGGATTCAGGGATTCTCAGAACATGTATTTCGGTGAAATCCTGATATAGAATTTTCGGGGGAAATGCAATACTTCCCTTGCTTACTACACGCAGAAGAGAAAGTAAAAACCCTAAATTAAAAGCAAACAAATATCCTAAATGCAATAAAGATAATATTGTTCTTCCAAAAGAACTAAAAAGAGTGTTCACCACTGAATTGCTTACATTTTAAAATAAGTCTTTATAAAAAATTGAATCACGTTTTCAAGAATATTGCCCAACTCGAACTACACCTTACGCATAGACTTCTTTTATCTTTCACCCTTTCTTTTTATCTAAAAGCACTCAAAGAAGTTTTATTAAAATACCACATGTTTAAATTTTTTGAATGAAAAATAAGATGTCTACATTGAATTTTCTGCGAATAGACTATCAGAACGACTTATAATTGGTAAAACGTCAGCTCGTACTCCATAAAAAATGTAGAACTTGTTAAAGCATACATTTATGTACAATAAGCTATCTTTGGACGTTAACCATTCCAGAGATATTTTTGTTATTAGTTCACATTTTAATAACTTACTATTTTCTCAAGTGATGAACCATTATTCCTTTTTTCTTTCTTTTCTTTTCTCGTGATCATTCAAGCATGGACATTTCAAAGCAGTCACAAAGCGATCACATTTTTAAAACTCCCTAATTCATTAATTTTTTATCTACTTCATCATACAATGACATCTGTAAATTTTAATTGAAAGTGTATTTGGACTAACGAGAAGTAACTATAATAAACTGTTGTAGGAAGCTTTGTAGAAGAACGAGTAGAGAAACTCATGTCATGAAACAAACGATTGTTTCTAACCTCTTGCGGTTTAGCAACAGTAGGTAATAAGTTGAGAGCAACAAAGAAATGAGACTTGCAACCTCAAATACGGACCTGGGGTTAATTGTGATGTTAGGTTGCGTGAACTGCCAATTAAACACGAACAGTTAAATTAGTTTCAGATAATTACCGATTTGCCGCAGTTGGTGGTTACGTCTGTTGTAGTTCTATACACCTACGGCAGATAGCGCTATTCTCCTTGCTGACTTTCAACATCAATGGATGACGCGACCGTACACTAACGCAACAACATCGATGTAAATAATAGCAACAATAGTAATAATAATAATAACAACAATAATGATGGTAGTGATGATGATGATGATGATGATGATGATGATCGCTCTACATATTTCTTTTCCCTGTTATTGTATGTTTCATCTCATACCTTTGTTCGCAGTAACACAACTTCCTTTCAGAATTTATTACCATTCAGCGTTCTTTCTTACTTTTGGCTATTGGTTGAGTTGTTACCTCAACAATTGAAAGCCACTTGTAAAAAACGTGATGTTGTAATTAAATAAGTAATTGATATACTTATTTAATTACGGAAGTGCCACTGCAGGTTATTGCAGTATGATTTGGAGAGATTGAGAAAATTTGTTTGAAGAGGCGCCACTCAATCCTCCTGACACTTATAGTTAACTTAGCATGTAAAATCCTCTTCTTCTCGTTCAATTGCTAAGTCGTTGTTACTTGTTCAGTAGCTTTGCCTGGCCAGAGACTGCTAGAAAGGGCGTGGAATCACTTACAAAGGTTTTTTAAGCTACTAATTAGAACAAGTTTGAGTAGGAAGTAATTATGTTAATTTATTGTATACGAGGCACAGAGGACTTTAAAATATTACAATTACAACACACACATAATTTGACGAAGATTGCAGTTTATAGCTTTACCGAGATTTTTAATTTATGTATGAGTCGCCGCGCATAAGCCAAAAGTTTAAGTCACTAGGATGAGAGCCGAAATAATCTTGAGGTTAATTTAGCCTACTCTATGATGAGCCGAAATAATTTCTTGAAGTAAAATTTTCCTATTCTACGCAATGTTGCCAAATAATTCTTGATGTGAATTTAGCCTATCAATTTCAAATGTACTTACTTATTTCGCGCGTGTTCTACGTACTGTCTCGGTGTAATATTTGACGACTGTTCCGTTCGTATGTTGGATGGCGACTCTTTTCTTTTCGTGTGTTTCTTCGACTCCCCGGTCCGTGTGTTAGATGACGACTCTCTGGTCCGTGTGTTGGATGACGACTTTCTGGTTCGTTTGTTGGATGTCGACTCTTCGGTCCGTGTGTTGGATGACGACTCTCTGGTTCGTGGTATTGGATGGCGACTCCTCGGTCCGTGTGTTGGATGACGACTCTCTGGTCCGTGTGTTGGATGACGACTCTTTTTCGTTCATCCGGGAATACGAAAGACACATTCGGTTCCCCTCCACATAACATTTTTGAGTTTCACTCATTGGAGCGGGTTCTGCTGATTAGTTCAAATGTGTGTAGTTTTAAATTTTTTGATTGGCCCATTTCGTTGGACCAGACGAAACTTTGCCGCTGGAATGCCATATCCTGCCCCCTTGCGGTAGCGTTTCGAACAAGCTTGATTGACAGTTTTACGATATTTCTCTGACAAAGAAATAATCCTTCCTCACAATGGAGCTTACGATTTGGCTGGCGTCAGTTTGTCGCCAGTTCAAGCAGAACTAATTCGGGTCAAAGACTTCATGTAGTGTCTCTGAAGCGAAATCTTTTCAACTTTTACCCATAAACTGCATTCTACGTGCGTTATTTCTTATTATTTTAAATATATACACTTGACAATTGATTATTTACATGTACACATTTATACAATAATTTATATTAATCCTAACACTTGCCCTGTGAGTGGTTCTAAAATAAAAGAATGCTGGAACTTATCATGTTTTATAACGTTAATTTAATTTTATCTCGGGCACGGTATAATTACCGTCTCAACCACGCCAATATTAATTGTAGTACGTACCTTAGTGGCCCAATAATAGATATGAGTAGTGCAATTCTAAAACTTTCTGAATTAAATAATTACTAAATTGTGTTATTAACGCTATATGGTCTAGATATTATGTTTCTCGCTGAGAAGAAAATGTTTGAATTCCAAATTTCGTTAACTCATGGTGAAAGACGCTTTCTACATATGTTTACTCAACGAAACTTTCCAAATCCATAGTCTCTCTCTACTGCTTTAATATTATCAGTCTTCGTTTCTGAACTCTTACATTTCTGCTGGTTGAAATAATTTTTATAGACTCAACCACATAAGCATCAATGCCAATGGCCATTTGAAATGTCATGGTTTATAGTATAATTCATAAAAATTTCAGGAAAAAACCATTGAGCAGTTTAAGAGCAGTGGTAATTGAACTCAGTAAGGTGTAATTTGTCTATGTTCAGATTACCTTGTCCCCTTCAGTCACTGTGTCCTATCTTACACTACTTTCTAGATGTACTGTTCCCACATTTCCAGCGGAGTTCTTTTTCTTCTTCTGCTGCTGCTCCTCTTCCTGCCCAAGAATGTCTTTGTCAGATATTCTCTATACGTAGCAGTAACATTGAAATCCTCTATTCTTCAATATTTTTGTTGCACAGCAAGTTATTAGCATATCTTTACAAAATTAAAAACATCTTACAAAGAGCAGAAAGGAAAACATTTTGTGCAGTTTTCAGGCTACCCCTAATACAGGGAAAACATTTTGTTATACGGTTTCCATAAAATGTAAAATCAAATATAAGTTTATAATTCGAATTCGGTTTTGGATTGGTCGTTCTTTATTACGAAGTTACAGAAATATGAAAACCAATAGACTCAGAGCAAAGTTAGTGTTCGAGGTTTTGTCCTGTGGATATTTAAACTTAGTTTGATAAAATGCTTATAGAATTCTCAGACTGCCGTAGTGAAAAAGTAGAACAAGTCAAGTTAAATTAAATAGTGGCATTGGTATTATGATGTGTAACTTTGTGTTTATGTGTGTTTTTGAGGCCATGTGTTAGATAACGGATATTTTACCAAGTAAAATCACTAATGCAATGATGTTACAGGAGGAATATAAATATTTACAATGACAAATAGTTGATAGATTTCACATTATTTTTATTTGATTTTAAATATTTGTGAATTAATTTTAACCTTAGACTTTAACAATGCTTTTGCCATACTAATATTTTTTACACCTCTTTACTTCAAATATTCCGTAGAAAGTCGATGATCTATAAGATTCACATTGGTTTGAGGATTATTTAACGTTACTTAAAATAATGTACTTAAGGTTGGTAGAAGTGTGTTTACTTATGTTAAACACAACGTTACTCACACAGTGGCCGAGCTCGTTAAAGCAAAGTCTCGTGAGCGTCCTCCATGACTAAGGTCCTTTCCAGATGTTCCTCATTCCTCATAACCGACAAATATCGGGGGGCGAGGGTACCCTAAACTTAGACTTGAAACGTATCCTTCCCAAATATCCTTTCCCAATAATAATTTGGTTCAGTCTCTCATCTGCGTTTATCCCGTGGCGCTGTATGCAGTAAGAACGAACGATAAACGCCACAAAGAATGTAACGTTGCTGCTGTATTCCGCGCCTCCTAAATCTATACCTATATCTAGAAGGATATAGATCAAATCAGAATCTTATTCAGACTCGTGAAAAGAACGACTCAAAGAAGAATAGACACCAGAAAATAATTACTTCCTTCTGATATCACCATAAAGCTTTGCTTACCTCATTGCTAAAGAAAAGAGAGAAATCAGAGTGGACGAGATGACAAGGGAAGAGAAAGTCTCTGAAAGAGGCCATGGCTTCAATTGACAAAAGAACGATGAAGAATAGAAGTGCTGTCTTTTTTATTCAGCTTATAATGATGAAAGAAGTCACAATGTTAAAGACTGGATACATTATTGAACCACGGGATAACTGAATAGGTAGTTACATTGTGTCTTTTGTAAGATTTGGATGCGCTGTAGCAGAACCAAACGTTTAGCTGAATATCTTTAGATAAGCACATACTTTTATATTTAATTTGGAATAGGTATTCATGGAACATTGATATGCATATCTGTGCAACTTTTACAGTATAGCTACTTGTTAAACATGCGTATAAACTAAAATACCCACTGACAGACAATAATTATGTTAACGTATTAAAAACTATCTAAAAACTATTCATTTAGGCATTAATTATGGTCTTGGAGGAAAGAAAGATACAACTCGAATTTTTTTCACCAATGTTTTGATTCCTGTGAAAATTATAGATATATCTTCTTGCTATTAAGAGAGTATAGGCAATTAAGAGAGTATAGGAAATATAAGGTACATGAAACTGATTTTAGGAGCTAAATAAACATTATGAATATTCTGTGTAGGCGTTAACCATTTCAATCCCTATAACCATTATAAAAATTAATATTTGTATAGACACCTTTCAGTACCCAGCGTGTCTATCTCCATTTGTTGTACATGGGCCAACCCAATCCTTCAAATAAAGTTACTGTTGCTGCAACTAAAATTTGAATCTAGTCTTCTTAGGACAATGAGAACATTCTTTCAACTAAACTATGCACCTTAGGAGTGGTATTGACATTTTTGAGTCACAAAAAATTACTGTTCTATTGCATCAAATTTGAAAAGCCTACTTTTTTTCTAAAATGACTGAATCGATTGTCAAGAACCATAACGGAATTGATTTAAAGAATACAACATTAAAGGTATTTTAAAATTTCTACTCGTTCTAAAATAATGGTCCTTAGAATGCATATTTACTGGTAGTCTGCACAATGTTCGTTTTAACTGACAGATTTCACCAGCTGCAAAAACTGACTTTGTCGTATCTTAGAACCAACTTCTAAAGAATGCAGCCAATGTAGTGCAATTTCAAACTACACACTTCGTAATCAAACGTTATTAACTAAAATGGAAAGACGCGAATTAATACTGCTATTTAGTTAGTAAGTTAATGTTGATATTTTCACGTCTTTATACAGAGCCTTTTGTTTGCTATGTACCTTTGTAATTTCGTTTGAAGTTTGTTTTTATTATCTTATTCGTCTGTAATCTATCTCGCTTTTCTCGTCATGCATTTTTGTCAGCTTGTTTGAAGCAAGATATACTAAATATTTTGACATTAGTTCTACGTATACCTATAGACGTTCATTCCAATTAACTCAGCATTGTCATACATCATAATTTTATAGACTTATTATTTAAACGTTCGATACGTAACGGTTCTACGGTCATTATCATTTTATGACGACTTTACAGGCATTTCATTAACACTTTATATTTACTTTTTCAACAACTTATTTAAGAGATGTGATGTCTACATTTCAATAGAAATAATGTGTTTTGTGGAACTTTATAAAACACGGCTCTTCCTAAAACTACATTAAAATTGTTAAAAGCCCTTCCATAGACAGTAAAGAGCCCTGTGCTAAGAATCTAATGTCTCTACCTCTTACAAATTCGCGCGCATATCCCATATATCACAGCAATAAGATGCATTCCTCTGTCTACGTTATACTATTCGTGATACATTTTGACACAGAATCGATTTCAAATTAGCAGTAAAGTAAGATACAACATGCGGAATATACATTTCAAGGTCTTTTTTAATTTTTTTAGTATTATTACTATCTTTTTTTTTTAACCAAGGGAAATAAATTTAGAACTCATGGGCATGGTCACAGTGCAGCTTTTATGAAGAAACAAAGGAAAAAGAAAGGAAAAGAAACAACAGGAAACCTTCGAACATCTTCCATCAGATGATGTCCTTAGAGTTCGCAAAATGTAGTCATGGAATATTCCAAAAAGAGCTAATCCCAAGAGATTAATGAGACAGAAGATGTATATTTTAACAAGTTTTAATTTTTAATAGTGTAAAGGTTTGTCTATCATTTATGGCTTTTTCGTTATACAACATTATACGTATATTGTCGCGCCGGCCGTGAGCCCGAACGAGGTTGGTAAGAAATGCCGGTCGGGGCCTGATCTCCCGGCAGCAGGAGCGAGCTGGGGGCACTTACCTGCCCTAGAAGCCCGTCTGCCGACCGCACAATAGAGCATACGGGGACAATAGCTATTGAATAGTGGTCCGGTGTCTGGACTATTCTCGCACAGCCACTCTCGACCATTCTACTTCCAGAACTTTTCCATTGTCTAAAGGACTATATAAGGGACCTGCTCGTGCTCGAAAGGAGAAGCTGTTGTTCCAGTTGTTCTTGTAGTGAAGTGTTGGATTTAAAACGTTTACGGAGCGTTCAGTGGAGGGCGCCTGTGAATCGTGCCTAGTAGCAGTTCAGTTCGAGTGGTAACCTGACAGTTCTTTATTGTGATTCGATGCGACAGTTGTTCTGTTGCTCTGAGTTTGTACAAAAGTGATCTAAGTGTAACGTTAGCACTACGCTGATTGACTGGAAGGCAATAAAGTGTGAATAACAGTAACTGATGTTTTCTCATTTGTTGCAATATGATTGTTATATTAAAAGTCATTCATCAGAAGTAAGGGAACTCGAAAATACAGAAAATTCTTCATGTCAATTTTGGTAATACTTGATAATGTAATCAAAATTGAGAAAATAAACAGACATGTTTTAATGTAAAGAGTAGCTTGGGATAGGGAGAGCTTCGTGAAAATATTCGTGTCTCTTCCTTGGAAGGAATTATATCATATTGGTATTTATCCAAAAGTTCGTTTTTAAGTTATATTACTCTGTCTCTCTCGCCCAAACACATGCACACACGAATATTTTTGTAAAAATATTGTTCTGCTTATTATTTATTTATGCCAACAAACTTCTACCTCTCAAATATTGTTATGCGTTTAAGGAGGCTTCAAAAAACTCTTGTATTTCTTAGTTTATTGCCGCTTTAACATATGTATTTGTCATATCGCGACTTTACAAACTATTTGAGCAATAAATTAATGTGAGGCTATTTAATATACTGATAACTTGGCTTAGCTTAGCGTACAGCGGATAGTTGAGTGCTGTTTATAGTTCATTTGGGTATCTCGTAGTGTCATCTTCATTGATCGTATTGTGGATATTATACGATTATGTGTTTGGTCGTTAACAGTATGTTACACTGGTGGCCGATGTGTAGCTGGTCCTTTGCTAGAAGGTAGCTGTTTGTAGTCTTGGTATGGGCTATTCTCAGTTGGGATATTAAAATCTGATCTTGTCTGAGAGGGAAAAATCTGTTACAGAATTCATATTATATCACGGAGTTTGCTTCTCATAAAGTCAAGCTATTTTGCCTTTCATTGTTGATAGAATTTTTCTTTTGGTTGGGATAACATAATTGGCCGGTGTAGTTATAGCTGGCTCGCCTAGAGGATGTTTAGTGGCTTCTTTTGCTGCTTGATCAGGCAATTCGGTGCCTTGAATTCCAAAGTGGAATGACATGCATATTAAAGACACATGCTTTCCTTGGTTATCGGCTTGATGGTGCAGTGTTTGGATATCTTGTGTGAGACTATGGGTTGATGATAGATTGTTTATTGAAAGTAAATGCACTTTTCGAATCTGGGTAATAACGGTGCAAACATTTTCTTCGTTACATTTTGATCCATTTATGTCATCCATATCTGTCTCATAATTATTAAAAAATTAGCAATAAACTGATCGATGTGGAGAACATGTTTATTTTAGGTGAAGTGATTATCCACGGCGGAATAGGAAGAGAGGAGTTCATTTGTAACAAAGGAGGAAGTGTAATGTTAACTTCTTGGACATATATGAATACTCTGAGGTATAGCGTTCATTTTCAATTACAAACCGTATCCTACACATAACGAAGTGCAGAACACTTAATTTCATTGATTGACGTGATATAGGGTTACACTATGCAGCCCGGGACTTAAGTTCTTGCAATTTTGTAAGTCCCCATTAAGGTCTGTAATCTCATATGAATGCGAGATCTCCTTGTGTAGTTTACAGGGAAAATGCGAGTGAGTTGGAGAATTTAATGTCATGCCGGCATGTTGCCACGGTAGCTCGGTGGTTCTAGCAGCCGAACGGAGACCGAAGGATCCGTGGTTCAAATCCTGGGTATGGCATTGAATTCTTCAGTCTAATTCTATCTTTCCCTTACTACATGATTGGATTCTATAACAACAGCTTGTTCTTTGTCAGAATTTGTTGCAGTTACTGCTTAGTATGTTAATCTTTGGAACGAAATAAATTTATTATTCAAAGCTTTCGGTATGTTTGGTGATTGTTGATTTTGCTCGACATTTGCTCATTTTAAATGTGTCTGTTGGTGGTGGAGTTATTCATAGGGTTAAATGTAGCTTGCCCACCTCCATTAATAGAGATGATTCAATTTATTCTGTGTGGCAGGATTTTTATTGAGTGTTTGCGGTGATTTAATTAATTAAATTGTTTAATTACACAAACACATTGTTTGTGTAATTAGACTGGGCTACCACTCTTTCTCTCGTGGGTGATTTAGATGTATTGGGCTCTGAAATAATTAGCCGTGATTTTTTCCCCACAATCATGCGCGCATTTGTTTTCTATCTCTGCCACTTTGGAATTCATATGTAAGTCTTCATTCCTGTAAGCAACCACATATACTCATCGCATATTACTTAATACTGGTAATACGCACATCCCCGTTCTTCCGTTCTTTATTTCCTTAAACACGATATAGATCGCTTACTTTAAAATATTTCCCAATAAACGTGCGTGTTCCATAACCGAGCCGAATGATGTTAGTATGAACAGCACACTTGAGTAATTTAACTAAGTCGCGAACAAATTGCACTGTGTCATGCAGAACTGTGTACGTGAGGTTTGTGTGAAGAGCTCCTCCGGTCTTATGATTGGGGCCCGGATTTCCCAGCAAAATGCTTAACTTTTTCCACACTTTTAGGGATAAGCAGAAAGGTTATACTTCGGAAGAGATACTTAGATGAGTAGTTTTAACTATGTTTGTGCTTATTTATGCTTAGTTCGCAGGAATATATTTTTGCTTACTTATTTTACAATATTTAATTAAAGCAGCTTATTTTACCCAAAACTGTAATAGTATAAAAGCTCATATTTCACAGTTATCCATGATTTATCAGTTATTTGCTATTTTCTTTGGTTAAATGCGTAAGAAAGAAATGCTAGAGTATCGCCAGGTGTTGTAGAATAGTACTGCAAGGAGAAAAAGCTTACTGCGATTAAGGTAGAGAATCAAATCATCAGTAAGTTACTGCCTGAGGTTTTGCAATGATTAATACCACGCGGCATAAGGAGGGGTTTAAGAATAAATCTAAGTTAAACCAGCAATTGATTAAAACCAATGTTGGTGAACAATCTAGTTCTAGTGATACATTTTCCAAGTCTTGTGTTTACAATTAGTGGGTTCCAACATTCCGTTATATAAACTGAATAATGTACAGCTTCGTGTTTTTTTTTTTAGAAAAATGCACAAATAAAAGGGTACCGGACGAATTGACATTGCACAAAAATTATATGTCACATTGTTTTCAAGATGTAATTGGTAATATTGCGAATAAACCGAAGCTTGAAAACACATGAATTTCTGCTGGTGAAACTAGAAATGCATCAGGACAGTGCATGTGTAGTGCTGTAGTTGGTGCTACAAAAGAAGGTAGCAGATAACTTCTTAAAATACAAATACTCGATCGAGTAAAGTGTTGTCAAATTGTTCAACGACTCGTTAGTTTTCACGTGACAATAAGGGATACGATATGACAATGCATTCGTATTTGTTAGCAATGCTGCTTCATATATTGTTAAAGCAGGAGCTGGTTTGGAAGTCCTTCATCCTAGGCTATTTCACCTGACGTTCCTTGCTCATGGTTTATATCCCATCGCTGGTATAAAGATGTAGTAGATCTTCTTGTTCCTAGCGTGAAGAAATGTTAGTAAAGTCACCAAATGAATTTCAAAATTCCGTGAGCTCTCTTCAAATTTATCTTTACCTCTTCAGCAAGTTAACCGGCGGGGAACGTAGTTAGAGACTGTGTCATACTACGCAGAACATTTCAGTGATGTGAAAGCTGTTTTGAATTTGAATTTTTAAATACAGGAGAAGCAGCCTCTATTGTCACAGCAAAAATGTTTTGCTAAAAGCGGCACCCAAGAAAAGGTACACTACATTAATAATCATTTCTCCAAAATACTCTGAATTTTAAAGCAGTTGTAAGTTCGAAATCATTCTTTGGCACATTCACTTTCTCTGATTAACGAAATTTCAATAGCATTGTCGTCAGAAACACACGTAGTTGTAAACATTACGTTTGATAAACTTAATCAGGTGCTACAGAAAAATTCTGGTTTCAAAACACTTTGTTGAATTTCTAAAAAGCTTTCTGGGGAAGAAACCATGTTAAGAAAGAAGAACATTTTCAGTATACAAATCATTTTTCATTGATAAACGCAGGAGTTTTAAACAGAAAGATCTCAGGATGATTTTCCTTCTATACTGTAACAGCCTTCAATAAGGTAAGAGTCCTGTGAAACTATTTAACATCTTGTTTGCTTTATTCGTTTTTGCTTAGTTGGTGCTTAATTTCATCATTTTTCGTACTTATTTGCTTGCTTATACTACTATTCTATTTTGCTTAGAAATACGGGCTTTACTTATGATACTAGTAAGTGCACTCTAGCGCAACAGACCTTACGGGCCAAGTCTTACCGCCCGGCCGCTGCGTCCCCCACCTCTACCCACTACAGGCGACATGAGTGCGGGTAGTACTGGAGGGCGGAACGTAGTCAGCGCCCCGAGCCCTCCTGGCTGTGGTCGCTAGTTCTTTATCAAGGAGGACACCCCGCCCGTGCCAGACCTCCCAGCGGGAGAAAAATCCCCACGCTGGTACTGGGAATGGAACCCGGGTCCTCCACTCCAGAGGCAGGCGCGTGCTACCACTGCGCAATGGAGGTGGTCTTCTTATGATACTACTTGTGATAAATTTGTTATTAGCACGGAGAGTTATATTCACACACTGAGGTCGAAGTCACGACCTCCTGTGTCCTTAAGAATTTGTTTTCAATGAAATCGTGATGCCAAATTGTGGGTCAAATACAATACCATACTGCCTATGCCTTTTACAGTTAAATAATAAGGAAAGCAAAAATAAAGGAAAATGTTAGAGAGAGAAAGTAAGTAGGGCGCGGAGAGGGAAATTTTCATAAGTAATGCCACGAGTGATTGCCAAACTATCGATAAATTTATCTAGAAAATGTGACAATCACGAGTGCATTTATTAAGACTATTTCACGAATTAAAGGATGATATAAAATGTTATTTAAATGCCGCATTGTAATTATTAACCTCTTAAGAGAAACATATAGCCTGATGACATACATCAGCTTCCATTAGCATGGCCTAATAGATTATCATATTGATGCTCCAATTTTTTAAGATGCTGGTAATGTCAGAATTTGAGGTATCTGCTGTTAATTTATAATTTCATTCAATACAAAATTTGTCAAACTGAGGTTCTGAGGTTTCCATTTTCGAATTATTTCATCTATTTCAGCACCTAAGTGAGAGCCAGCCATAATTGACATTTGAATAGCGGCTCTGTTGCGTCAAATTGTCAGCTGTTGCGCATCTGTAGGACAGATCATAGCCTGAGAAATTCAGAGGAGGTGATAATGAAATTCAGAGGAGGTGATAATGAAATTCAGAGGAGGTGATAATGAAATTCAGAGGAGGTGATAATGGAATGTGATAAATTTTTCGCGAATGAAGTCTGTCATTGGTTGGCATTTTCAATTGTTATGCACATGATTGCTTAATTTCAACCAAGTCATCTATGAGTGGAATAGTCTTCAATATTTCCCTTTTAATCTTCTCGATTTGAATATAAAATTAAGCTTTAACGAGAATTCATGTGCGGCACAAGTGTGGGTATATTTTTTTAAAAATTATGTATTTGATTCTAAGCATTAGGAAAAACAAAGTGTGCCTCAGGCCTTTTACTGGGGTAGGATGTTCAATAGTTTAGAGAAGTCTCGTCTAGTAAACAAAATCATCGATTCATACCGTAAGTAGAGCAGGAATATTAAAACGCTACTCCGTGAATAACAGCAGTTGTAATCTTCCACATTTCAGGACCTTCTTATATCTCGGTGCTCCGCCTTTGTCATATTCAAATGTTATGATGCGACTTGCTATCTACAAGAAACAAAGCGCATGTAATAATTTCCATGCATCTAACGACAACAAAAGCACGGGACATTGTGCTTCCACGACACTCTTGCAGAATGGAAGTCTTCATCTTTTCCAGATTATTCTCCTCGAAACACGCTTCCTTTCCTTCCAAACATATTTTCTTGCTATCTCGCGAACTCCATTTGTAACTCTCTGTTCTTTAGTTAAATGACTTTTAAGAGAGATACAGGGTGCTACTAAAAACACTACTGCAAAGCCACATTAACAATTTGTAATTTAATTGCAGGAAAATGCTTATATTAGGAACCTGGATGCTTAAAACTGATATTTAAAAATGTTTCACGGCTTGCTCTAATCATTAATAATTGTTTCGATACATTCTTCTTCTCTGGATCTACAGTACTTTCCAGGCTTTGGCCTCCTGCACTATTTTCCTGCATCCCTACAAGTCTTCTGTCTTACCTTTCCAAACTCTAACTCCGATTTTCCATAAATCTGTCGACACATTAAATCATTTTTGGCTAGGGGGGCCCTTCTGGAGTACAACCTCCCTTTTAACATTCTTTTTGGTGTCCTATTTTTCTCATTTCTCTGAACGTGTAATAGCTATCTTATTCTTTGTGCCTTTATAAATCTTACACTATTTTGTTTCTCTATTAGGTTTTCTAATTTGTGGTTATACTTTATTCTTCACAATTCTACATGTCTACTGGGCTATAAATCCATCTCAAATGTTTTCTTTCGGGTCATCTCAATCTCTTTTCATCTGTAGTTCACATGATCCACATTTCTGCAGCAAAGATTACTACTGGACTTATGAACATTTTATAACTTTTTAAATTTTGCACTTTTGCTAACAAGCATGTTTTCAGTTAGATTTGAATTTGTATAAAATGGAAATGCATTCTTCCCCTTATTCACTCATTTAATTGCTAATTATTACAACAGCACTTGAATATTTAAATTTTGATACTCATTTAAACCTTTTCCATCGTTGTAGAATTTGTTTTGATGTCTACGTAGCAAAGAGCGGAGACAAATAAAATCAGAAATGAGAATGCAGCTTCCCAGATCAATTACGTCAAATTAAATAAAATCAGAAAAATAACCATAAGCAAAGACTTACGGTGACACAAAGAAGATGTGCTGCAAGAAATGCGGAAAGCAAAAGTTCTAAGAAAATTAAACAAGGGTTAACCCTAGGCAAAACCTAATAAAACAAGTACAAACAATGCAGGAAGATACTTCGTGGATAGAAAAGACAGCAGAGACAGTTACAGCTCTCAGTGAACATCTGTATAGCAGCAGCTTACCAACAACTAACAATGGACTGTCATAGTTCATAAGAAAAAGCTATAGAAGAAATCCAGACAGTTCCTTCGACACTGAGAAGCGAAGTCAGAGCAGGCATTGAAGGAACGAGAAGTTACAAGTTCACCAGGAGAAGATAGTCGCCAACGAACGTCTAAAACTAGGGGTAGAAAAGTTGTGACAGATATATTTAACTATTACTTATGGAAAGCTTACACAACCAATATAAATATAGTTGGGCAATTCTACTTTACAAAATAGGATATAAACAACTATCGACCAAAAAACTTGATATCAAATGTATACAAATTGTTCTCCAAATCTTCACCAAGCGCAGAGATCGTACTTTGGAAGACAAACAGGCAGAAGAACAACCTGGATTCGAACAGGATACTCTACTGGTGACCAGCCATAATGTACAATACAGCTATTAGGTAAACACAAGTGTAAAATCAGGGCTTATATGTAGAAATGATTGATTTCGCAAGGACATTCAACACTGCAGAGCAAGTGTCATTAAGAATAGCATTGCAAAACCAGGGAACAGAGAAGAAATGCTTCAGGATCTTGGCGTCATTATACCCAAACATACAGCAAGAATACATCTAGACAAACATGAAACGGATTTCAAACTACAAAGAGAAGTAGAACATGGAAGGAATATCCCCCAAACTCGTTATAAGCCTTCTAAAATATATATTTCGGAAGATAACAGCTGACTACGGTATACGCATAGGCAGGACAAAACTATCCCACCTGATTTTTGCTGACGATATCGTACTCATAGAAAGGTAGAATAAGGCGGTAAGATTTCACAAATATTAATATCTTTAAAATAAAATGGGCAGGAAAAATCACTCAAAGTATGACCTTTGTGAAAGCGAAAAATTATCGGATCTCTCTATCACACAGACAGATAGACAGACAGACAGACAGACAGACAGACAGACAGACGGACGGACGGACGGACGAACGGACGGACAGACAGACAGACAGAAGACACACACTCGCACATTTTTCTAAAGAGTTGTTTTCTAAATTCAGGAGACCCGAAACCGTGTATTTCAGGTGAAATCTAAATATCTTGATATCGAAGTTGAGTGAAATACAATACTTCCTCTACTTACTATAACTAGTAGAGAATATGTAAAAAGCAAGAATCGCAAACATTTAAGCATATCCGTTTTATAAATTTAAGGCTGGTACTTGCGATAACATTTGGAAAACTGCTCACACCACGAAAAGTGTACTTAATAGAAGTTGTGTATTTTGATTAGATCCAGCTTATGAAATGAGGAACATTGCATTGTTTAGTACTTCTCAACCAACTTCTTCATTCTTGCCTTGCAAGCTATATAAATGTTCGCTTTAAATACCTTTATGACTGCCATAATTGAGAAATTCGCTCAGGAACTCTTTACCTACTCCTCATACAGCATTTTACTCATTATTCAGCACAGCATAAGCTCGTCTTTGGAATTCCCTGCCGGAAGGCATAAGAAACTGCTGGAACTTTATTTAATCCAAAAGTCCAACCTGATCTCTCACTATATTTCGTACAATGGCAATTACCTCCCAACATTAATTTGTTATTACTGTTATTTTGTGTGGTAGCAACTAACGCTTCAAATTTAAATACTAAATCAATTAGACTTACTGTTTTCACCCCTATGCGCATTCCACTTAAAAGCATTTTGGGTATACTTATTTCTCTTCTTCGTTTTAATATTTGTTGGGCCTTTGTATGATTAAAGATTTTTATTATATTGATTGTATTGTGTTGTGTGGTGGAGTGCAAGAGCGGCCTTAGCTCTTTACAGGGTAAATAAATAAATGAACAAATATGTATATAAGTAAATTATTTTTTCTGCAGTAAGTTCTTGTGTCCTTTAGGGTTTTCTAATTATACAGAACTATACTAATTAAATAAGGAGGACTTCGCAATCTACACAGATAAAATTAAGGAATTATATTTTGTTTGCCAATATATTATAAAGCATGATTTCTTGTATAAAATCCTTAGAGCTGCTTTTGATAAAGTAACGGAAATGTTGGCGTTTTGACTGGAGAGAATTTCTTGAAAATGTTTGTTTCGTATCTGACAGGATATTTGAACCTAAATACCAAGTTTGATATATATGCAACCTTTTTTTAATTATGCTAATCTCTCACACACACGCACACGCACGCACACACACAGAGTTATGTTTCTAAATTTTATGTTTTGTACTCAGTGTATTTAAAAATACGCATTTCCGGTGAAGTCTCGACATCGAAATTTTGGGTGGTGTATATTTCCTCCACCTTCTATAGTAGAAGATAAAGTACTCGTAAAGCATACCAATTTCATAAGCTTTTTCAGACTTCACAACACCGTAAGTGTACAAGATGATCTGAACATATAGAAATTACACCTTAATGATTTAAATTCCCACTGCTCTTAAAGTTCTCAATGGTTTTCTTGAAATTCTTATGAATTATTTTATACATCATGGCAATTATTTCAAGTGTGTATTTGCGTTGATAGCTTATGGGGTCGAGTCCATAACGATTATTTCATCCAGCAGAAAAGTAATGAAATTTAGTCTTAAAACATTTGAACTGATGTACCTTTTTCCTCTAAAACATCTTGCAATGCATAATCATAATTTTTCATGCTTGTTATAGTATAATAAGGTGTCTTTTCAGGCTCAATTATTTAGTTATGTGTATATCAGATTACTAGAAATTAAAAAAAAAAAAAAAAAAAAAAAAAAAAAAAAAAAAACCATTTCTTTCAAAGTGAAAAATGCAACAGGTGGAAAATTCCATTGTTGTTGCTTTCCTAATTCCACTAATATACATTATAAAATTAATATTGTATTTCAGACAGTTTAGCCATGTATTGTACACATGTACCGAAAATGGCAGCTCTCTACCTCTCACACTTTTTGAGGAAAAGGTACATGAATTTACATATTTTAAGAGCACATTTTATTATTCTTCTGCTGGATGAAATAATTTTCATAGACTCAACCTCTTTAAGCTATCGATGGAAATAGCCACTGGAAATAATTATCATGATTTCTAGAATAATTCATAAAAATTCACGAAAAACCATTAATAACCTTAGGAGCAGTGGTAATTAAACTTAATGTAACTCACTGAAGTGTAAGTTCTGCATGTTCAGAATATCTTGTCCCCTTAACCACGAAAACAATAATTCGTTTCATCAAATATGACAGAAAACAAGAGAAGATTGCAAATACGCAAAGGTGAAATCTCTATTGCTTTTTATACGATGAATAGTCATTAGCACCTAACAAGACGAGACAAAGTTTAAAGCACCACAAACATCCATATGCGGATTGAAAGCATAAGCATAATTCCTGTAGATTAGAAATTGATTAAAAATGTAATCCCAACAGCACAAGCTGTTAATAGAGACGTCGCAACTGATGCTCTTGATTAATGATCTTCATTTGTTATGTGTTCATTGCCAGCCAGGCAGATGCTACAGTAACATGTCGCTATTCACAGCACTGAATTCGTAATGAGGGAATATCGGATCCCAGCTTAGCTGCAATCTCTTTATTAGCTGCTATGTTTTTACCTCCTCCACTTAATTAGCGAGCGTGTTTCCACTTGTTACTCGTTGCTAAACAGCAAGAAGTAGATATTATATTTACTACGCACGATAAAATTCCATAATTACGACGCAGTGCACTCTGGTGGCACAGTTCGTCATCACTTCACCATGTTCTTATGCGATAGGCATGGAATTAAAACAAAATATGTTCTGGTTAGGAAGAAACTTAAAGCGCGCGGGGGTGGAACGGGGCAAGGCGGGGTGAGGGTTGAGCAAGCTGTTTAAAGTTTGGGGCCAAGAATTTCATGCCTTTCAACGAAGAGGAAGCTTGTTGCATTATTAGATAATTAAAACTGAATACAGGCAGATGTTCCGGATGTAAAAACGTAAAGAGGCATTGAGTAAAAAGGATAAAAAATAAAGATATCAAAAATAAACACAAAACCATGGAAGTAAGGCAAAAACTAACTAGCTAAGTAAGTGTAAGTGGATACAATATAATACAACTCAATTATTTGCAACTTACATCTCCTGCAGTAATACCCAAAGTACCATTCCCATTGTTCACTGACACTGCAGATGATACGCTTTTTATATATTTGTTTTAATTATTATGAGAATACTGTCACTAGCTTATGTCAGAAGCATTTTTCAAGTGCAGCATCCTCCCTATGCATTGAACTCTCGCTCATTTCAGCAGTTAATTAAAAGTACAGTTCTTATGGAGTTGCAATAATTGTTTTATTTAATTATTTTAACAGCCGTGAGTTGCTAAACTTCAACTTCGAAACGCTTCTGTTTATATGCACATTAAATGTCGAGGCACGACATTACTTCTGTAACGACTTCGATGTGTTGGTTCAGAAAAAATGCACATTAGTAATGTTAATATATACAGTTGAAGCAATATTTGGTCACACGTTGTAAAGGCCACTTGAAGCTATATTTGCCAGTCGTCGATGCAACAATTTTGACGCCAAATTAGCGTTTTGTAGGTCACACGTCACTCACGTTGCCTAATAATGTCTCAAAGTCCTTTGATTCAGTTACTTGCCGCCGATAGGGCATTGAGATTTTTCTCCCTGGGTAGAAAGAATTACGTTAATTATGGTGATAACGTGTTTTAATAAATATGTTCAATATTTTCACTATTTGCACTGACACATTACCGAACAATGTACGTAGATTATAAAACAATTCACCAGTCAAACAAAACTGTGTTCGTACTTAAACACTTGATGATAAGCGTCACTCTGCTCTTTCACATTTTCAGCCGTTTATTTCTGTTCCACGCATTTGACGCTTTCCAGGAAAATAACGATGTTTCCCAGTGACTTGCCAGCGACGAATGAGCTTGCTCGTGTAGTGACGCTACCTCCCCCCCCCAAAAAAAAAGAGTTAACACCTTACTCGGCATTTTTTTGAAATTTGCGAGGCTACCCACTTTTACGGCGGAATTATTATTCCTGAATACAAATTTCGTATCAAGGTATAGGTTATACAATGAAGGAAGACAGCTAGCGCACTGCGATCTACACATATCCATTGTGGCTAGCAGCCTCCATGAGGAAGGGATGAAGTGCAGCAACCACAGGACGCCACAGGCAGGCAGGCAGACAACACACAGAGACTCTCGGAAGTCCCTAACAGTTCCAGCCTCGAAAACGGTTCCATCTGTCCGACACCGCTGCACCCCACGAACTCTAGCAGCAGATGCACTTCAAAGATATAAAGAAACGGAAAGAAAAGAAAACGATGGAAAAGAAATTGTAGTAGG
Organism: Tenodera sinensis; assembly: GCA_030765045.1. Lineage (NCBI taxonomy): Eukaryota > Metazoa > Arthropoda > Insecta > Mantodea > Mantidae > Tenodera > Tenodera sinensis. The sequence continues at coordinate 269,232,566 of CM060964.1, forward strand.
ATATTGTGGCAGTTGATAAATAATACCAGTACGCCTACCTAGCAGGGAAAACCACGAAAACCCCTTGTTAGAGGAGCCTGTCGACGGGAATCTAACCCGGGATCTCCGGAATGCGAGCTTCATACGTTAATAGTAATGTTAATTTAACAATAACATATGCTGCACAAATATTAACCTATCAAACTGGTGCTAGGTTAGTCCACAAATTTACTACCCCAACTGGATATGTTAGATTTCCTTCTAAATCTGTTGAATGGGCAGCTTTCAGTAAATAAAAACACGATAGAAATCATTCCGCTAGCTTTTTCGTCTGTCGTTAAATATCGTGATTCGATAAATGCCGCCCCGCCCCCCCAGGGGCCTACTTCGGTAGGTACGGGTTTAGGCGCACCCGGGGTCCCGAGCCACTCACCATCATTTCACCCCTTCATGTTCGTTAGCTGTTGCCACGTCCAGTTTTTTATGTCGCTAACATTTATCCCCCTCTTCCTCTTCTAGATTTATTATGATTATTAGTGTGTAAGGTATTAGGTTTATAACTCCTGTCTCACCAACAAGAATATTTCCTGTCTCCTTGGCCCTGTCCCACGGCTTCAGTGCGGCCCCCGACTTGTGTGCTCTTCGGAGGTCTCAGGCGCGAAGGTTAGGCGGACACTTCACACTGCCCCCATGTGTAGCCTTAGGTGTGGAGCCCGTCCACACGTCATTTACCCCCACATAGCTATCTGAGGGCCCGGCCTGTGTTAATTCCCCGACGGCCGCGTGTCGTCGGGTTAGTATCACCGGCCGGATGTGTTACCGCTGACGGAACCTCGGTGTAATCAACAAGTCCCCTGAATCCACGTTGACTCTGTTGAGGCAGCGTGGCCTAGAGTGGGGAGTCACACACGGTTATTCCTGTGGCAGGGGCATAAAGCCGGGGTGTGCGTGGTGAACGGTTTTCCCATGTGGACAAGCAGTGGAGGTGGGAGGGTAGTCCCTCTGAAGTACGTTTTGAGGTCAGTCATGGAGGGGTCTCCATGGTGGCACAGATTCGGTATCTTTTATCTTTGAACCCCAGATGACAGGCTGACCCCGACGGTTCCGGATGGCGTGCATTCCAAAATGCATGCGCGTAAACCCCAATCATTGACAGTTTTCTGGTTATCACCTTGGCTTTCAACGGTAAAACGATGACGGATCTTAGTTCGTTCAACATAAAACGTGAAGTAGACAGGATTTGTGGCCCGGTGAAGAACGCGGCACGATCGCGTGATGGTAAGCTTTTAATTGAAACGACCACTGCCAACCAGTCTCAGAAGCTACAAAAGCGAGTTTGTTGGGCTCCTCCCCCATCGGGGTAATCCCATACACATCGCTAAACACTTTTAGACGAGTTGTCACCACCTCTAGTCTAGACGGTTTATCCAATGAGGAAATAGCCAAATGCCTCTCGGCTCAAAGAGTGTGTCAAGCGTACCGATTAATACGAAAACAGGATGGCGAAGAGCGTGAGTTACGTACAGTGTTTCTCATATTTAAGGGCACTCATTTGCCAGAATATATCTATTGTGGCTACGAGCGTGCTGCCGTTCGCCAGTATGTCCCAAACTCCATGCGCTGTTTTCAGTACCAGAGGTTGGGCACTGACTCTGCTATTTGCGAACGTTGTGGTTTGTCCGCCCACCAAAACACAGCTTGCGTTCGGGACCCTTGATGTCTGAACTGTGGAGAATGCCATCCATCTAGCTCGTGACAGTATCCGAAATGCATCGATGAGAAATGTACACAGGAGCTACGTGTAAAGGAACATATCACGTTTTCTGAGGCGCGGCGGCGCTTTGAACAACCTAAACTCGCTAACACCACGAGTTATTCATACGCGGTCCGCCGCCCTCCTGTAAACTCTGTAGGTTTACAGCATGCCCCTATTGCCGATGCTTCGACGCAAACCTGCTTTTCCGCGAGCACCTCTCCATTGTACCGAGTCATTCCTGCAGCCGTGCAGACGCCACCTCCTAAGTAGTTCTCAGACGCTAGCCGTCCTGTTGACCGTCCTAGTTCTAGGCATACTGTTTGGGCCCGTAGCCGCACGTCATCTCTGGAAGTCCCGCTCCCGCTCCATGAGCCGTAGGGGATCTTCGGACTCCCGTACATCGGAGAAGTAGTATGAGGACGGCGAAAAGCGCATTATGGGTCCAAAGAGCGCCAAGGTGAAGACAGTAAGTTCTTCTTTACCATAGAAATAATCCAATGGAATATGAATGGGTTCCGGGCACGTGTTCCGGACATACAGTATCTAGTTTCTCAATGCACTCCATGAATCGTCTGTCTACAAGAAACCCATTTGCACCCTAGCCACGCCCTCCGTCTTCGTGGTTTTTCGGCATTTAGACATGACCCTGCAGCTGATGGGCGAGAATGCGGTGGTGTTGCTATTTTGGTGGCGCATAACATCTCTGCCACCAGTATACCACTTAACACACCGCTGCAAGCTGTGGCGGTACGCGTAAAGCTGCAGACCCTCCGTTTCTCTATTTGCAATGTCTATCTGCCACCCCTCAGTGTCGCACACGAGAACGATCTTCGGGATCTTTTTGCATTGATTCCGCCATCGCTACTCTTTTTTGGCGATCTGAATGCCAAACATACTCACTGGGGCTCCGACACTGACGATGCTCGTGGGTGCCTTGTAGCAGATGTTTGCGATATGCCCGGCTTAATTCTGTTAAACACTGATGTCCTTACATTCCCATCCGCCTATGGTACACACTCCACCCTAGACGTTTCCTTTTGTAACCCATCATTGGTACCACTTATTGATTAGTCAGCACTTTCCGGCTTATTTGGCAGTGATCATTACCCCATTAACATTCACCTATCTGTTGGCCATGCTGTGCCGACAGAACCGTAGCGGAGCTAGCACACTCTTTATCTCTTGCTAAGGATTCCTCTCCTGGTCCAGATGACATCCATCGACAAAAGCTGCTTCATCTTCCACCTGCGCCCTTGTCCTTCCTGCTGGTCATTTATAACCGTATCTGGCGTGAGCAGGTTTTCCCGTCTTCATGGCAAGCGGGTGTAGTCATCCTTATCCCTCGACCAGGAGAAAACAGGACACTTCCCTCTAGCTACCGCCCTGTTTCCCTAACGAGCGTCGTTTGTAAGACCTTGGAATGTATGATTAACACTCGTTTAGTGTGCTGGCTGGAGTAGAATAACCTGCTGAGGAATGTTCAGTGTGGCTTTCGTTGCCATCGCCCCAGTGTCGACAATCTGACACCAATGGAGACTTAACATGGAAAACGCCTTTCTGCAGAGGCAGCATGTCGTGTGTGTCTTCTTCGACCTGGAAAAGGCCTACGATACTACCTGGCGTATGGTATCATCCGCATTATTCACGATTACGATTTACGGGGTCACTTGATCGAATTCGTTTTACATTTTTTACAACTTCGATGCTTTCGTGTCCACATTGGAAACACACGCTCCTAAGAGATGATCCAGGAGAATGGTGTACCCCAAGGGTCGATACTCAGTGTCACGCTTTTCGCCGAAGCTATTAACGGAATCGCTGGTGTTATTAGTAGCGGAATTCCGATGTCACTGTATGTTGACGACTTTGCGATCCACTATCACTCTTGTAGTCAACTGCAGTTGACTATAACATCTATCGGATACCGGGCCCTTGGCACCGGTTTTCAGTTCTCGCCTACAAAAACAGGGTGTATCCAATTTCATCGACGTCGTGCACACCCTCCTCGTGATTGCCATTTGCGTGAAACACCTCTGCCGTTTGTTCCGCACCTGAAGTTCTTGGGCCTTCACCTCGACAGTAAACTCAAATGGGAACGCCATATTCGCCAACTTCGTTCTCCCTGCGATCATTCGCTTCGAGTGCTCCGGGTTTTATCTCGGGTATCCTGGGGCGACGATTGGACTTTCATGTTGAGCTTATATCGCTCCCTGGTGTGATCCAAACTGGACTATGGCAGCTTTATCTACGGCGCAGCGTCTGCCTCTAAACTTCGACTTTTAAACACTGTCCATCACACTGGTATGCGTCTTGCTACTGGGGCTTTCCGCACCAGTAGAGTCGACTGTCTGTATGCCGAATCTGGTGAACCTGCGCTCATACTTGCTTTGCTCTTACGTGGCACGTTTGGCCGCTTATCCAGGCCAAAGAAGTTCTGTCTGTTATTTGTCCAGGCCTCGCCCACCGTTATCAGCGGAACTCAACTATATTCCGTCCGAGTGATATCCGATTTCGGGAGCTGCTCACCGCACATGCCCTCAGCCTGCCTGGCGTAGAACGATACTCGTTTGGCCGCTTTCCTCCCTGGCAACTCCAGCGTGCACGCTTCGACCTGGAGCTATCGGGCTGCGCGAAGGTGACTACCCCTCCCTCGGTGTTGCGCCAGCTCTTCACCGTACTCTTGGATCGTTACCGGAATTTTGCTCCGGTATTTATTTACTGACGGATCCCAAGTGGGGGGGGGGGGGTGTAATACAGGATGTAGTTTCGTGTACAATGGTGAGGTTCCAAGTACCGACTTCCACACAGCATTTCCGTTTTTACCGCCGAGTTATTTATCATCTTTTAGTTTTTACTTTTTATCTCCAGTTCAGTTCCTGGACATCTTATCTGTTGTGATTCACTGGGCGCTATTCATGCGCTGCTACAGTTTGTTGGTAACTGGGCATTAATTCTTAAAATAGAAACTCTAGCACCCCAATTGTTGTCTCGCGGATACCAGTTCGTTTTTATCTGGTGTCCAGGTCATGTAGGTATTTCCGGGAATGAGAAGGCAGATAAAGGTGCTAAGTCTGCCTGTCGCCTCCCGGAGTTTTCCACCCGCACGCTGCTGCATGTAGATGTGCAGCGTTACTTCCGACGCCGTCTATTTGCTGTATGACAGCAGTCCTGGGAAGGGTTAAGTGGCACTCAATTGCGGACAATCAAAGACACCATTCAACCATAGCAGAGCTCTTGCAGGGATTCCAGGCGGGAAGAGGTGATTCTAACCCGCCTGAGGATAGGTCACACGAGCAACTCATGGGCACCATCTACGTGGTGACCCGGCGCCTATGTGTGCTACGTGCTCTACTCTCTGTAGACCAGGTTCTTCTGGATTGTCCCCGATACGCCCATGAGTGCCAGTCCCATGGCCTGGGTTTTACTCTTCCGTCCATCTTGGGAAGCGACTCACTAGCGGTCAGTACAGTGCTGCGGTTTGTTTCCCAAATTGGCTTTGACAAGCAAGTTTAACTTGTATTTTATTTCGTAGACTGTTTGGAGTTTTAGGATGTTTTATCTCTTTAGTTTTTAACGTTTTAAAGGCTGCTTTATGATTGGTTTGTTTTACCTTTTATCTGTTTTAACTCTTTACCTTTTATTTGTTTTAATCTCTTTTTACAAACTACTAAGGGAGTACATTGACGGGTGGTGGGTTTCCTAGTTTTTATCTTTCGACTTGGGGCCCAAATGACCTAGTTGTCGACGGGCCCTTAAACACCACTCACTCAGTGACTCACTTACCCACTCACTCACTCACTCGCTCGCTCACCCACTCACTTACCCACTCACTCAATCACTCACTCACTCACCCACTCACTCACTCACTCACCCACTCAGTCACTCACCCACTCACTCACTCACTCACCCACTCACTCACCCACTCACTCACTCACCCACTCACCCACATGCACATGTCGGTCTGGGTGGCTCAGTTGGTTAGACGCTGGTCTACTGATCCCAAGGTCGCGGGTTCAAACCCGGCCCAGGCCGATGGTTTTTAAGTGTGCTTAAAAACGACAGCTCCATGTCAGTAGATTTACTGGCATGTAAAAGAACTCCTGCGGGACAAAATTCCGGCACACCGGCGACGCTGATGTGATCCTGGCAATTGACAGCGTCGTTAAACAAGAAAATAATTAATTAATTAATTACCCACATGCACTTTCCCAGTATTGGGCAAACACATAAAGCGCACAAAATAGTCGCAGTCCATGTGATGTTACATACGACCCATTGCTACTGTTGGATTCTTGGCTAGACAAATTGACAATACCATCTTTATTGACCAGGTAGTAACAACAAGGAACCGATTTATATCTAGCTTTCGCCAATCAGAGACATCAGAATATGTGGAGTAAATCATGTGATAGGAGCTGGTTCCACTTTACTACTGGGAATCCTTAGTCTAATTATAAAGCGGACTATGTATTTTTTAGATATCTTCAAATTGTAACTTGAAGATTGAAGAACGGCTCAGAGATAAAATGTTAGCTATGCAAACTAGGCATAGATTGCATGTAAGTTTTTTTGTCGGTCTGGGTGGCTCAGTTGGTTAGACGCTGGCCTACTGAACTCAAGGTCATGGGTTCAAATCCGGCCCAGACCGGTAGTTTTTAAGTGTTCTTAAAAACGACAACGCCATGTCAGTAGATTTACTGGCATGTAAAAGAACTCCTGCGGGACAGAATTCCGGCACATCGGCGGCGCTTATGTGGTCCTGGCAATTGACAGCGTCGTTAAACAACAAAATAATTTTAAAAATGTAAATTTATTGAAAATGCCATGTCTTCGTAGGTTCGTAGATACATTAATTAGCATTTCTGCAAGTCATATATGAGAGGCTGAGAGGCAAGGTGGTACAAGTAATGTTTAATTATTTGTGAGATAACTGATTTTTAATTTGGGGAGGATATGGAAATCGCTCCACAAATCATTTTCCTATATCTTATCCAGTATACGAAATTAACTAAGAACTAATCAAATCTCTTGTAACAATAGTACTAGAAACGTGATTTGAATTAAAGGTTTCTGTTGCAACAATAAATTACATGCTAACTAAAATTGTGAACAAATTATACGCAAACTAAAGGCTGAGAACAACTGTGAAAAATTGCACATTATTTCTAACTAGAATATTGAACGATTTCCATGATGCTTTAAATTTTGAAATTAGCTTTTAAAAGTCTTTAAATCTTGATTTTGTCATCATTACTCTTGAGTTATAGACCACATAATTTAGCTAAAGATTCATGCGCTGTTGTGAAGCCTGTACACATGGCACATTTGCGTCGCCTTCGAATAAACATATTGACAACCATTCAAATAGGAGATAGTATGTATGTTCCAAGTTAAAGGGGCAATATCAGGTTGACTGCACTAGTTCAGTTCTTCACACCTCTAAAGTTGGCAACTGTTTGACATCATGCTAACTCAGCAGGTGTTAACTCAGATATATACATTTATATGTGCATATACATAACTGCATTTTGTTTTGAATGTCAATCTTCAATAACATTTGTTCTTTTCATAATATAATAACAAAAGTGATGTTAATTGCGTAAGAAAGCTATTTTAATGCCAGGGTAGAACATTTCAACTCTATAGCATGGAATTCTCTTCTTCTCCTTCTTCAAGCTATAGCCTCTCAGGCCTACTGTGGCTACTTTATTTGTTGAATCCATCTGATTTCTGGTCGGCCAGTACCTGCTTCGTTTTCCATTGGGTACACGTTCAGTAATTGTTTCCAGAAACCTATCTTGGGAGTCGCCGGCTCTACCTTCGCCGTCTACCGAACATCTCCCGGCCAACACAGCACCGCCGTCTGAACGCACTTATCCCCTTTCGGGAAATAGTGTCATCCTACGAGGAGTGCCTCGCGATTTCCCAGCGAGGCATCTACTGACCACAGCGCAGCACGAATGGCCCTCAGCAATGAGGGCTACTCGAATCATCACTTCCCGCGGACCTACCCGTCTGATGCGGATTATCTTCGCCAACTCTGCAGATCAGGAAGCCGCCTTGAGGACGGGCTTGCCACTACTCGGACGGCGCCTGACTGCCGAGCCAAGCCGAAGTACGCGACAAGTGCCCTGCCGCAGATGTTGCCGCTATGGGCACAGCGATACTGCCTGCACCGCCGCACCAAGGTGCCATTACTGTGGGGCTTCCTGCCTTACAGAACTATGCACCAACCACGATCTCCGCCGTCGTCGCCGGTACTGCGCCACATGTAATGGCCAAGGCCACTACACAGGACAGGCGCAGTGCCCGCGCTACCCCAGGCAGTCTTCACCAAACAGCGCAGCCATTCAGCCACACTACACACACACACCAACGATCACCGCCGCACCCTCTCCAAGTGACGTCACATCCTTCGCCGCAGCAGCCTCACACGTAGAACATCGCAGCGCCGAGGTCCAGCAACTGCATACTGTGGCCACTGGCCTCGACGACCGTCTTCGCAGAATTGAAGATGCCTGCACTCAACTCACCTGCGCAGTTTCCACATTAGCATCGGCAGTTTCAGCCCTGCCACAACCCTTCAACAGTGAGATCGAAGACACCACCCCTGTAATGGAAGAGGTTCGAGCACTCGCCGCCGAGAGCGTTCCAGCGCTCGCACGGTCAATCTCAACGCTCCACACCATGTTCAACAAGCAGCGACGGGCCAACCGCAAGCGTCATGCTGCGATTGCCCGTCAACTGACACACCACACGACAGGATTTAACGCCGCAGCTCGGCTACTACACCAACTGCGTGCCGCCGTCATAGAACTGGACAACACAGATGTTCTCGATTCCATACAGCGCAAGCTGTTTAGAATAGAGACTTCCATCAACACAAGCCCAACTACAACCGAAGCCGCATCACAATACGCCTCTGCAGACCTAGTAGCTCCACTGACTCCAGCGCAATACCGACACTTCGACAGATACGGATTCAGCGTACACCTCCCCTCCGAACCTTGCACCTACCAGTGCAGACAAGCTCTCTGCGTCCGACGGGGAGTGTCACTTGCTCAGTTCACTGCCCTACTACTCCCCAGACAACAGCGGAAAAACTATCTGAATAAATAACACATTCACCATCTACTCCCCGTGTGTCATGACCAGGGCCCTGGGTCATGGTCATGACCCGGAATTCCTTCTCCTGCTCCCGCCAACCCGCGGTAGCCTACATTATCACCCAAACTATGGAGGTGCTTAATGCGGGACTCCACAACTTCCCTACCGATACTTTCATCCACAAATTCTAGCATTCCTTAGTTGTTAAGTTATCCCACTCCCTCCTCCTTCCCGGCGAGATAAGCCAACTCTTTTCCCTCCCAACTCTACTTCTGTCTCCCCTTTCCAAAAAAAAAAAAAAAAAAAAAAAAAAAAATGGGTCATGCAGTGTACCTGTTGCCACCATTTTTGTTTATACTGATGTACATTTTCTAACAGGCCACCAACACATGCTGGGTTGTTTCTTATTCCATCATTATGATGTAGTCTCGTCGGGTTACTCAGGTTACGCTTCGGAGAAATCGCATTTCTCCTACCTGTAGTCCATTAAGGTCCAAGTTTCGCTCGCATGTAAACTTACTTGCATTTCCATAACTTTGTAGTTTAATCTGCGTATATTTCCTTGTCTCATTATTGATTGTTTTTCCAATGGTCCGAATGCAATTTGATGATTATATCCTTTTCATGTATATCACAAATGGCAGCCAAGACAATTAAAAGTATTAATTTATTCTCTGATGTAATATTCCACCACAAACTTTGATCTCATAGTCCTACGAATGCGTCATTTATGCGTATATTTTATGATTTTGTATAACTCAAATAGCCGTCTTTGTGGCTTATCTTCTTCACTGGGAAAAATAAATTTATCGTCAGCAAGCAGATTTTTAAAAATGGCCTTTTATTAGCGCTTTCGGATATGATATTTATGCAACTGTAATTTAAATTTCCTTATTACTTCGTGCAGAGCCTCCACCCGGATTCCAGAGACAACGAGGGACAGAAAAAGTTCGTGTGCGCTTATCATCCCTGCCAAGCTGCACCTAATGCCTTCGCTGATACTTGCAATCGTGAAAGAACGAACAGGACGAAGGATGAATGAAATGATTAATGAAACGAAATGGAGGGAAAGGAAATTCGGGAATGTAATTATCCTTCCCAGCATTCGCCTGGCGATCCGGGAAAACTCCTAAAAAGCCCATGGATCAGCAAGGTCGGCCATGGCAATGGAACCCACGACCTCCGAATGCGAACCTCACATGTTACCGCGGAGCGTTAAGCTAATACACAAATACAATCCAAAGAACCAGAATATTTTCCCTTAATAAATAAGTTTTCTTTAGTCTTATACATTTGCGTCTTCCTTATGGGCTTGTGCGATTGTTTCTTTATGCAGCCCTAGTTGCAAATTACTTAGAAATAAACCAGAAGAGCAGTTTCTGTACAACATAAAGGTGGTGTAGGGAACGTATGGAGAGGACGGTATGTGTGACGTGCAGGGAATTATTAATGGAGCAGGACGGTCCAGTCTGATGATAAGTGTCGTTACAAAGTTCATCACGATCTGGTAATTAAATGTGAGCCCTTCACATTGTGCCCGTCACTGTGAAATACGGCACACAGTCTGTCCTCGACTTCACCTGCCACACTATCCATCCACTGGATTTTTCTCTATGTCCTTTCGACGGCGAATGAAATATGTTTTGGTTGAGGGCTGTTCTATTCAACGATTCTGCTTCGTCAATTATATCATGTGGCTAATACAGTAGATTGATACAATTTTTATTTATTTCACGTGTTATTGAAAGCTCTGCTAATTACCATTCAAATCATAATTAACAAGATAAAGGCCACATTGTTATATGGTACTTTGACATTGCTTTATGAGTTCATTCAAGTTATTGAAAAATGAATTGGAAGCCTTCTGTTTATTAATTTCCATCACATTTATACAATTAACGCTTGAATTACTTTTAACAGTTTCTTTATTTCACTGATTTACTCCTGCGATATCCGTATTACTATCCAGGACATTTTATCGGATACATTCAACTAGATACCTATACAAAGTGATTGCATTTTAAAGCGTTCTATAAGCATAACCTAAATTAAATGTTTCTAAACACCAGGCGATCCATAAGGTATTCTAAGGGTCTTACTATTCCCTGATCCCTTATAAGCTGCTATCTTCTGCAAACTAGGAAGCAAATATACATTTATAGAAGAGATGGAAATCAATATTTAAAACAGCAAATGAATTTTCATTTGATTATTTCTCGATCAAGTAGTTTTCAGTATTTTGCCAAGTATATTGTGAACTAGAGTATATCCAAAAGAGGTAAATAATCTGGAGAATGCAAATATATATATTTGTTTTTATTTTAACTTATTTTATGTATTTAGTTGCAATGAAGATTAAAACAAAACTTGGGGACGTTTCTGAGAAGACTGTTGACAGTGTATTAAACATCCAGGATTACTTCTGTTTATTCACATCTGAAGAGAATCGCTGTGGACTCTTAAATAAGTCAGATTTAAAATCCTACACAAACGACTTTTATATTGTCGGATTATTTATTAGAAATAATGTAATGTAAAGTCCCGGTAGGTATTTCAGGTATGGCAATAGACATTTTCACATTATAGGCTTACATGCAGAAGTTGAAAATTCATTCCTAATCATGGCTTTCGAGAGAATGCCACACCTTTCGTCCAAAATCACAGCCAGGTACACTTGAACTGAAGAAAAGCGGGTATATAAGACGCTCAAAACTGTATGAAGTGACGTTTACTTAGAGTCATATTTTATCCGATTTAAGAGGGTTTCTTAAAAGTTAGGTGCTCATGAAATAAGATGGATTTCACATCGTTTGCTGTCAAAATGTCGGCACGGAGGACACGTTTAACTGAGCACTTATTTCTGTGCCCAAGTTGGCAGGATTTGATACCGGCCGAGTGATGGCATTTAAGCGTTTTTAACGGGACAGTCCACTGAGATTTTAGACCAAAAATGGTCCAAAAACCCAAAATGAAGTTTTTGCGTTATAACTGAGGCACACGGACATTTACATATATTAGCTGTGCGGCCATTATTAAAAGTACTGGGAGACTTTTAAATGGTCGGTGCATGTCTCTCTAGGCCACTCCCCGCTACGTAGCAAAAACTCTGGCAATCTTTACAATTTCCAGCCTTTTTCTTTTCACATTTCACAGGAAAACTTATCAGTCCTTGTGGCTGCTACCATGTAGCACTGAATTTTGTAACACTGTTATTGAGAAAGACGAGTGTGTGAATCACATATCCTAAAGGGTAGACATAGGTCTTAAAATTTAGTCAAAGAATGGCAAGCTTGGTAGTCGCGAGGCTGCAAGAAACACTGATGAAAACGCAGTCGGTGTTGACTCATGGTGTTTTTATAATAAAGCTAAATAAAGGGTGATACACCACAGTGATTAAGAAACGCGTGTCAGGCTATACGACAAGCAGTTGCGAAGCTAATGTCCCTGTATCACATTAGCAAATGATCAACTCCGGAAAAGCTATGCAAGTGTCAGTCACAAAGCCCAAATGAGAGTTTGCACTCTCTTATTTGACACAACCGTTCGAAACAAATGTTTGTAAGTACATGTAACAGTCGCAAATGCTGAGGATTATTTCAATATGGGTGTACTTGCCTGCCCGAAACTGAAAATGGACATTTGTTAGAAAACAAATGTGGCAGCACCCATTGTGTAAGTAATCAGTACGATAGAAAGGGGAAAAAAAGAAGAAAAAAAAAAGTTTGGTAACGAATAAGGTGGGAAAACAATTATAAGACAGGAGAGGAAGCTTCCAAATTGCAGCAGCGGAGAGAAAAAAGTCAAGGAAGGAGATATGTATGGTGCTCGGAAGTTCTGAAACAGTATTGGAGCTGTTCGAAACCACCCGGGGAAACCTCCGAAAAAACACCTTGGCTCACGAAGTTCGGCCACGGGAATTGAACCCATCTCCTGAATGTGGGCTACAGAGCTACAGCGTAAACCATCCCGTTCGTTCACTTACCTACAAAGTAGAGGAAGTATTGAATTCCCTCCAAAAATTCGATACCAAGATTCCACCGGAAATACACGTTTTGAGACCCCCTGAATTAAGAAACTATTTTTAGTAGGTGTCTCTCTTTCTTTGTGTGTATGTGTATGTATGTATGTTATTGTGTGTATGTGTGTGTGTCGGTGAACAGCATAACTTAAAAATGAAAATTCCGTTAAACACCAAACTTGGTATTTAAGTTCGCCTTCAAAGCTTGGGACACGAAGATTTTCAAGTAAATCCCTCTACGCCTGTCTCGATTAACACAAGTACATAGAAGAATAAGCATGTAAGTACAGAAATAAGATTTTAGTAAAAGGTCTATGTGTCCGTATCTGTGAACAGCATAATTCAAAAACAAGAAGTCGGTCAAATATCACACATGGCGTATACGTTCATTGGTCTCCAAGAACGGGATGCGAAGATTTTCAAGAAAATCTCCTTCCCTAGATTAGCCATTGAGTGTAACTCTTTCTTGAAAAAAAATTTTTTAGTACAATACCATATATTTCAGAAATTTTCATGGCAAATGAAATGCATATCTTGAATTTTATGAGAATGTCCTCAGAAATCTTCTTCATTCGGGATAACTTTTACCTAACTGGTAGATCGTAAGACAGGCAAGGAGGTAGAAGGCAGGACAGACACGGAGGGGGACTTCGAACCTTCGAAATCAGAGATCTCTCGACGCCTGCTGACACTTTCTACACTAAAATAGACCAAATGGATGAAAGGATGAATGCAATGATTAGTGAAGTGAAATGGAGGGAGATGAAATTGGGGGGAAAACCCATGGGTCAGGTAGGTCGGTCGCGGGAATCGAACCCACGACCTCACGCGTTACCCCGGAGCCATATCGCTTGGTAAAACAGGCAAAATGTTACTACCCAAAAGATGTAGATTTTGTTAAAAGACACCCTTTATGTCCAAAACATTCTTTTTCTGTGGAGTGAACATTTCCCAGACATTCGTTGTTATATGTGTGAATTTTCCAATACTTAACATTTTTCTCGAATGGGAAGATGATTATGATCGTTATTTACATCCCGGACATGCAAAGAAAATGGAATGTCAAAGCCATCAATCACATAGCGACCAGCCGCGCTCTTAAAAGATTATTTGACTATCGCTTAAAGCTTATTGGTATTCCCATATTTCCCTTGCACCTTCAAGAAAATTAGCATTAAGGCAATTTCTGCAAATGTTTATCTCGATTATCATGAAGTATATGGAAGAACAAGTATTTATAACAAATAAAAAAGAAAAACCAGAAAAGAATGCATAAAACATGTTACGCAACTGGCGATATGATCAACAACCAATTGTTGTCATGCATTACTACTGTAAACACGTGACCCCATTTAAAATCAACTCAAATGTCAGATTCAGTTTCATCTTTTCCAATTTACCAAGGTCTTCTCTGCCAGTATTTTGGCACTTTCATCAGGCAATACGAATTAACGTTATCTGATTCCTGTTTTACTATCCACCATTACTACTTCGGACAATTCCAATTAATTCTGTATGAGCATATAATTGGAATATTTAAATATTATTAAATGAGATTCTTTTCATTATTCAACATCTGTTGCCCTGAGCTTTGATACAATTTGTGCACTATTTAACGGCAGTATTTTTTGTCATACTGATGGTTTAGAAGCGTAAATAAAATCAAAGATAATTAGAAAGTGCCTTTGGTTTGTTAAATCTCAAGAACGGGAGGAGAAATATCATTTCATAAAGAAATATAAAGAAATTACGACAAGTATATTTAAGTCAATTTCCCATTGCATTAATGTATACTCCTTGAAACCAAAAATTTACATTTGTTTTTAATATTAACGTCCTTCAACATGGTACGTCATATCGGCAGATGAATGAATAAAATCGGTGAAAGCGTGCTCAAATGAGCCCGAGCTTAAAGTTACCTCACATTCGGCTTTTCAGGATAAGGAAAAACCTTGGGAGAAACCTTACTCTGATAATTCACACTAATCGAAATTCGAAATCGGGACAGCTTGAATGCGAGGCAGACACGCTACCACTACATCACAGAGGTTGGCTTCGAAAATTTACAGATGCGCCGTTCGTAAACTATGCATTAACACACAATAAGGCCATAATGGGATACTTCACTAAGTACATATAAACTTCAGTGTTAAATGGCTACCCATGTTGAGATGTCACGTTAGTTCATTTTTATCGTGCTATAAACCCATTTAGTATATTACTGTGGACGAAATAGTCCGTTCCAAAACTTGGCGAAACATTCCGTGAGACACCTGAGGAGAAAAACAAATTAATGAAATAAAACCGGATGATCTTTGAGAATTATTTCCACAATCATCGATTTTATTTCATGCTATGCAACGAATAAAATTAAGACTTACATTCCAGAAGTACTCTAAAATCGTTTTTTGCACATTTAAAGACAAATTTATGTTTCGCACCACTTTAAATACAAAACTGAATTTAAAAATAGAACCATTTTCAGAATTAGTGTCACTAGCTTTTGAGAACTGTGGTTAACAACAGTTCTATCAGAAGCCGCTAGGTAGCCCTACTGTGGAGATACTTCATGCCATCTACGATAAATTGAGCTAAGCTTACTCCGACATATTTATGTGATTATAATATTGGCTTTCGTAATGTTAGAAGCCAGGTCTCTGGAGATCATGTTTGCGTACCGCTGTACTCGTCCTAAGCCAAGGGCGAGCAATAAGGTGCTAACAACACTATAGAAAAGGAACGAAGGTTCTCCGACAGGCAATAAATAACACAGCACTTTAAAATGCCCATGCAGAGGGTCTCAGTATTAGACAGAATTTAAATATAAGAGTGTCGTCGCATCTATAATGGAGAAGTATTAGGAAGCTGAATTGACCAATAACAAGACGTTATTTGAATGAGAATTCCAAATTTCACAACCAGTCAAAGTAGAATTTTGAAGAATGCTGAATTGGCTCCGGCGCTCCAGCATAGGTACTTGAGAGAATAAAGTGACTCGCAGCATTACAATTCAAGAAACAAAAGTTCAGTAGATTTCAATATTACATTTATTGTCCAGTATTTTAAATGCAAATCATTACTTGGCAACACAAAATGAACATATATGAATATATACCTTC
Organism: Tenodera sinensis; assembly: GCA_030765045.1. Taxonomy (NCBI): domain Eukaryota; kingdom Metazoa; phylum Arthropoda; class Insecta; order Mantodea; family Mantidae; genus Tenodera; species Tenodera sinensis. The sequence continues at coordinate 269,248,545 of CM060964.1, forward strand.
TTTTCGCCTACGTGTTGACTTATTACCTCATATGTGCAACGACGAGACGTATAAACACGCTCATACTCAATCCATGACTTTTAGAAGAGTATTTACACTACTTAGTTTTGTTTACATCAGCATGCCAAAGAAATCAAATCAACAACTTGTGTACCAGATTGGATATGACTTTTCATAATGGGTATATGTGAGGACCGTGATAAATAGCTTTTATCTTGAACTAACACGATTTAAACTAAACACACTATGGAATTAGGCTGTCAAAACATACAAGCGAGTCAAAATTTAATTCATAGCCATAGAAGTTAATACATATTTAAGAAAAATTATAAAGAAATCACAACTAAACGCACTAAATATATGAAAACCGAAACGGTTCACATGGTGTAAAGGTATAACCCTCTCACACTTTATTAATCTTAGAGACAAATCAATTCAAGAATTAGGTAAATGCCCTCACTTGAACAACATGGGTGCTTTAACAAAAGGTCTTGCCTATGAGCAGCCTCCTCTGAATTTCAACACTTCTTTCAACTAAAGATCCACTGCTCTAAGCAAAGCAACTTGAACACAAGCTGCACAGGTTAAGAAATTATTTGTTTAAATTATTATTGTTAACAGCTCAATATACATAGACAAAAAGATGCACAAAGAAATGAGGGCTAAAGGTTGTTGCAGAGCCCACCCATATTTATAACACTACACCTGTGAGTAACATTTTTGTCGATCAAACACAAAAACAAACATACAACGTAACGCCTGCTGGCTCTTGCTTATGCTACACTTACATAACAGCAGTGCCGGAGAAGTTGCCTGCAGTTACGGCGTTGACTCAAGGGGCAAGATTCACAGCAAAGAAGGAAGTTAACGTAGTTTGTTAACTTGGGGCAACAGAGATTTGGCTATACGGCATCAAGCTTAAGAGATGCTGAACAGCAGAAACTCTTATCCCAAAGGAATTGCACACACTTAATGCAGTATTTCCGCCTTCTGAATGATAGGTGGCGTAAGTTTGTAATGCTAATCTTTCTTCTTCTTGTTCTTTTATTTCTCTTCCAGAGTTAGGCTCTCCAGCCTGCTCTGGTGCCCATTTTTCCTTAGTCTGACAAATATCACTTTCCTTTTGGACCTTATCTCATAGCTTGTGCAGGTAGCCTGTTTTCTGACATTCTTTCTAAACATTGAAACTATCTTCTTTATTTAGCATTATTTAGCAATATTAATATGGTGTTTATTTGTAATAGCAATATATCTGAGATCCTTTAAATCTCCAAGACAGTGTAACTTGTCAGACTGTTATAGTTTTTGAGCGTGGAGCGAACACTATTTTAAGATAGGTAATAAAATAGAAGAATGGCGTAGGATCCGAAAGAAAAATGTTGTATTATCTTTACATAACCTTCCCTGTCCATTCTTCTATGAGCTATTTTTACAAACACTTGTTTTTCTATATACATCATGTTAATCGAGATAAACATTAGTCTAAATGGTTTAGTTACACCTCTCGTTGTAGCAACAAGGTGGACATAGGAACCGAAATTATAATTAAGTATTTAAAAAGTGGTTCACTAAGTGAGAGCTTTCATGCTCTACTCTTTGTATGATCATAAAACATAAGCGACTGGCGACTTAGCACTTAAGAAGCTACAAAGTATTTGAAAATTCAAATCATTAATTAATATCTTAGACATTGTTAGTGGCACAAAGATTATAATAAGATATAGATCTCATTAAGATACACAATTTATGTCAAATAATTATTTGACATAAATTGTGTATCTTAATGAGATCTACGTTTTTATATACCATATGGTTGTCTAAATCACAGGCCTGCGAGTTATACGCAGAATACCCTCGGAATGTAAGCGGCTTCACCGGTTAATCGTCGAATTTTCAAAATACACGAATTTTATTTGTCATGGAGATGTGCTAAACATAAGGTTTAAAATAAGAAATGTTGAGTCATTCTTGGGAAAATCAAGAATAACGAAAAATTAACGTAACTTAAACACCAAATTTGGTATTCATCTGACATTTAGTTTTTGTTATATGCACACATTCACGGAATTTTTCTAAAATGATCTTTTTCTCGTTTAAGAGGACATCAAAACATGTATTTCAAGCATAATCTCGATACAAATGGGTTTCGGATAGAATACAATGCTTCATTTACTATAAGGGGAAGACAAAGTAAAATATCTGATGTATTATACTCACATGGCTTTCTTAGCTCACTCTTTGCAAATTATTCTTACAAACGTTTATTCATCTACCTATTTAATTGAGATTAACAATTGCAGAATTTTTTATATCTTATATTTCTTTGTAGGTACAAAGGGCTTAGGAGAATACAGCAGGCTCTAAGCGATAGACAAATATTTCAAGAGCGTGTCATTATGCAATGACTTTTGAATTTCGTTCTCTTTGCATACCCAAGGGAAAAAAAATGAAGAAAAGGAAAAAAAAAAAAAAAAACAACAACAAAGAACCACTTTCTAATTGAGAAAAGTTAACCAGCAATAAGGAATGTCTCGGGAAATGTATTCGACATAAACTGTGTTTAAAAGAGAATCACCTTTTTTGTGTAGTGATATTTTATCCATCCCTCATGGTTTGACATTATCTAAAAGCAAATTTAAATTAAAAAGACTTCAGAGGCCACTGTCAGAAAATCCAAGGTATACACTTTATTTATCTTAAAATTATCATACATATATGACATGTTAATAAAAATCGCTTGATCCTTATTTGAGAAAATCAAAATTTTCGAAATGTTCCGACATACACACACCTTTTCCTAAAAGTGATTTTGCTTACTTCCGGGGGCCTCAAAACATAGCAGTTTTTAGTGAAATACAATACTTTTCCTCCTTACTATACGTTATAGGGAAAGTAAAAGTTAACGTAGACTGCGGCACGTGGAATTCAATAGTTAGGCGTTAAAATTCGGTATACCAGTAGCTTTACCCCAACGATTCATTTGGATACTAATACGAGTAGTACGAGGATTGTGGTATCCATTTACCACCGTATACAATCACTCATAGTACATACTGGGCAAGTTATGCTTGCGTTCTAAGAAATACGGGTATTTGAAGGAAATTTTTAAGACATAGAATGGAAATACAAGTACTAAAATAAGACCGCAAGGTAACAAACTAAATGTCATCATTATTTATTTATCCCTCGGAAGGGGTCTTTAAGAGAGTTTTAAATCATGGATCGTGTTTGAATATATTTTGTCTGCTGCCAATCAATAACTTGCGAAAAAAGCAATTCCTTTTGAACTATTCTAGAGTTTATTCAAACAAATAGTCTCAGGACATTCAGTATGCTACTGAGAGAAAAAATGTAGAGAGAAAACTTAAGATTATTGTCTACAGTTGCCTTATAGTAATAATTAGCAAAATATTTAATTCCTTGCTACCAAATATTCCTTAAATTAGAATCTACAATTCCTTGATATCTTTTATTTATACTTTACAGCAATATCATACATTTTAAATACATTTGCTCTGAAAGTCTCGATAAATATTTCGAACATTTCAAACATTTTAAATTTCTGCCCAACTAATAAAGAAGAAAAAGATTCCATGTGGTCATTCTCTACTCACTCCAGTAAGTCTTCTTACAAAAGCTTATTCTTCTATGACTACTACTTCTTCTTAATGCAGATAAATATTAATGACACATTTACACATTTCCTTACAGATATAAGAAGGATACAGGAGACTGAAGCAACAGTTTTACAGAGCGCGTCACTATGGGATAGCTTTGAGATTCCATACTCCTTGCAGGACCGTGACAAAAAACGAATAGCGACTTACCATTTGAAAAAATATGTTTGGAAATTCAAACCGATAACAAAGAATATCTTGGAAATGGTTAACCGTAGCCACAAAAATTACATATGATATCACTTTATGGCTTTACGAGATCTACATGTTTTGGATACGATTTTCCAATTTCACAAAGGTCATTTAGTATAAAGAGGACTTCCCAGGCTATTCGCAGAACATTAAAAATATAAATGTTATATTTTTCATGGAAATATCTTCAATATATGGTATTTTAATCCTTTTGAGACCCAATGATTCCCAATGGAGTCATTCATATATTATGAACCTTTCAAAGTATTTTAATGGTTTTTTTCTGTTATATTTTTGTTGTACTTGCTTTAACCGTTAAAACCATTGGTATGCATTTGAGATGCTTTTAACTGTAAAATATCATAGTATTACAATTTTAATTGTAGTGTTTTTAATAGAAAGAAGCAAAATCCACGCAATCGCAGTCAAATGATACCCCGTCGTCGTCCATGTATGCCATTACACCGATTATTTTACGTGGGCCCTCCTACATCCTTTACCACAAGCATATTTGACTGCGGTTGCTGAGACTCGAACCCGCCACCTACAGCTTTCATTTGATGGCCAGCCCATTTGTCTGCGTTTAAAGTACGAGAAAAACGCAATTAGGTATTTACACTTACTCATAATAATCCGCTTAAAAATAAAGGTTACTTGTCACTAGATATTAGTTAGGCAGCCGGATGGTGTTGCACACTTTTCCCAGTGTAGGATCTAAAAGTGTTGGGAACAAGAGATCCATACGTTGTGGAAACCGAGCGCGGTTTATGCGCTTATTCGGGTGTGCAACAAGCGAAGTGTTTTGTGGACTGAAAATTTATTGGCACGGTGCCGATGTCCGTTTCCTCGGCGACTAAAGAGAGCTGTGCGCTCAGCCGCGGTTAATCCAATCTGCAGCAGCAGGCGCCGCTCAGAGGAAGTGAACCAATCAGCCGACGGTTCACATCTGTCGGATCACGGAGCCGGACAGGAAATGAGAGAGACCCCTAGCATGCGTCTCGGAAACTTACCTTTCGGAAATACTTCGCCAACAAAAACGCAAAAATAAATTATGCTATGTAGAAATATGTAAACTGCTGTCATAGAAAATGAACGGGGACATTTTATATAGGAATACATTTTTTAACGTCCTCTCCTTGTTTTCTGTTCCACTTACAGATAAAGTATTGCATACGACACAAAAATTCGATAATGGAATGTCACCAGAAACAATTGCTAGATTCTCTTGAATTGAAAAAAGAAATTAAAAAGAATACAGTACAAGTCTTTTTAAAGATGCTAGAGGAAACATTTCGGAACTCTATCTACATCCGAAAAGTGACCCCTAGATACGGACTTTTTTCATTATTTTCTTTTCAAAAATTCTCTAAATATTTTAATAAGACATTGTATGTAAAGGGATAGAATGAGACTGAAAAATTCAATGTCATAGCCGGGATTTGTGCCATGGATCTTCCGGTCTCCATCCGGCTGCTCTAACCACTGAGCTACCGGTAAACCACACAAGGAGATCTCTTCTTAGAGACCTGTTGGTGCACATATAGTAGATAGATAAGGTATATTTATTCGTGTCAAAGTTATTACCAGGCAGTGAAACTTGGACACCGATCAAAGATATTAGGTATAACTATATCACAGTAATGCAGAGGAAGTGGCAAGAAAACAAAAACAAATCGACAAGAATACGACGCTACTCTCGATGCACTACCCCATTGTGCACGCTTAGAAATGTTTCAGAAATGAAGTTGGCAATTTTCATGGTACACTTAGTTGGTTGGACATTTCGTTCATCCAGAGAAATAATTTATATGCATAATTAATTTATGAATAACAAATACGCACGTTTTACATTTAAAATTACATATGTATATTTTAAAATCAAAATACTTCCATTTTGGTATATTAGTATTCATAACAGAAATGGCACATGCCCATTGTGAAATACATGTTCATTGACCTACGGTTTATTCAGTGATCCCTTTCTTCGTGGCATGCTTCTATGGTTGCAGCATTAGCAATACAATGTATTACAATGTATTTGTTAAAAATCTCAAAAGTAAATCTACAATTTTCACATAATGCATATATCACGAGAAGGTGTGCCCGAGTCACATGATGTGAGGGGGCAAAGGGTAAATACTTGTGCAATTCATGTACTTTGTTATGCTGAGGTGGATGATCTTCAATAGATCCTTGAGTACACACAACTTTTATGTAGAACTACAACTGGGCAGGATTCACTCTGGTATTGTAAGCAACTACAGGTACTCTAAAACGCAGTCAACCTGAACTCATCTGTCTCTCTTCCAAAGTTTGCTGCCGGGTTATTACAAAAATGCTTAGTGCATGGGTCATTGACCGTCTATGCGCATTTAAGAAACGAGATTACAAAAAGTAACAAAAGAAAAACAAATAAAAAAGTGGAGAGAAATTTCCCTGACTGATGGATGGTGCTGGTGGTGCAGCTGAAAGGAAAATAAAACAACTTATGGAACATGTTGCAGAGTTACGAGATATAAATACAATTAGGTATAAGCTCACACGTTTATAGGTTGAACCGAGTCCATTCTGAGCAAGAAGCAGAATATTCCGCAACGTTTTTGGAATGTTTAAGGAAGGAATGGTCAATTTTGAAACCATTCGATTTTCATTAACGTGAAATCTTGGTTAGACTGCGACATAAAGCGTCATTATTAAATGGAAATAATTTTACAGTGCATTAATAATAAACAACATATGCCAGGTGGCCTAACTCACCCGTCTTTGCTGTAAGTAGATATCTCTTCGTGCGTTAAAACAGTTGCAGAACGCAACGGGGCGATTCCTATGAAGCTGGCGCCAGTGGCGTGAGCGAACTTCATGTCCTCGTGTTTGCAAGGATTTTGTTATGGCACTTTGCAATCTGTAATCCGTAATTTTAGACAGCAGCACTATATACAGAAGTGAGTTTATTCCCTGAAAAGTAAAGATCCTGTAAGTAAAGTGGGGCCTTTTGGGTTGTTTATACTGTTATTGTCTATATTATGGACTACACACGCTACTTCAAGCATGGGAACTGCCCCTCACCGCTGATAAGCAGAACGAAGTTGTCTAAAGCCACTGCTGTCAGCTTCATAGGAATCGCTCCGTTGCGTTGTGCAACTGTTTTAACGCACGAAGAGATATCTACTTACAGCAAAGACGGGTGAGTTAGGCCACCTGGTATATGTACGCCTTTACCTAAGATTAAGACAAGGAGACCTTGGAGAACGTTCACCGATGCGACTGTGAGACAATATATTGCGAATACAAACAATCAAGAGGAAATGATGTGAAGGATTTGGGGACTGACTGTAATTCTGAACAGTTGCGAACATGTACGCATAGAAACCACAGACCCACAATAACCAGTACATGTTTGAGATGCCGCTCGAGACTTGTTATAATTACATTACTATAGCGTTGAAGAACTTACCAGATCACTTCAGTCAACTCAAGTTACAACTTTGATTTGAATCCGAGACATCTAGGGTAGAAGCGCCAAGCGTTACCATCTGAACCAAGCCGCTCAGTTTAGTCTCAAAAAAGTAACTTTTTATTTAGCCTAAAGAAAAGGACACTAGTGTTAGAAAGAAAACATTTATTCCGAAAAACTCATATCTGGAGCGACTATGCGTTCCCTTTCTGTTCAGAGTGTAAAATAAAACTTTCATGTTTGCTTTAGCAAGATGTGTAAGCACGGTGTAATTAAATGATGCGACCAAGCTTGGGAAAACATGTTCGGAAATGCTTCATTTCCACGTTAGATCTGTTTTTCTAACTAATCTGTTTAAATTGTGCAGGTGCAACATGTTTTGTTTTGTTTGGAATGTCATCCACGTTATCCTGTATACACTAAACAGTCAGCCCTCTGGTCATTTATTTATAGGATAATTAATGGCTTGGCTTGTCGTAGCAGTGCAAGACATCGAGTCCCTAACTGACAGTTTTTAATTATTCCTTTTAATGTTTGACCATTCCTTTCGACTTTCTTCTGCATTTTGCCATCATTATTTTCACTTTCATTTCGAATTTGAGCTTAACGCTTGTTTCCAAAATAACTGAACTATAAACATTTTTCAACACATTCTCTCTGAATATAATTATTTTACGATGAGTTTCTCTACTAAATGTTAATAACTATCTGAATATCATATTTATTGTATATAAGGGACGTGGTTTTAATGCTTATATTTAGGTCCACGTTGTGGCGCCATTTGGCACATTGTTTTCTTATGCTATAGTTTACGAGCTTTGCATCAGTCCTGTTTTACGAATTTAGCTAAAATGTTGGTACACTCAGTGCAATTTAGATTGTAATTTTTAATTATTTATTTTTCTTTTTTGTTCCCTGGTACTCTCGGCGTAGACCCAATCGTTGCATGAATTTTCTTATTTCTCCTGAGGGTGATAGACGCGGAACGGGAGCTAGTAAATAAGCTTTGAAATAATACTCTAATATGAACAAAACCTTGAACCTTTTACTTTGATGAACGTTTTACTATAATAGTAAAAATTATATTATAATTATATTATAGTATAAATTATATAATTATATTCTTATATACTTAATCACTTCTATCCCAAACTTTATCCAGTCGCATCTTCGTGGATAAGCGTTCTGTTTTTGTGTTGCGACGTAACTTTTCACGATCGCTGTCTGTGCAAACATTGCAATAATATGACTGCGGTTAACAAATTCGTTTTATAACTTTATTTTCTCGATTAATTTTAATTTTATTCGCAAAATCTTTTCGTTATCATGGCAAATAATTAATCAAATAACATTATATTATCTTTTATCGTTCCTTAAGATAACTCAACAATATTTCATAAAAATTCGCCCGAAGGCTGAACAAATATCTGTTTGAATGTGTGTGTGTGTGTGTGTGTGTGTGTGTGTGTGTGTGTGTGTGTGTGTGTGTGTGTGTCTGTGTGTGTGTGTGTGTGTGTGTGTGTGTACTGCATTTTCTACAATTAAAGTTAAACTCAACAACTACTACAGGAAATAGGTAGTCACAATGTCTTCATAATATGTGTTTATCTCTCTGTGAATGCATATTTAATGAACATATTTGTTTTAAGACCAGGTGCTAAAGAATACAGGAAATAGTTTCATTTAAACCAGGTTGTTACAGTTTGGGTGCATGTCTTCGAGCTGTGGATTCTCATGCCTCGCATACAATACAGCTCGACATTGGGGTGAGCTGTCGTTACGGTTGAATGAAGCGTTGTGTAATGACGCTATACTGTGCGATGCTAACCACTTACATTTTTATAACTGTATGAATCGAATGTGTTACGTAATAGAGAATGCATCTGGTATACATGTGAATTCTTTTCAATAAATGGAGAATAGGATCATTCGGTATACCTGCTCCTCAGGATAACGAAAGCACGAACATCTGTAATAACATCCTTTTATCGCATTTATCGCCTGGTCTTATATTTTGTTTGTCGTACATCGCCATTCAAAAGTATACATTAGCCAATCAGGGTAAAGGGGAAGAGAAGGGAGCGCCGGTGGGCACATGTTAGCGGGACAAGGTTATAAGAAATAGAGATGCATTTTATAATTTTTTTACACCTTACACTTTTTTGTAAGTTAATAACGTATGACAAACACTGCTTCAAACGCGGCATCCAATTAGTTAGTTCCTTCATCAAAAACGATTGATCACATTTGATGAGCCTTTTATGCAAATCCAGCGAAATGCTTGTTGATGAGGTTGGCCCTACTTTTACTCTGTTTCAACAGTAACCACGGACACTAGTGAAATTTTCCCCGCGCAGTGTGCATGCTTTCTTTTGTTTCTCCATGACTTCAATCTTCTAATCTTAAATCACTATGTTAAATTTTCTAAATTCATGACTCGTTATCTCAGAAACTAGTTGAGATGTCGCACTGGATCTTTTGCATGATGCAGATTATGCCTTCTGAGTTCACTTATTTTCTTGTGTCCAATAAGTCTATTTACTAACGAAAATACATTTACTTTCTCTACTGCGTATATAAAGTAGGGCAAGTATTGTACTCCACTACAATATTCGATGTCGATATTTCACCGGAAATGTGTGCTTTGAGGCCCCTTAAAATAGGCACTAATAGAAAAACATCCATGTGTGTGTGTGTGTGTGTGTGTGTGTGTGTGTGTGTGTGTGTGTGTGTGTGTGTGTATGTGTGTGTGTGCATGAATAGCATGAATCAGAAACGAAAAGTCTGCCAAACTTAGTATTTAAATTCAGCATCTTCCAGGGATGTGATACGAGCATTTTTAACAAAATCCTCCACCCAAAACTACCCTTTACATAAAAACATTTTTAATAAGTTTGATTTTCTCATAAATGACACAAACGATTTCGATTACCATGCCATTTTTAATATATTATCAAGACAAATGAAGTGTATATCCTGAATGTTCTGAGTATAGTCTCAGAAGTCCCCTTTATTCTAAATGATTTGTGCATATCTGGCAAGTCGTAAAAGATAAACAAAATCCTACCACATAAGAAATGTAACCTCATTAAAGCGCAAAATCACGTTTAATTTGTATCTGCCTGGAACAACTACTTCCGTAAGATAAGTGAAATTCCACAACGCTATATATTATTTAAAACTATATTAATGTACTCAAATTCTCATTGCGTTACATGTTTGTGTCAAAAACCATTAAGCTGCAAGAATTTAACAATGAGAACTTGTTGCGTATTTTGTACGGCTTCAGTTTCCTATAATGTCCCGGTATAATATAGGGAATATTCATAATATCTCTATATATCATAGTGACGTATGAGAAAAACACACATAATTCAATTGATCAATTATAAGTTAATCACTAGTAATAAACTAGTATTTATTTAATACAATAAAACACATTCACTTCTAGATTTTTAAATTAGTCAATCTTTCATTACAAATAATAAAAATTGTTGTATAAAATATCATAAATGCAGAAGATTATATATTTACAAATTCTAGAAGATTTCATATGGTGGTATATTTGTCTTCCTTTGTAACAAATTATAATAAATGTTTTTAACTGCGGTATGACAACTAAGTGGCAACACGGGCAGATGGTCACAGGATCTACGTCTTCTGTCGCTGCATATATGAATGGCAATCATGGAATAAGTGAGTCTCTTCGAATGTACAATGTGCCAAAGCTACAATACTAAGGCACGCCAAAAATGAAAAGAAAAGAAAACATAGTAGTTGCTAATAGGGATGTGAGACCTTTGGAAGAACCACAGTGTGCAGGAGTAAGGAGATCTGTAAAAAGTATTTCTATACTAACTGCAAAGGAAAATAGACTGTGCAAAAAATGTATATGATTCAATTTGGGAACCCAGCGGTACAATTTAGGAAATCAGTTGCCTAATTTATACCCATTCCAGACATTTAGAAAACTGAGCCTCATGACTTTATGTTAACTTGAAATAAAGTTTGCTTTCTAGACAAACCATCATAATACCAGGTGAGTCAGCTGCCCCTTATTCTCGAGTTTTATGCAATCCGCATTTTATAGTCCAACATGAAAACATCGACCCCATTACCAGGTTCTACCCGCGTATTTAACATGGATGTTACACACTCGATGAAATTAGTGCTAATATAGATGTTATCAGATCGCTTTTTAATATATTCGTAATTAGACAGCTGACGTTTGCACTTCTCCAAATGTTCACTGGAACCAGCGAATATTACATCTTAAACGGAATGTTTAGCTCACACGTTACTAGGTAGCTCAGTTGGAACGGGCGCAAGACTCCGAAGTAATCTGTCTGCTTTAAAGGTGGTTCTAATCACCTGCATGAACTAATTTTTTTTTTATTTAAACCATGCAATCCTCAAAATTTACAAACTATTATTCTGAAAACTGTTATATTCATTTTTATTGTTTTATTTATGTTTAATGGCATTGTTTGATGTTTCTTTATTGGTGTACTACAATTATGTAGTTGTTTAAACACACCTATAGGTAGCTGCAATTGAAATAAGGATCATTCATACACATTTGAACACAGAAAGCAAGGGAATTACATTGTCAGAGTTTAACATGGAAGTTAAACTCAATTTTGCACACAATGAATTATTGTGCTATTAAAATGCAGACAACTAAAAACGATTTAAATTATAATGTCCTAAACCCTCAGGGCCTTCATAATTAGATTATTATGAATCCGGTTTCCAAGTTTTGATAAACTTAAAAAAAAAAAAAAAATAAAAATAAATAAATAAATAAAAAAAAAAATGGACAATGCTGAGACTCGAACCTGTGTCATTGGATGGTAAGTGCAGAGGGCCCGTCACAAACCTATTCAGCTATTTCGAGACTTCCTGAAAGCACGTACCACGTCCAATAGTAGGACTTGTATGCCTGGCGCTATGCCATTGCCACCTCGCTAGTTTGCGTGATTGATTTAGCCTTTTAAGACAGTTTTAATCATTTACTGGGCGTTTTAATATTATTACTTAAATGGCAAAAGCTGTTATGCATATTAATTGAGATGTACGAGGCGTAACTCACGCAAAAATGCAAATAAACTGTTATTTAATAATATGTCCGTTTTGACTGTACGGGTCGGTCCATGATGGATGAGGCGTGTCTAAATTTTTCCTAATTTTTGGTAGCCAATCCCTGCTCTAAGTACAAGAATCCACCATTTTCTTTTTAGCTGACGTTGTTAGTGTACTCATATGATAGGTCCATTTTTTCCGAGGCGTTTACTGAATTACGTTGCTATGTATACTCTAATAAAAAGTTTGTAAAATCGGCTGGAAACCGAAATTCGCTCTCAGTAAACGAGTCGTATGTTTTTGAGGTGTACTTTAGCGAGGAGTACGTTCTGTCCCTTAAGGCACTGTTGCTCTCAATGTTGCGCATTCCTCTCTTTAAGAACGTCAAGCAATACATTTTCGTAAGCGCAAAACTGGACTAAGGCGCACATGCCGTTAGATGGGTGGCCTACCTTACAAAAAAATAAGGCGCGGCTGACTCACCTGGTATATTTGAAATTAAGATGCCATTATTTAAATAATGTCAAAGTTGTCAGTTATATAATTAGAAAAAATGAAATGTGTAAATTGGTACAAATTAGGAAACACACCCCTACGTCATATATCTCTGATCTCTGATACATTATAGTTTTACATTTAGCAAATTTATTAGTTATTTTTATGCACCTTGATGGTATAATTGCATAAAAAGTATGTAACACGTGTATAATCTTTTCATTGTCATTCGTAAAAATTAGCTAGACATACGCTCCTGTCACAATCAGTCACATTATACACTAGTTACATGAATAACTATTGTATAAACAGTTTGGAGAATCCTAACGAAATAGATTAAGAAACTCGAGTGAGATTTATAAACACAGAAACACACACCCACCCACCCACCCACCCACACACACACACGCACGCACCAGCGCGGATATTCCACAAATATTTATTTTGAATTTGGTAGTTCTCAAAGAATATATTTACGACAAGACCATGAGAAACAATTTGTGCGCCCATCTTAGATATGGTGTAGAGAAAATTAACTTCCAAGCTTGAAAAAAGATGAGCTTGGAATGGCATCACAATTCTACTAAGGTTGTGCATACTGTGTAAATGAATGCAGGGTGTTAACTTTTAATAATTGAATAAGAACTAACGTGCAAAACTTGGAAACAGTTGAATTATAGGTTTAACCCGATTACCGATGACATGCTGCAGCTGCATTAACTGTGAGAAATGAAATGAAAGCTCTGCCAGATGTTAACCTAATGAGCATAGCAAAAGTGAAATCTGGTCAGCAAATATTGCGGGTATATTCACGTTTCAGTTATATCAGAAAGTTGGATTTAGGAGAATAACCCAGACTGCGACAGAAGAGGAAAGCAAAAAATGAACGAGGTCTCTATAGTAAAGAAGTAGCTTTTATCTGCAAAGATAGAGGGAGATTTTTCTTCAGCCTGATTAAACTGTCTGCAGCGATAAAGAGGTGAGGCTGGTAAGATATGAGGTGAAGCGAAGAGCCCGCAAAATGAGAGAGGGGGAATAACTCTTCTTTTGTCCTTTTAGAGACCCAGCTCTTATCACGCAAACCGCAGCCAGTAATCTTGCCTAACCTCTTTCAATGAAGGACATAATTTTACTCGAAATATATCACTTGGTAAAGAAGAGTTTTCTTGTGGCAAGCTAATACAAGAGCGGCTAGGAAAGCAAGGAATGGAAAAAAGGAATACAAAAAAGAGAAGGAATTGACCAAAAGGTACTTCTCGGCTATCAGCTTCAAATGGAAAAAGTCACTTGCATGTAACGAAACAGAGAGGAAAAAGCACCAATGCTTTAGCTTCTCTGTTAAAAAATCTCCGTAACGAGAAGGTAAAAAATGGCTAATAGAAACCGCCTAAAGAATTATGTTTGAGAATCTGCAGAGTTTCTATTAAAAGCGTTCGACCGAAATTCCTTCATCCTCTTCCATTTCAAGGAGTAGGATTTTGAAACACTTAGGATTCAAGAGGTCATCGTCATCATCAACATCACCATCATCACCATCATCACCACCACCATCATTATCGTCATCCCCATCATCATCATCATCATCATCATCATCATCATCATCATCATCATCATCATCATCATCTCCATTTCAGAGACTTGTTTCGGTTTCATTGGTCCAATAAACTTTTGCCTGGTCTTTTAATAGTTTTCCTTTCGATCTGAAATTTAATATTTGTTTCAGCAGCCAGGTGCTTTTTCTAAATTTTTACCGATATTCCTATAATGCTGTATTTTAACTGCTGCTGACTAAACTCTAAATCTGTTGAAATATCAATTATCTTATGTCCTCTTTTCAAGTAGAACCTAGGATAGATCTTGAACATTCAAATTTTATTAAATTTAACTGTATCAGTACCTAAGTTTCCGAGTCATAAATGTAAACTGGAACTGCCATTATTTTATATAATTTTGGTTGTGTTTTATTCTGTAAAACCTTTCTGATTGTACCACATAAAATTCGGAGTTATGTAAAGATATTAAACGAAAGTTAAATAAACATATCAAAATGCAATACTATGTCCCATACTATGCCATTTTCGTTTACGAAATCCGATTTGTCCTTCACCCAATAAATATTTATAACATCTGCATAACTTGTTTGTTATTATATATTTTTCATATATCGTGTATCTTGTCGTTACTGGTTAATAATAATAATAATAATAATAATAATAATAATAATAATAATAATAATAATAATAATACTAATAATAATAATAATAATAATAATAATAATAGTAATAATAATAGTAATAGTAATACTAATAATGATTATGATGGTGATGATGATAATGATGAAGATGATGATGAAGAAGAAGAAGATGATGATGATGATGATGATGATGCTATCAAGCTAATTGCTACCTACATAACCTAACATTCCAGTCGTTCGTAAACTCTGCCTCCTTGGGTCCCCACCCCATCCTAGCGGGAGTCTCACAAGGAAGTGTATTTGGTCCAGTCCTCTTTATCTACACATTAATGACACCCTCAACTCTCCAAACATTGTTCTGCCACCATACCCTGGTGCCACAGCCTTTATAGCTCAATATGGCGCCTCTCAAGCTGCTAATCTCCCGTGTACAGAGGACCTTCACCTCTCTAGAGGAATGGCTGACTAATTAGCGCATGAAAGTCAACGCAGCCAAATCCCAAGCCATGATTTTCACAAAACGCACTAAACACCGACAGACAGCGCATAACTTACCCCCCACTACAACTTTTAGGAAACCCGGTACCATGGACCACCACCATCACATACCATGGACTAGGGACTAACCTGGAAGCGACAGATCTAAACGGCCAGACGAAAGGCCAACGCACAACTGTGCAAACTCTACCCATTCATTAACTACAACTCCCACACTGAGACTGCCGATAGGTCTCACACTATACAATACTCTCCTCAGTCCAGTACTAATTTACGTAGCCTCCACTCAATTCAGAGACTACAGTCATCCCAGAACAGGATTCTTTGCATCATAGCCAAAGTCCCAAGGATTACTCCCCACAAAATCTTACATAAAGAACTCCAGATCCATATAAAGGAACAATTTATCAAAAAACTCTCCGATGACCTGTATCACAGACCTAAATCCCCTTATTCAGGTACTAGGTACATACGAAACTGCCATCAATAAACACAAGCGCCCTCTATTCCTGTTTGACAGAAACCTTACAAATGGAACCACTCCTGAGGAAGTCCAGGATCACTTGAATCTTCTGGTTCCCCCATAAAAAACCCAAAGAAAGGTCCCCACAACTGTAAAATCACTCCACTACTACTTCCATACAAACTGTGGGTAATTTTCCACCTCTATTCTAGCAATAAAAAACACCACGTCGACCACCACTTCCACCTCCGCTTACCAGCCACAGAAGCATAGGAAGAACAACAACTACAGAACTTCGGCTACGTCAAGGTAAAATCCCGGTACACCGTTAAAATCGCTCATGCGTGACATATCTTCCCGCATACTCATCAAACAAGTAAGAACTTAGTTGTAATCCTCGAGTACAGCACCTAACTAATACTTAGCGTTTATTGACTAGTTAATATCATCTTGCAATAGCACCAGGCGTCACCAAAGATCTTCCTCTCTCCTCCACCTATTTCCTCCCTATCAACACCTTTACTACTAGTATTTAGGCATGATGCACGTCCTAAACTAACCGAGCAGTCCTCTCCTAGCAGCATGTTTAGTTCACTAACTTCACTTGTGCATGGGGAGACGATGTAGCCTCTGGGGATGATCATCACCGGGAACTGTGGTTTTGGGGCGCCCTCCCCCCCCCCAAAAAAAAAAAATAAGTAAATAAAACTGCCGGCACCTCAGTTGGAAAGATCTGGGTTAACATATGACCGAAGCAGTATATTTCAGCCCATACATTTAATTTGTCATGAAAGTAACTTAAACATATCGCATTTGAATAAAAATCGTTAGTGATTTTTTTGAGAATCAACATCTCCAAAAATGTTTCTAAGAAAAGGGTGTTTGGGATAGCAGGGTTTTCATGAAAATCTTTGTGTTGCATGTTATGAAGATGTTGAGCTTAAAACATCAAGTTTGGTATTTAATCGCCCTTTCCTTTTTGAGTTATGCTGCTCACAAACACACTCACGGACCTTTCTCTAAAAATGATTTTAGGAGGGATTCGGGGGGCCCCAAAACACGTACTTCCAGCGAAATTTTGACAAATTACATTTTTGGGTGGAATACAATATTTCCCTTACTCACTAGCAATAGTAGAAAAAGTAAAAATACTATAAAACACATATGGGGAAAAAGCGCCCTTTGGAATCCTTGGCAACATACTTATGTAGCTATTTATAGCAAAACGACCGTAGAAGCTCAAATAACTTGTTCCATTGAATATTTCAGGCAATAAAGATATTTGAAATACAATAATTAATAGCAACAAATACATGCATTAGTACGAGTATAACTTTATAAAGCAACAGCATGTTATTAACATCAGTTAATAGCCACGAAAATTTGAAATTTCGCCAAAAGATGATAAAGAGAGAAACACAAATAGTAATAATGCAGTGCGAGGGAAGCATTTGCTAAATGAAGCAAAGAACGAGATAAAGAAAAGTAAAATGTGTAACTCGAGCGAGAGCAACAAGCTTTACAGTTGAACATCAATCACATATTCGTTCACACAGCGGTACCAAGCTTCTCTTTAAACTTTGTTTATTTCCTTTAAGAGAAGTTTGCAAACTTTCCGTTGCTCTGTGGACAAAGGAGAAGGTTCAAAATTGGATTTCCTCCGGAGTATTAAGAAAAGTTTGTAAATACAGAGAATGTGTTTCAAAAGACGGGCCCAGCACAGGTACAGAAGTCGTTACTGGTAACAGCATTCCCTCTGACCTTTCAACCCAGAAGCTTCTTATTCTTCAGATACCTGGTATGATTCCAGTGCACTCATTCAGGTTTTTCTGGCATAAATGATGAGAAATTGAAAACTTTATTTATCGTCTATGTTTAGAGAATGTCGGTTCCCTCCTGCGGTCAGATGTTACTCTCCTTCCTTCAAGAACAGGGTATCTGGATGCCTACTCAAGGACATAATATGATGAGTTGCTCTCAGACAGTCAAACACATCTTTTCATAGAATAAGAAAACAAAAAAAATGTATAAAACAATATTTGAGGATACAAGCAAGCATAGATTGAGTTAGATGAAAAAGCTGTATCCAAACGTGAATCTGTCCATTCGGTCGAAAGCTTGTTATATGCACAAGTTACCTGAGAACATTACACAACTAATTGAACTGGGTAAGGGACAAGTTTATAGGATTGCGAGGGATCAGTTATGGGCAGCCCCTACAAAAGGTGGACTAGGTCTTATTGCAGTTAACCAAAAATGCAATGGGTTGGTTTGGCAATAGACGAGAAAGGAATTTTATTGATTAAATGAGGTGGTCAGGATAGTCGCACCAATATGATAGATGTATAAAAAGTTGTTAGAACGAGCATTAAAGAAAATCAAAGAACTATAATATGTGTGCATTGTGCAGCGTATAATTTAAAACTAGTATTTCAAATGCTGCATATAGAATTCAAGAAATTAGGCCATTTTATGACACAGTAGAAACATTGTAACTTTCCTTCTGTCTAAGTATTAAAAGATGGAAACCTTTGGTATCCAATTACAGGTACTCTAAAAGCTTTGCCTAACACATTGGCTTTTGGGATGCCAGTCTGTTAGAGCCCTGCGTTATGCTCACGTTGATGTGCACAAGACTGTAAAAAATAATACCTAAGAAAAACAACAATCTGTTGGTCTAAAGAAGCAATGAAAGAAATTTAAATTAGCTTTTTAGACTGGTTTCTACCGAAATCCATATCCCATTTTTAGGAAAATTCAGGGTGTCTCGCACATTTACTGATAGGTCTTTTACAGGACTTAGACTTGCTGTGTGCTAAAGCTGTTTACCCTCATTATCTGCTGGGACATAAAGCCATCATTCCGCTCATCCTATTTAAATATCCTAAAATGTCATGTACAGGGATATGGACTATTTAAAACTGCCAATATTTTAAAAGACTGGAAGACAATACCTATAAAGTGGTAAACAAATCATTCGTACTGAGGCAAAGAAATATGACCACAAGGTTACGTTGTCGCCATGGTGTACCTACCTACACAGTGTGACAGCATAGAACGCTGGGCCAACTCTTGCTGATATGTGGACGTGGGTGTGTGTCTACCAGACTGACAATCACAGTGGTCGTGGCAGAATGGCGCTCTTCCTCGCTCGATATTGCGAGAACACCTCTGTATTGGGACCGTTGATAATAATCTGCTATCTTCGCTATATGCTCACTGCCCTCCACCCTTTCTTAGGGCAGCAAGAACCAACCCTCCATGTGTTGGTGTGGTTGTTGTTACTATCCTGTTATAATCCTACTGAGTGTTCATCATTACTAAACAGCAATAAAAAGTTTTGGGTGGACTAAACAATAAACTCATTAATGTAGTAAAAAATTGTAGCCTACGATGAGCTGATAAAGGCAATACCTGTTATATGACGTAACATCAGTATATAAATGCGCAGGCTAGAACTCACAACCCTTTCTGCCCGATATAAACACAATATTTGAGAGTACAGGCTAATCTTGCTGTGAGAGACATCCGTGAGAGAGCCCGATGTATGGTAAATGTAATATTTGAGAGTACTGCCTCAGCTTGCTGAGATAAACAATCCTTTGTGCAACATGGAAACACAATATATGGGAGTACATACAACCCACAGTAGATGATGCATATAGACATACATTTCTGTCCTCTGATAAGGCAATGTTTAAAACTCCGACATACCAGGAGACATTGTAACCGTCACGATATTTCTTGCATGATGTGAAGGCAATATTTGTGTGTATAAGCCAAGACAGACAGACAAGGGGCCCCCAACAGATTATTATTATTATTATTATTATTATTATTATTATTATTATTATTATTATTATTATTATTATTATTATTATTATTATTATTATTATTATTATTATTATTATTATTATTATTATTATTATTATTATTATTATTATTATTATTATTATTTATTTATTTATTTATTTATTTATTTCTTTTTGTGGAAGTATATCAAAATACCCCTGTCTGCTTTCTGTGATCCATAGACCCCAATCTGATACGTAAAACTTTATTTTCAAATTACAATGATTCACTATTGATATATAAAACTCTGCATATATTGATATTTAAAAGGTAGTAAACGAGAGCACTTCAAAAATCTGAAACGTTTACGTTTCCGTGTTTTTGGGAGGCTCCCATCAAAAAGGTCGTTACAAGCTAAAAGATTTATATAGTTTATTCAGTCTTTTGAGACAGTGGAAGGTAGAGATATAATCTTCCACTGTCTCAAAACACTGAGCAAAGTATAGTTTTCCCCGACGAATAGAGCCCCTATGGGAAGAAAGCCGAGACACAGGTAGTTTTGTTTTTCACGTGTTTTCACTACAAAAATCGCAGCTCAACCTGCGCCATCAGTGTCATAATAGCCCCCTGTGAAATAGACATCTCTTTTTACGACGTAAAAGCAATATGTTTATGCTGCGACAAGTAAACCTTCTTGCAGGATGTAAAACTAATAAATAAAGATGCAATTTAGAGCTAGTTAAAATCAGAAACCAAGTAAAAAGAAAGAAACCAAGACGCTAATAAAACAGAAAGAATTATTTCAGATCTCTAAGAATGGCAAGTGTGAAATAAACAACAGAAGAATACCTAAGATAGACTGAGGTAGATACGGTATATTAGAATCGTGATATTTTAAAAATAATGCTCTTGTATTCCCTAAAACATTTGATACTTGAGAGGTCGCACTGTAATTTAATGAACGATACAGATAATGATTGATCTATAAACACTGTAGATTTCCCAATTCCCTTGTCGCAAATTACTAGCTGTTGTCAAGTCAAGCTGGAGGTAGCGATAGCAACAGAAGATTTTATTACAAAGGTCCATTTCATATGGTACTAAGAAAGAAGGAAAGGACATGTCAAGAAAGTGCTTTATGGGAAGTTTAGCAATGCAGCAGGTTCTACAACAGCAGCTTGAAGTTTTACACTTTAGAAATACAACTTTTACCATACACAGGCACAACAAAATTGAAATGCATTTGAAATAAGGAAGGAATTTTAAACTCCGGGGTGTGAAACGTTTGTGTAATGTTTCTGTGAATGCTCTACTGCGTGTTTTCAAGTGTATTCTCCTAATGGTAATGGTGCTAATATTCATGCACTGTGGCCAACTGTGTTCACTTATTTATTCTTGTTGAATGGGTGTGTGAGACTTTAAAACGACGTAGACATAAGCTAGTAATCCTGTTTAACAGTTACATTAAAACAATTTTGCACAGTTAGCAGAGCGCTTAAGCGAGGTATTACACAATTTGTAGTAAGGAATGGCCTTGCTCTGTGATATATTTAACACAAGGCTTCTGGAACTTCGCCTGACGGAGACACAGTAGTTAAGCCCGTGCAGTTAATCATCACATTTAAAGCGCAGTCAGGTGTTATGGCAGTCCTGCAGGTCAGTGAATACCTTGTAATAAATTGCGGAGGCAGGCAAAATATTTACACAAGAGAAACAGTTTTGCCAACTTAACAGATGAGAACATGCAGCACAGAATAAATGAACCCATTATTCTCGATGTTTTGCACAGAGGTAGGGACCTTTCACTAAAATTTGTTGCTGAATCATTTAACGTGGTTAAAATAAATTAACAGGATGAAAGCTCTGTTAAGATATCTTGAACTAACGTAATTTACCGAAAAAGCCCTACGTCGTAGAAAAAACGTTTACAGAAAAAGAAAGGCATTTCCATTTATTCGCACTTTTCTGGGTTTTCTACGCATAATTTATACGAAAGTGCGCGCGCGCGCGTGTGTGTGTGTGCGTGTGCGCGCGTGCTCCATTTATATGCCCCTTTAAACATCTAGGTCATATCGATGACTTTGCCTTTGGAACAATGGCATTACAGTTGGCAGTGATGTTCACTGGTTTACTCTTGGTTGTCTTTATATTCACACACACATTTCACTCTCATCTATACTTTCAGACCCTACGGAGGGTGGAGAATAATTTCTTCTTTACCTGACTGCCCTTCCCTTATGTAGTAGTTACACCCCTAGGACTTACAAGCTAGTTCCTAGGGTCAGACGCCTGTTGGGGAGCACAGCAACCTATGGACCGGACAGAGTGAAGACCTGGAAGCGGGTGGTCAGCCCAGCTCCAGGTATGATAGTGAGGAAGAGGATGATATGAAATGCAGGCGATTGGATTGGAAAGATGATAATGGGGCAAGTGGTGGTATGAGTGGCGGGGGAAACCGGAGAACCCTGAGAAACCCGCCCTGACGCCGCTTCATCCACCACGAATACCACATACGGGTTCCTGGGATTGAACCCGTGCCACCTAGGTGGTAGGCGAACGCTCTAACCGCTCGGCCACGGCGCAGCCTGTGGAGAATAATACTGGTTAAAAAGAATTTCCCAGCCTAGAGCTGGGGATCGAATATGGGACCCCACACGGCAGTCAGAATATCTACCGACTGGGCTACGAGGCCACCCTAGATTGACTTAGCGTTCACTTCTAGTCAGTGATGAACATTCGCTGGAAATAGCTTCTGTTCAGATTTGGTTATACATATATTTTAAGTCCCTAAAAACCTACTCCTTAATGTACTTTAACTAGCAAAGGTTACATTGGTTATCCTAAAATGTATACATTTTGAATAGCTACTAAGCACAGTATTTAAATTGTCTCGTGAAAAACGAAAGAAAAATCATAGTTTTTGCTCAAAGGTATGATCTTTGCTACACCATGCTGGAGTAAATTACTTCGAAATTAACGTTTACTAAAGAAGTCCGTACTACATAAGTAAGTTATTGAACGAATAACTTATTCCGAAATTAATGCCGGAGACCTCAAACACAGTTTACTCTTTTAGTTATACTTCGGAAGTAGAGTTCCTTACCGCACGCGGCCAACTGTTTTGTTAGTGCGGTTGGCTTGAAGCGCTCATGGAAAAGGTTATGTGCACTGAGAAAAGGACGATACACATCAGAGAAAGAGTTTAATGTTTGTTGGTAAAGATAACGAAAATCTGTGTAAACAACATAGAGAAGCGAAAACACGATGAACAGATGCCGGTTGAAAAGTGTGTCTGGCCAGTACTGACCAACAAGTTTAATGCCTTGATCGACGGGAAACATACAGAAGGGTAGCTTAAAATTCTTTGGAAAGACCTGAGGCAAAGATCTAAAAAGCAGAAAACTAAGGAAACGTGCGAAAGATTCAAAACTGGTGGTGATTCACAGGCAACATGTGTGGCGGGGAAATACCCTTCTGATTTCGGAAAACATTCACTATTTTCAACAGATGAGCACAAAACAGGACTATGGATGCACTTCACAATTAGTAAGAAACTTACGAAAGAAAAGAATTATTGTCTTTTACTTTCTGAACACTCATAATTATTTGTGGACATATTTACGTATATCACTCTTAACCTTAAAGGCGCTCTAACAATGGGACGAAAAATACAACCAGCAGCCGTATGGTGAACGCTCATGAACTCACCTGCAACTACCTGGAATGTTCAGGTACGAAACATTCGCAAGGAGGCGTAAAAATTGTAATTTCGGTAATAAGGTTGAATTTCTATTTGAGTTTTGTTATAAATGCTCTCCAAATGGGTTCCAAAGGAATATAAAAAATTACAACCTAATACCGAAACGTTCCTTGAGCGTTCCCTGTATATCATATGACTCTCTCCTTTCCCGTTATGTCCCGTTCTCGTTCTTGTGGTCGTCGAGGTCATCAATATAATCAAACGAATCCATGAACATGTCTAAATATCTTCCTCCAAATATTATTCAGTAGTGTGGTGTTCAATCACAGGTGGATTACTCCAAGTAACTCACAGAATAAATACTAAGTTATATTTGTGGTGTACTTACCACCATAGTAATGTACTATATTACGGTGCTATTCAATATGTGTCTGTGTAATTTACTCCGGATGTGTTTGAAAGGAGTAAAATGTTTTGGAAGTAGTTTACTCAGGTATGGAAGTCGCCAAGTCCACAGTAAAGTGCCTACTCTAAGTAGGTGCGCCGCCCTCGCAAAACTGTATTTTCGCTGAATGTCGATTTCGTATTTACCACTATAAAACGAACAACACGTATACAATCGCTGTGTCATCTCCAAATACAATTTGCAGTTGGGAGATCGCGTTTTTGGCATTAAGTTCATCATATTGTGGCGCTAACGGCAATAAAGAGAAATATATCCAGTGCTTTTGCTTTGATTGCTCTCTGGCTTTTATGTGGCCGGGGAGTAGAAAGCTTTCCCAGCTCTCTCGAAAGTTAGGAGCTAGCTGTTTTACATTCAACAGTAATAATAACAATAATAATGGTAATAGTAATAATAATAAAAATCCAGCGAGTGTTACATTAATTTCTTAAGCTTAACCTTCAACATGCCGCTAACCAAAATCCTATTCCCCGAAAGTATACAATGGCCATTTCAATCTGCGGTAGGACACGAAATCAAAACCATTATGAATAGCAAATTGGACGATCTCCTTAACACCACTGAAGTGGGAATACTGTCTCCCTAAACAGTTTTTCAACTGTGAGTAAAGATGGAAGTCACTCGACGCTATGTCTGGGCTGCAAGGAGGGTGCACAAACAGTTCCGTCCCTGACCATCTGTCCGGCCGTTATTATGCCCCTCTTCCTGTAGAGACATGAAATTGCACAAGTTGCACTTAGCGGGGGTGTCTGTAGTAACGGACATCTTTAAGTGTCTGTAGCCAAGCTTTAACTGACCGGTTCACTTTGGTAGTGATATTGATGGTGGCGAGAAGGCAGCCAATAACAACGTGCAATCCCCCGCCTCCTATCGCTACTTGAACCAATTGCCTGCGCCATCGGAGGTTAAAAAAATAGCCCTCGTATTAGTAAATATATCAGATAGGATACATGGCACAAACAGCACGCAGTACTCACTGTTATAAACTGCTACAATAACACAATAATTAAATTCCGAAAATCTATCTTACTATTTTCAGCGTACACCAACATCTTTCAGTGTAAAATTAAAATTTGCTGGGAATCCTAAGCATAAAAAGTCTGAAATTGGTCATATTTCTCAAGCGCCATAATTTCAAATGTTCCTCCGTATATATTGTGCGGCAATAAATACTGCTTGGATATCGCATCTATTGCCATTATTTTGAATGTTCGCGTGCCCCAACAAAATAACGATTTATAACTTCTGCCGAAACAACTGGATGGTCGGATTATGTGACACGAATATCTAATCCATAATTTAGCAAACGTCTGCAGTCGAACACGAGCAGAAAGTTAATTACCGCACGTCGATGGGGGGAGGGGGGAGGGGGCGTGGTGAAGCTGTGTTTAATTCCCTCCAATTACAAGACGCCACCACCAAGCAAACCGAAATATATCGGCTTAAACTTTATCTTGATGAAAGAGCAAAACTTTGGGATATGTCTGTGTTTCCGTCACTTGAACTTCTGATTAACATAATGATACCCAGTTACGGGGAAGATCCTGGGAATAAATTGAGGAGCAGGCGCTTACAAAAATAATTAGAGATAATTCGTGATTTCTTCTCTGCAATGTTAATTTCCTCCTCGCTTTATACATTTTCTTACAGTTCCATGTTTTATGTTCAATTTAATATCTTATATCCTCTGTCTTCTTCTTCTTCTTCTTCTTCTTCTTCTTCTTCCTCTTTTTCTTCCAACATCAAGGATAAGCTATTCAGTTCATTCACCGAAATGTCTTTTCCTAGAATGAATGACTTACTTTAACAAATCTGTTTGCTTCTGTGTTGTCCTTTGAGCAAGCATCCGCGCCATCTGTAAGCATCGCCGTACTCCACGAAACACGACTCGCTTTTTCATGTCCTGGACATGCAAGGAAAATGGAAAGTCAAAGCCATCGCGTAGCAACCGACTCTTAACCCTAGCGTTACCAAGGGGTGGGGGAGGGAGTACTTTATAGCCACCTTCTGTAATTTTTTAAATTCTGTCTTTTAATTTTTTGATTAGGCGGTGTTAGCGGCAGAGCGGTTAGACCGTTAGTCTATCACCAAGGCAGCCCGGATTAGATCCCAGAGACCCGCGTGCGGTAGTCGTGGTAGACGAGGTGGCGTCTGGGCAGGTTTTCTCCGGATTCTCCGGTTTCCCCCACCGACCATTCTACCAACTGCTCCATTATCATCTTTCCATTGATAGATTTCGCCTGCATTTCATATTATCCTCTTCCTCAGTCTCATACCTGGTGCTTGACTGACCGCCCGCTTCCAGGTCTTCACTCTGTCCGGTCCAAAGGTTCCTCTACTCCCCGACAGGCATCTGACCTAGGCACAGGCTTGTAAGTCCTAGGGGGTGTAAGTCCTACATAAAGTAAGGGTAAACAGATGAAGAAGAATTTTTTGACTAAAGATATGGTTAAGTTAATAGTTAATGTCAATCACTATTTCTACTACTGTATTGCGTAATTGTTTCACAGTATTCATTATTGGATTCTTTGAGAAACAATGAAATATCAAGGTGGTCATAAAGTACTGCCCCGTCGGAATAATGTGACTCATGTAAAAAGGTAAAAAAGACAATGTTAAATATTAGCTTTATAAACATGACGAGATATAATACCCAATTTTTAAAATACATTTGTTTTAAGAATTGCTCAGTTTGTTTCCTGCGGAGGTCACAAGGTACACCCCCCCCCCCCCCTCCTTTGGTAGTATAAGTTCTGTAATAAAGATTGGCATAAAACTAATGTGATTCATGCAAAAAGTAAAAAGGGAATAGTTAAGCAGTGTTAAATATTACCTTTATAAACATGACAAGATTTAATAACCAATTTTAAAATAAATTTGTTGTAAAAATTGCTCATTTTGTTACCAGTGGTGGTCACAAACCTCGGTCCGTTGGTAGTTCTGGAGTAAGGCTTGGCATTGCTAAGGGTAAAAGATTTGACTGTTGCTTATAGCCCACTGAATTTTCATATTCCCCTTGTACCTACAAGAAAATTAGCAAACCTGTGCATTTAATTTGCTTTAGGCAAATATTAGAGAAAGTTACAGCACATATGAATGCCGCAATTGTGAAACTGCAGTTACACACACACACACACACACACACACACACACACACACACACACCCACACACCCACACACCCACCCACACACCCACACACACGCACACGCACACACACACACAAATAGAGGGAGAGAGAGAGAAATATTTTTTTCGCCTTTCAGCAAATAGTTTATGCCTACATCGTCAGTTTATTTACTGTTGCTTTTGCTCTTTACAAATTATATTTTTTGATCTGTTTCAGCTTCAAAAAACTCAAATCGCATCCCTCAAAGGATCTTCATTTCACTTTGTGAACAATTCGTGGAAGCAATTCTTTGTTAAACCGGAACAAACGCTACTAATGATCAGCACGGGAATTTATTTGGCTCCGAAGTGAAGCCGATGAATTACTTTTGTTAGTCTAACCATAGGCGTGTGTGACAGATATGTCAAATATCTCCCCTCTGTACAAACGCAATTCGGATGACAAAGGTGCAAAATGATATTGCCGACACAATTACTGCCGATGGGCGGTTTGATATTACTTCCCTCTAAAGTTGATTCTTTTTTGTTTCAGTATATGATACGCGTTTTTGTGCTGATTTTCACGGTGGACGCACATTTGTGGCGGCTATGGTTCAGATAACTGTGATTGATGTTCATTTTGGTGCTTTTTAGCTGCAATGTATTCGTCCATATGCTTTGAAGTATTGGGAGTTAATCCAACCAGCTATTTACAAAAGAGCGTAGTACCAGGGTTTCGAAAAGGAGAGTGGTTTTGATAGAACTAGACAAGATGATCAAATTTAATCTGAATTTCCCGGCTTCCAAATTGAGTCGATGACGTCACTGTTTTAGGAGCGAGTTTGTACAGTATAAATGACTGGCAATTATGTATTGCAAACAGCTACCGTATGCGGGGCGGGACGGCGGCCGGTGGTCTGTAACAGTGATGCCCAATCTTATGCGAAAGAGGGGATGGCAGTTTTACCTTCACCTACTTTTCGTAAAGCAAACTTCTCTAATGCTTGGTTACCTGAATGAGTGAAGGGAAAATGCTTCATGCATAAAACGAAGCAGGCGGGGCAGAGCCACAAGCTGACATCATTAGCACAAAACAGCCAAGGTTGGACATTGCTGATCTTTAGTGTAATCTTGTACTTCACGGCCAAGGGCATCTTAATGGTACGCTGCGCATATTTGCATGTAGGTACGGGTATTGCATCGACCCTACAACTCGTATGCTATTGCAGTACATTTTCAAGCTTTATTTTCTCTGCATCTTACCTATAGGATAAATAAGGTTCGGATCTTTCGTGCTTATGCCCTTGACGTTGCCCTACCCCCGTGGGGGAGGGTTGAGGTGAGAGGATAATACTAACAAAATGGCAATGTGACGAATCCCATTTCTGACACCAGTGTGACAAAAATGACAAAAGTGCAGTCCAATTACTTTTCCTGTCACTTTAGTGCCCTTCAAAACTTTTGCACCAATACACACAGGTCTCTTTTACTGACGTTTACAAAGTATTCAGTCCTTCGTGATATTACAACTCACAACTGTTTTGTTCTCGTAACCTTGACTCACTCCTTTCTGTCTTTCTTCACTTTCCCTATTTCACAAACGGCTAACTCTGGCTATACACTCACACGACACTCATTAACTGCTTCATTAAGTTCCATCACGACGCGCCGGTTCTCTCAAGATGGCCGTACATGCGGCTGACACACACACACACACACACACACACACACACACACACACACACACTAAAAACTCTGACTCCGACGACTCCTGTCTGTAACTAACTGCCAACTCCTCTCGTTGCGTCGCCTTATATAGCGTGGATGACGTATCACGGGGCTTTCTCGAACTCCAACAAACACTTCGGCCGCTGGACACTTCTCGAATAGTCTCGAAAACCTCTTTTTGTTCTGCCACTTTGATTGTTGTCACGTGTTCACAACAGTCGCGCGAATCAGTCTGGCCTTGAGCGCTTTTGTTGCACGCACCGCCAGTGCTGCGAGACAGCCCAGCATGGAGCCTTTGCTGTTGCCGCTGCCGCAGTCAGCTGCACAATACGAAAGGTGGTCGGACCTAAGGAGAGAAGGGTGTCTAGCAACCACAGCTTCAAACTCCCCGGTGACGGCTACCCCTTGCGGGCTCACAAGTCCTCTGAGAGGTCCAGGGCTCAGCTATACCCAATTCCGAGGATTTACAGAGAGCAGCGACCTGCCATGCACTAAGAAACTCCCGCCAACACTTGAACCCTGAGACGACCGAGGAGATTTAAGGCGAAGGGAAATTAGGTGTCAGGTGAATGGAAGAACAACTAGTTCGATGAATGTAATTATCCTTCCCAGCATTCTCCTGGTGGCCCAGGGAAAGCCCCGAAAACCTCCTGGGTCAGGATGGTTGGCCTCGACAATCAAACACACGACGAAAAGAAATAGTTGTCCTAGTGATTGTCTCTAGTGCTCCCCATATGGTCTATGACGTCCGGGGTAATCCTCATTCCAGCAAGTGATGATTGCACCCAGTTCTCAGGTGGAGGCACCCAGAGGTGGATTCTGTATGATGGTAGGACGGTGATGAGGATGGCGGTGGATTGAACTTTTCCTTGGGTTCCTAACCACGCTAGGACTTGGGGATACTTCAAATGACCTAAAGAAAGACCGACTTAAACTCGTCACCCCAGACCCACTGAAATATTCCGGTGCTCCGAAAGAAAAATTAAATACGACAGCCATTGGATTAGCAAAAGGTTGATATATGTCTTATATACAATTTCCTTTTGGCACCGTTTAATGCTAGAGTTTATTTTAATGTAGGCTGCAACACTTCATGCTTCTACCACTGTTACTACGAGTTCGCCACTGTCTGCGCATGTGCACACTTGTTTTCCCCAAGCCATCGTGTTTGAGAAACTCGGCTCAGAGTTTACGGCCAGATCACTCGGGGCATACTACAACTACTACTAACGGCCAGCTTAACTTGCCACATCGGTTCCACTCTGCACATGACATTTCACAGGCACTACAACTATGTACGAAGAACACCCAACATAATCTCACTGCACCTCGCAACTACATCACATTACTTATCGTTATACGAAGCCTTTACCACTTCATTGGTAGCTTTAGATCGCGGTGCCAGGATGTGTCACTCCGTTTGCTAAATAACCTTAATCAATAACCAAAACAAAGGATACAAAATGGCGTACAAACTAAATGCATCTTTACCCTTTCGACTATATTGGCTAAAAGAGAAAGAGGTAGTGTTTGATTTCAATATGTCATACAGATCTTTATCATGATTAATAGGCATGTTTATCGGCTAGAGAAGGACACGCATTGAAGGGTGGGGAATGTAGGTAGATATACAAATAAACAAATAAATAAGCATATAAATAAATAAATAGAAATGTGAATGTGCTATATAAAAGTGATTAGAGAAACAGTGTGAATGTAATACATAACATTTATTCTTCAAAAATTCAGAAGACTATAAATTATTTGTAGAAGAGGGAATATTTTTTTTTTGTGGAAAATTACATTTTTTCAGGAAATACACGTATAGAGCTAAACTTAGAAAGGAAAACCTTATCTGAATACAAAATTTGATCCAAATCGCTAGAGTCGTTCTAAGATACGGGGATACGAGGAATTGCTCGTTTAAAGATATGACCTATTTATTCAAAGGTGGCCAATTGAAATTGTATCTTATTTGCTTCTTTAATACTTTACGCTGCATTCTTTGCAAAATGTTAAGTTGCCGTTAATGTATTAGAGGTCTATACTAATGCACACTTCAAGTTTACTTGGCCTATTTAATTGTCTTAAATTTAAAACTTATCTTTACACTCGGCATTCTATTATGTTAATAAGTATCCCTGATTTTTGTTAATGCATTATTTTTTACTTATGTATGGTTATACTCGTATATTGATACATTGATTCACTTTGCTTACCCTCCAGCAACGTTTCCACAATTCCATCATTTTTAACTTCACGTCACAAAATTTTCAGAAGGGCATAACGAAGTGAATGTAAATGTAAATGACGAGGAGGTTGCAAGGCAATGCTTATATATTATCCAAACCAGTAGTAGCATATTAGAATCTCAACAATATAGCGCGCATAGGAAAAAAAAAAAAGCAAAAAATCGAGCTTAGAGTGTCAATGTGCATCTGCAGTAATGTAACAAACACGATATTAAAATTATACAGTTACACATTAACTTTTTATAACTGGCTGATACCGAAATTATAAACACATAAAATTAATCATTTATAAGAGAATTAATAATAGTAGAGTAAATATAGGGATTTCAAATCACTCAAAGGAGCCGCCATAGGGGTTTAAACCCACACAAAGGAGCCGCTAATTGCTTAACAATGGGGGCTAATTGGATTACACGTGTTTTCACACTCCATTGTCTTTGTCGGTGAAAAGCCGACAATGGGTCGACCCTCATCATCTGTCAGATTACCATCGATAAGGGTTGACAAGGGTTGACAGGTTAATTACCCATGTTAACATGTGTTTAACATGGCCACGCCCACCTGGCACGCGACAGCCATTGACGTCACAGTCGAGCCCCTTAAACATGACGTCACAACCAGGACAATATTTTAAAACCACTCAAGCCACGCCCACCTGGCACGCGACAGTCAATGACGTCATAACCACACCTCCTCTTTCGCCAGGGGTGCACATGCCGCACCTACTTTTGGCATCCACTTCCCCTATCGGCACAGACACACCTACAGCACAATATTTTAAAACCACTCAAAGGGATGCCGCTAATTGGTTAACAATGGGGCTAATTGGATTACACGTGTTTTCACACCTCTAAGCCACGCCCACCTGGCACCCGACCCTGAATGACGTCAGAGACACGCCCGCCTGGCACGCGACCATGAATGACGTCAGAACCACGCCCATCTGGCACGCGACAGCCATTGACGTCACAGTCGAGCCCCTTAAACATGACGTCACACCCAGCACAACATTTTAAAACCACTCAAAGGTGCCGCTATGTTCCTTTAAACCCACTCAAAGGGATGCCGCCAATCAATTAACAAATGCGCTAATTAGATATTAATTAGAGGCATTGCTATGCACTGTGTATGTGTTTGTGTCTGTGTGTATGTCCGTGTATGTGTGTATGTGTATGTGTATGTGTGTGGCGTGAAAGTGTGTGTGTCTGTGTGTGTATGTGTCTCTGTGTGTATGTGTGTAAGTGTGTGTGTGCGGCGTGAAAGTATTAAAATGATAAACATTTACCTTGTTTAAACTTTAAAAAAATGTGGGGAAATGCATGTTAACGTTGAACTAGCAAATAAAAAAAAGAAGCAAGTTAATCTTGACTCACGTAGTTTCCTGATTATATACATTTAAATACAAACTTAATCTTGAATGCGTAGTTGTTTATAAGGTGGGTTCAGTTGAGAGGAATGTGTTTGTTACTTAAAAGATACATAACAAACGTTTCGCTTCTTAATTCGATGTTGGATTTGTCTCAGAGTACGTAAAAACGGAGAAAAATCATAAAAAAGAATGAAAATTTGGCTGCTAATATATAATTTACCGTCATAAAAGTATAAAAAATCTGTAGAATGTACGTTTTAGTACTGATTGAAGCCGCTATAAGGCGCTGCAAGCGTGATCGATTTGACAATCGAAACATTCGCAGGAAAAACCGAATGCTTGGATTTACCCTGTCCTCTACACCACTATGTGACATCATTAACAAGTCTTGACTTGTAATCTCTCCCTCTCCACCACTACGTGACATCATTAACAAGTCTTGACTTGAAATGTTTAAAGTAGTATTTCTTCAATATTAAATAATACATTTAATAAAAAAGGTCCTACGCTGAGGGTGATAGGCAACTTCACCAACATGACTGTTTTGAGGGGGTGTATAATATATACGGGGTTATTCTAATGTAGGCCTCAGACAGTTCGCTTATTATCATTTGAACTCGTCTCATAGCATATAGGCATTTGACAAATGAAACATTAGCTATCTTTAGACAAGTTTTCCCAAAATCAATGCAATGGTCCTCTGTCTTCGCCAGGAAAAAAACAAGCTTTCTTTTGACAGTGACAAGGTAATAAACTTTGTCAGGGAAGGAAGAAAGCATCTTACTAATGGTGCAATCCGATAACATCTTTAGGGTCTTTCCGAAACACGAAAGAATAAGAATTGTAATTTTTCCTGTTTAAACATGGAGATTGCGAGAAACCCTTTTTAAATGATCAATGTGTCCACGTGCCTAGCTGAATACATTGTTAATAAGGGTCACTCGAAGGGGACAATGTGTTTACATCTCAGAGGATCTTTATCTATCTATATAACAAAACCCCTTTGTCTAAGTCATTTAAAAGACATATGTATTCATTTGAGCGGTCTTTGCTGCAGACCTTTTAAAGGATAAGTATATTTTGATGAAGCCTTTTCACTGTAAACTTATGTTTTGACGAGGAAAATACCACAGCGTCCAGGTGCATAGCTGAATACATTGCTAAATAAGGGTCTCTTGAAGGGGACGATGTGTTTACATCTCAGAGGATCTTTATCTATCTATATAACAAAAGCCATTTGTCTAAGTCATTTAAAAGACATATGTATTCAATTGAGCGGTCTTTGCTGCAGAACTTTTAAAGGATAAGTATATTTTGATGTAGCCTTTTCACTGTAAACTTATGTTTTGACGAGGAAAATACCGATATAAGAAAACAATATATATTCTTTTCAGCTAAAAGCATCTTACTAATGGTGCAATCCGATAACATCTTTAGGGTCTTTCCGAAACACGAAAGAACGAGTATTGCAATTTTTACTGTTTAAACGAGCCAGTTGCCAGAAATGGGGTTGTCCATGTCCTAGGGACATCTTACAGCCCCCCTCCCCCTCAACATCTTAAGGTGGAGAGATATTTCCTCTAAAACCAATGAAAAAAGATTATTTCACTAGCCAATCACAAAGATTTTGAAAAATTAAATAGCCAATCATATCAATGAAGACCTGCTATTATGCGCATGCGCGAAATCTTGGATAATTATTGTGTTTATACACGCCTCCTCCAGAAGTCGTATAAAAGGACCTGAAAAAAAATCAAGAACTCCACCGTTTCGAAAGAAATTGACTTGTGTCTACTGTAACTGAAGCTAGTCGTAAAGTGGAAGATTTTCACAATTAGTCTTCGCTGCAAGTGAAATCATCATCTCATCGAAAATGTCTGGTAAGTTTTACATACATTTTTTATCTATTTGCTTATTTTTGTTCTATTAAGATGGTGCTTTATATAATTATTTTTTTCAATTAACCCGAGCTTTTATTGCCCTTCACACGTTGAATACAGTGTGTGCTTTTTATTATGTTTTAACTTCCGTGTGTGATTACTTGTAATTGTTTGATACCCGAAATATAAGAATACTTAAATTGCAAGCTCGCACGCTATATGCTTAAAAAATATTTGCTTTAAATAACCGCTAGTACTAATAATTAATTATTCGGTGTACGTTACATGCATGAAGAGAAGGGACAAGACGTGCACGACTTCTCGACGTCGCACACCGAGAGGTGTTTAGGGTAAAATGCACCTTTCTTCACGCGGTTTAAATAACACGTAGACCCCTTAAATCTCTGTTGCATGCAGAACAGTGTACGTACGCATCAAATCGCGTATCGCATATCTGGTGGCATTTACAACACTTAGCGTCGTACCTATGGTATTCTCTTTTGTATGCCGAAGGGTGACGACACTGACGGCAATAATATTTGCATTTAAGCACGCGTGGAGGTCAACAATGGTGTTAAATTCCCAGGCGTCTACCACAAAACCACATTTAAAGATTTTCGTGCTAATGAGCTTCCGTTCCCTGAGCCATTTAATTCCCACACGTGTGTTTTTTGCAAACCTTGACCGATTCCATTCCACCCCTGCGCCAAGGGGAGAACGATGAAGTTCTGAATGGAGGTAAGAATGTTTACAATGTATTTGTACAATTAAATATACTTATTGTTCCTAACCTTCTATATGTTTAGGTATAAGGGAAATATGGGAAAAGAACGAGCTTCGAGTATTACTCCGATGTTTAGTTATTATGTGTTTTACTTATTATGTGTTTTAGGTACAAGGGAAATATGGGAAAAGAACACGTTTCAAGTATTAGTCAAATGTTTACTTATCATTATTATTATCATCATTATTATTATTATTATTATTATTATTATTATTATTATTATTATTATTATTATTATTATTATTATTATTATTATTATTATTATTATTATTATTATTATTATTATTATTATTATTATTATTATTATTATTATTATTATTATTATTATTATTATTATTATTATAATTATTATTATTATTAACATTATTATTATTATTAACATTATTATTAACATTACAGGAGATTCTTTGTCAATAGGGAGCGGTCTCTCACGGATCCATTTTGGTGGAGTATTGAGGGATAGAAACGATTTTGATGAATTGGATGTCCCATTCGCGAGAATGTCACTTCAGTAGCTGATTGGATTGCTTCTATCTCACAGCAGGATACTCTACCGATTGATGATGAGAATACCGCTTCAGTGTCTGATTGTGCTGTTTCTAGCTCAGAGCATGATGCTCTACCAGTTGATGGAGGCTGTGCTTCAACTTCTGGTGTTTATGATGCACATGATGATATGGAAATTGATCAGATTCTAATTCCAAAGACGCCTGATTGTTCCCCTGAGATACATCCTGAGCCGTCGATGTCAATGAAGTGAGTAAGTCATATCTTTTTAAAGTAATCTAAATATTATACAGGGAATTCTCTAACAAAATATATTCTCTTTCAGGCAAAATGGCATAACACGCATATCTAAGATTTCATTGAACTATGTTACAGAGCTACAAGGAGAGAACGAAAGAAGAAGACATAACCGATCTCGCACTCCCTCATCTAGTGCCCATTACCAAAGAGGCACGGCTGCGGGTGGCCGCGCTAGCCGGCAAAAGAAACGTCGCACAAGCGCCTGATCGTTTACCAAAGAAACCTCGGAGATCTTCTTAGGTAAAATCCTCCAGCAGTGTCCACTAATTCCTTTGTAAATACTACTGTACATGATGATTTCCAATGAGTGTTTTTTATATTTAATAATGTTTTTCCCTCTCAAATTGTACTTTAAATTATATATATATATAAATATATATATTATGTCATGAGGGTTTTATATTGTAAATACTTCTCAGTTTTGATCGATTATATTTCTCGAATAGGAATAATCTAATCAATAGGGATTTATTCAAAAAATAAAACTCAGATACAAACAGAAAATATTTTCTTTTTATTGATATTAGTTTCCTTACATTACATCAAATCCTCTTTATTTATCCACTGAGTATTTGGAAAACCATACCATTTTACCAGAACCCGATTTCCTTGTTTACGTATAACCTTTTCTATTAAATAAGTGTTAGGATAGTTAGT
Source organism: Tenodera sinensis (assembly GCA_030765045.1). Taxonomy (NCBI): domain Eukaryota; kingdom Metazoa; phylum Arthropoda; class Insecta; order Mantodea; family Mantidae; genus Tenodera; species Tenodera sinensis. The sequence goes on from CM060964.1 coordinate 269,285,139, forward strand.
CCTTTTCAGTACATGTCCGTAAAACACACCCTTTATCTCCTCTCCATCCTTGTCCTTCAGTAGATATGTAGTAGGATTGGTATTTTTCACGTGAGCAACTTGAAATATTTCAACACTCCAGTTAGATTCAAATCCTTTTTCAAAATGTCCTTTATGTTTAGATACCCTAACATAATCACCCACACTAAACATCTTAGCACCTCTCTTCTCTCCTCGGTCTTGATTGTAGTTGTACACAGTCAAAAGAAGATCGTTGTTCTTTACTTCATTGGGTTTCATGCGAATAGTAGAATGAAATGTATTATTGTATTTTTCTATAATACAGGGTAAGAGATCTAACCACTTGTACGAGCCTTGGATTAAAAACTCCCGATACATTACATTCTTCAAGGTTCGAATTAAACGTTCTACAGCTGCAGCCTTCACATTACTATAGGTGCTGTAGTGGTTAATATTATTCCTTGCCATTAACCTTTTAAAGAACTTATTATAAAATTCTTTCCCATTATCACTTTGAATGTTCCTGGGTGGCGCCTCCAATTGTTGTAGTATATCTTCCATAGCCTTTGCAACGCTAGCTCCGGTCTTGTCCTTTAATGGCCTTGCATAGGCCATTTTCGAGTAGAAGTTGATGGCAACCAGTATGTATTTGAAATTTTTGTTGATTCTTGCATATGGTATCATTTCAACCAAGTCAATTTGTAACAAGTCATTCAATCCCTTGCTAACGATTTTCCGGCGTAAGAAGTTCCTTCTTGCTGGAGCATGAAGCTCTTTAGCAATATTCTGCTTGGCTGTCATGCTATAACTTTAGATGTTTTTAGCTCTCGAATGATTTCTTCAATTTCTTGCTCGTGGCTATTATTACCTGCGTCTCTCGATGCAATGAGGAGTCTTAGCCTGTTCACTAGGGTGTTGGGGTTTCTCCAGAAAACGTAGTCGACCTTCTTTTCGGGATGATGCTCTTTCCACTCAAGCCCGAGACCTGAATGTTTAGTGAGTAGGGGTCTTATTATATTCTTATATTTATACGATTTACCGGATTTCAAACGTCCCGATCGTTTGTATCCACTTCTATGAAGAAAAGTGTCTTTCATGATCTTGACGTAAGTATCTAGGTCTTCACTGGTGTATGCAGACATCTGTGGAATTCGTTTAAATATGAGCTCATTCAATCCTGGAGTAGACTCATAAGTATCATCTCCAATCATTATTTGATTATTTATAAAATGAATATCTTTATTCCCTAGCTTAAAACTACCATCCTGATATGTCACGCCGTATACTGTATCAATGTGATCCTTATCCTTTGAGCGTACTAATTGCAGATAAGTAGAAATACTCGTATCTTCATCTTCATTCTGTCTTCCCTTAACTTCCACCGCTGCTCTTCCCTGTTTATTCAGTATTTCCTGTAGCGGCTTCGTTACAGGCTTCAGAGCTTCCGACATTACATGTTGAGTTTCAAATGTGAGTCCTTTTAAAGCTCTTAGTTTTTCTTTTACAGCCATGGTATGTCTAGCTACAGACTCTTTAAGCCTTATACTTTCACTATCCATCCTGGCAATGATGGTAAATAAGAGATTACATCTAATTTATAGCTTGCGCTGAAGTTGAATTCTCAGAGAATCAACAGTCTTGGCTATCACCTCAATTGAGCTTTTCAGCTTTGCAATTTCTTTCTTGTATTCCTGAGTTTGGGACTTGAACGCTTCAGCGAAGATTCCCGTATTGGCATATTGGCTTCTGCTTGATTCTTCTAGTGCTGAAATTTGACTACTCTGTTTCTTGTAATTTTCCAACAATATGTTTGTAATCATATCTGATGAATTTCCTTTCACATTTTCTAAATTTGATTGGAAGGAATTGAAGGCAGTTGACTTTAACTGGTTAATTGCTGACGATAAAGTTGACAGATGATTCATTATCAACGCTTCCAAGGTATTAACTTTCTGATTACATGCATTTTGGAGGTCTGTTCTCTCCCTGTCGAGAGCCTCGGCCAGGTACTTATTGAAATATTCTGCAACGTACTTTCTGTTCGGTACATCATGTTCGTGTATAGGTGCTAGTAATACTTTCAATCTAGATTTGTCGAGAATAATGTTGTGTGCGTTATCTCTCTTGAAAATGTATTTTGTAATCAGATCACTAATCATCTTCTTAACCATAACCTCAATTTGTTTAGCACTTTCCCTCGTGAAATCACGTATCCTATTCTCAATTCCATCCACGTAACTCTTGTTGGAAGCATCATTATCTTCTTCGGGGTCGTGAACATTACACAATCTTCTGTTCCTAAATTGATAGTTTCCTTTCGCATCTTTATTTATTATATAGCGATCGAACACTCCTCTAACAGGAGTAGCTCTCTGGGAACCGAACCTGTCGATACTCATGATTCACTGCGAATGACCGTTTTCTCTTTTACCTACTTTAATATATACATCAAATCCTTTTCTATAACGACCTTCATCCATGTAAAACTCTGGAACTATCACAACAAAAGGTCTTCCTTCCGAAGGCCTCTCCCACACCGATTTACAGAGATCTTTAAATTCTTTGTAGGTCATGTCAGTGTTTACATAATCCTCGTAAATGTGCTTCAGGTTTAAGTTGTCTTGTCTGAAGAGTATAATCATATTTGTATTATCGCGAATTAAATGTTTTGGCACTTTGGCATAGGACTGTGCCAGATATACAGAGTCCACATTGCGATGTCTGCCCATGCTGTAAAATGCTGCAATTTTCCCCTGTTTTTCAGTAATGACATCATCAAATACAAAGACAGAATTTTCTTTCACCTCAGATGGGTCCATAACAGCTTCTCCATCGCTGAAGGTATTCACTTCTATTCCATCAATGTTTTCGAGTACTTTCAATAGGTATTGATACTTTGGCTGGTAGAGCGACTTTGAATAAATATACAGGTTTTCAAAGCGTACTCCATTCTCGTGTAGTAACATATTGAGTAATACATTTGTTTTCCCTGCATTTGAGCTGCCTAAAATAAGAGCTCTGACATTAGGGGGAAATAGCTTTCCGTGTCGATTACATCTAAAGTCACTTTCAAAGTCCAATACCTGGATAGGAAGAGAGCACTCTTGCTTCTTAAGCTCCATCTTAACAACTATCTCTTAAAAGACGTGCATAGTGATTATATACATTCTGAAAAAAATTAAGTAGAAACTAGACTAGGTTAGACACCAAAGGGAAGATATAAAAGGAAGAATACACATAGGCACGCATTTAGTATATCATGAGAGCCCAGAGAGGGAAGACATCGCCTTATAAGAGAGGCTCGGGAATTATTAATTCAATAATTAGTTCACTACCCTTTGAAGTTCACTTGCCTGGATATAGATACTGCGGTCCTGGAACAAAACTAGAAAAGCGCCTGCAAAGAGGAGACCCAGGAGTCAACGAATTAGACCAGGCCTGTAAGCTACACGACATAGCATACGCTAAGCATAAAGACCTAGCGTCGAGACACTTGGCTGATAAGATTCTTATAGAGAAGGCCTGGAGACGTGTTCATTCATCGGACTCATCTTTCGGCGAGAGGCTAGCAGCCAGGATAGTAGCTGCAATCATGAAAGGCAAGGTTGCATTGGGTGCCGGAAAGAGAAAGAAGAGAGGAGGGTTTCTACCATTAATACCTATCATTGCTGCTTTAGGCGCTGCGGCCGGAGGTGCGGCACAAATTGCCACAGCGGTCAATAAGAAGAAGGCCGCTGATAGACAACTTGCAGAAATGGCAAGACACAACAAGATGATGGAGACTAAAGGAAAAGGTCTTCAAAAGGGAAAGAAGAGGTCTAAGAAGAAGAAAGGAGGGGTTTTACCAGTGAAATCTCTAATGCCATCTTTGGCCGCGGTTTCTAAAATTGTGAAGAATTTAAAAAAGAAAAAAGGTTCTAAAAGGAAGGGAATCAAGAAAAGGTCAAAAAACTGTGGAAAAGGGCTGTACATTTACCGGAAGAAGCCTTGAGTAATATAGACATAGAAGTATATGCTAAACGTTTACAAATTCCTTATTTTAGAGGAGTATATATGATTGATAAACTACCTGCAAAGCCTCGTTTCAAAGAGAGGATTATTGTTAACCTCGACACTTCTGATAATGAAGGAACGCATTGGGTTGCTGTAAGGAAGGAAGGTGATGTGGCATACTATTTCGACAGTTTTGGTAACTTGAAACCTCCTACAGAGATTGAGAGCTATCTACAAGGTGTTAAGATTCTTTATAATATGGAGAGATACCAACTTTTTCATTCAGTCATCTGCGGACACTTGTGCCTGCAATTTCTAGTAAGTTGAGAGGCGCTTCGTTGTCAATATGAGTTATACAGTTACATTGAGCGGGTCAGATGCTGTTATTTCAACATATCTAAACCCTCCTCTAAATTTAGATCCTTCAGGTCATTATGAAGTTGCTCTCCTGAATTTTGAAACATTCTACTCAATACCAAACGTCGACGAAAGTAATAATAGGTTTCATTATATTCGTAATGGTAAACCCGAAACTATTGTCATCCCCCATGGAACCTATGAGATTGCCGATATCAACACATTTCTAAAGGATAAACTAGGATTGAATGATGAAGTGTTTTTCTTAAGACCTAATAATAATACAATGAAAGCTGAAGTTAAATGTCCTTATACAATAAATTTTTCCAAGGATGGTTCCATAGGTTCTCTTCTAGGATTTGACTCTAAAATGATTCCTGCTGGAGAAGTGCATGAATCTGATGATCTTGTGAATATATTTAAAGTGAGCATCATCCGTGTGGAGTGCAGTATTGCGACAGGTTCCTTCATTGACGGTAAAAGCGGACACTCACTCTACGAGTTTTTCCCTTCTGTACCACCAGGATATCACATCTCGCAAGAACCGTCAAACCCTATATATCTACCAGTCATAGATACAGACTATATAGATCAAATCACCATTCGAGTGGTGGACCAGCACGGCAAGGCAATCGACTTCAGGAACGAGGTTATAACTACAAGACTTCACATAAGACGCAATGGTAATACATTTTAAAAGACAACGCAAATACTATAATAGACGACGTAAAACACATTTGAGACGTACTGTCTCTCCGGTCGTCGAGGAGTTAACATATACTAATCGCAAGTTCCTCGAGAGGTTAGGTTACAAAGTGCTATGATGGATATCCTGAACGTAACCGAGGTTCCTGTCTTTGACGACAAAATCACCAAGGAAGAGGAACATGTATTTCTACCATACAACACATCAGCTCTAGGTGAAAATGACGAAATTAGAATACCCTGCCAAGCTGAAGATTTGTATACGCTTCCTAACAGAAGTTATCTTTACATCGAGGGAGCTCTAACCAAGCCCGATGGATCTCCTACCACAGCCAAGCTTTCTAATAATGCTATAGCATTCATGTTTGACGAGATTCGTCTAGATATGAATGGTTCAACAATAGACAGAACAAGAAATCCTGGAATAACTACAACTATACGCAATTATGTGTCTCTCAACCCTATGGAATCTAATCGTTTGCTGAATGCTGGATGGAGTTATCCCGGTGAGGAGGTTGATATAGTGCATGCTGCGAATGGCGCATTCAATGCTATAGTCCCTCTATCGATGCTTCTTGGATTCGCTGATGATCACAAAGAACTCATTATCAATAGCAAGTTTGAATTGGTTCTCATAAGATCCAAGGATTCTAAAAACTGCGTACAGTCTTCAGATGGACAGGCAGCTAATTTGAGGTTAAATAGAATCGAGTGGAGGATTCCCGTAATTCGCCTTTGTGATGCTGAAAAGGTTCAGATTCTAAAAATTGTAAAGGCTGATAAACCTCTGCATATCGCATTCCGTTCCATGGACCTTCACACACAGCCTGCTGTGCCTCAGACTAGATCCTTCACCTGGAATGTGGCTACAACGTCGAAACTTGAGAAGCCGCGCTTCGTCATAGTAGGAGCACAGACTGCAAGATTGGGTGATTATAAAAAAAAATAGTTCTGAGTTTGATCACTGCAACATTATGAACCTCAGACTATTCCTGAATAGTGAATGCTACCCTTACCATGACTTGAACTTGGACTTTAGGAATTCGAAGTTTGCTTCATTATATGAAATGTACTGTAAATTTCAGAGTTCATATTATGATAGAGATAATTACCCTCTCTTGAAGAGAAAAGATTTTTTTCAACGAGCGCCATTATTTGTGATAGACTGTTCTCATCAACCCGACGAGGCTATAAACGGATCTGTTAACATCAGACTTGAGATTCAAGCGGCTGAAAATATTCCAGCACATACGTCTCTGTATTGCCTGATTCTTCATGACAAGGTGTTTACTTATACTCCGCTCACCCATGTGATGCAGACAATCATATAATTATATGTGTAAGGATTGTGGACTATGATTATTATAGGTTTTGGAAATGTATGTTGGGAAGGATTGTATTAGGATAATTTGTTAAAATAATAAATTGAATATATATCCTATAACACTGTTTTATTGATTTGATTATACATTTCAATCATTTTCCTTCTACTATTCCTACTACCTGAAAAGCTGGATGCTCCTGACATGAAAAATTCATTTAAATGACTAAAGTGTCTTTGAATGTACGGCAGTATATAGCCCAGATTTTTTATAGCCTCAGCGTTTAAAGATACTCCAAGGTCACTTAAACACGTATTTTTGAAATATATTGCTTTATCAAGATATACAATAACGTTGTATGCATATATTATGTTGCCACAATAACTGAAATATTTGGATTCCTTTTCTTGATATAGATATTCCTCAATTCTTTGAAAGTTTTTAAATATTATGTCATAGTCTTGTTTTGTAATATACGCAAATGACTTTTCACTTTCACTCTTAATGCACAACACTGGAATGTCATAGAATAGTCCAACATTCACATGCTGTGTTGCAGATATGCTGATGTCTTCAAGCATGAAATTGTTCATTTTGGGAGGCTTGGATGCTGCGATTCTTCTTCAATAAATACGTATATCACCTGTTCATCGCTTGGCATCTTCTTCTTCCTACATATGCGTTTCTGCTTTTTATGCGGTGTCTCATTATGTCTCTTCTTTCGTTCTCTCCTTGTAGCTCTGTAACATAGTTCAATGAAATCTTAGATATGCGTGTTATGCCATTTTGCCTGAAAGAGAATATATTTTGTTAGAGAATTCCCTGTATAATATTTAGATTACTTTAAAAAGATATGACTTACTCACTTCATTGACATCGACGGCTCAGGATGTATCTCAGGGGAACAATCAGGCGTCTTTGGAATTAGAATCTGATCAATTTCCATATCATCATGTGCATCATAAACACCAGAAGTTGAAGCACAGCCTCCATCAACTGGTAGAGCATCATGCTCTGAGCTAGAAACAGCACAATCAGACACTGAAGCGGTATTCTCATCATCAATCGGTAGAGTATCCTGCTGTGAGATAGAAGCAATCCAATCAGCTACTGAAGTGACATTCTCGCGAATGGGACATCCAATTCATCAAAATCGTTTCTATCCCTCAATACTCCACCAAAATGGATCCGTGAGAGACCGCTCCCTATTGACAAAGAATCTCCTGTAATGTTAATAATAATGTTAATAATAATGTTAATAATAATAATAATAATAATAATAATAATAATAATAATAATAATAATAATAATAATAATAATAATAATAATAATAATAATAATAATAATAATAATAATAATAATAATAATGATGATGATGATGATGATGATAATGATGATGATAATAATAATGATAAGTAAACATTTGACTAATACTTGAAACGTGTTCTTTTCCCATATTTCCCTTGTACCTAAAACACATAGTAAGTAAAACACATAATAACTAAACATCGGAGTAATACTCGAAGCTCGTTCTTTTCCCATATTTCCCTTATACCTAAACATATAGAAGGTTAGGAACAATAAGTATATTTAATTGTACAAATACATTGTAAACATTCTTACCTCCATTCAGAACTTCATCGTTCTCCCCTTGGCGCAGGGGTGGAATGGAATCGGTCAAGGTTTGCAAAAAACACACGTGTGGGAATTAAATGGCTCAGGGAACGGAAGCTCATTAGCACGAAAATCTTTAAATGTGGTTTTGTGGTAGACGCCTGGGAATTTAACACCATTGTTGACCTCCACGCGTGCTTAAATGCAAATATTATTGCCGTCAGTGTCGTCACCCTTCGGCATACAAAAGAGAATACCATAGGTACGACGCTAAGTGTTGTAAATGCCACCAGATATGCGATACGCGATTTGATGCGTACGTACACTGTTCTGCATGCAACAGAGATTTTAAGGGGTCTACGTGTTATTTAAACCGCGTGAAGAAAGGTACATTTTACCCTAAACACCTCTCGGTGTGCGACGTCGAGAAGTTGTGCACGTCTTGTCCCTTCTCTTCATGCATGTAACGTACACCGAATAATTAATTATTAGTACTAGCGGTTATTTAAAGCAAATATTTTTTAAGCATATAGGGTGCGAGCTTGCAATTTAAGTATTCTTATATTTCGGGTATCAAACAATTACAAGTAATCACACACGGAAGTTAAAACATAATAAAAAGCACACACTGTATTCAACGTGTGAAGGGCAATAAAAGCTCGGGTTAATTGAAAAAAATAATTATATAAAGCACCATCTTAATAGAACAAAAATAAGCAAATAGATAAAAAATGTATGTAAAACTTACCAGACATTTTCGATGAGATGATGATTTCACTTGCAGCGAAGACTAATTGTGAAAATCTTCCACTTTACGACTAGCTTCAGTTACAGTAGACACAAGTCAATTTCTTTCGAAACGGTGGAGTTCTTGATTTTTTTTCAGGTCCTTTTATACGACTTCTGGAGGAGGCGTGTATAAACACAATAATTATCCAAGATTTCGCGCATGCGCATAATAGCAGGTCTTCATTGATATGATTGGCTATTTAATTTTTCAAAATCTTTGTGATTGGCTAGTGAAATAATCTTTTTTCATTGGTTTTAGAGGAAATATCTCTCCACCTTAAGATGTTGAGGGGGAGGGGGGCGGTAAGATGTCCCTAGGACATGGACAACCCTATTTCTGGCAACTGGCTCGTTTAAACAGTAAAAATTGCAATACTCGTTCTTTCGTGTTTCGGAAAGACCCTAAAGATGTTATCGGATTGCACCATTAGTAAGATGCTTTTAGCTGAAAAGAATATATATTGTTTTCTTATATCGGTATTTTCCTCGTCAAAACATAAGTTTACAGTGAAAAGGCTACATCAAAATATACTTATCCTTTAAAAGTTCTGCAGCAAAGACCGCTCAATTGAATACATATGTCTTTTAAATGACTTAGACAAATGGCTTTTGTTATATAGATAGATAAAGATCCTCTGAGATGTAAACACATCGTCCCCTTCAAGAGACCCTTATTTAGCAATGTATTCAGCTATGCACCTGGACGCTGTGGTATTTTCCTCGTCAAAACATAAGTTTACAGTGAAAAGGCTTCATCAAAGTATACTTATCCTTTAAAAGGTCTGCAGCAAAGACCGCTCAAATGAATACATATGTCTTTTAAATGACTTAGACAAAGGGGTTTTGTTATATAGATAGATAAAGATCCTCTGAGATGTAATCACATTGTCCCCTTCGAGTGACCCTTATTAACAATGTATTCAGCTAGGCACCTGGACACATTGATCATTTAAAAAGGGTTTCTCGCAATCTCCATGTTTATACAGGAAAAATTACAATTCTTATTCTTTCGTGTTTCGGAAAGACCCTAAAGATGTTATCGGATTGCACCATTAGTAAGATGCTTTCTTCCTTCCCTGACAAAGTTTATTACCTTGTCACTGTCAAAAGAAAGCTTGTTTTTTCCTGGCGAAGACAGAGGACCATTGCATTGATTTTGGGAAAACTTGTCTAAAGATAGCTAATGTTTCATTTGTCAAATGCCTATATGCTATGAGACGAGTTCAAATGATAATAAGCGAACTGTCTGAGGCCTACATTAGAATTACCCCGTATATATTATACACCCCCTCAAAACAGTCATGTTGGTGAAGTTGCCTATCACCCTCAGCGTAGGACCTTTTTTATTAAATGTATTATTTAATATTGAAGAAATACTACTTTAAACATTTCAAGTCAAGACTTGTTAATGATGTCACGTAGTGGTGGAGAGGGAGAGATTACAAGTCAAGACTTGTTAATGATGTCACATAGTGGTGTAGAGGACAGGGTAAATCCAAGCATTCGGTTTTTCCTGCGAATGTTTCGATTGTCAAATCGATCACGCTTGCAGCGCCTTATAGCGGCTTCAATCAGTACTAAAACGTACATTCTACAGATTTTTTATACTTTTATGACGGTAAATTATATATTAGCAGCCAAATTTTCATTCTTTTTTATGATTTTTCTCCGTTTTTACGTACTCTGAGACAAATCCAACATCGAATTAAGAAGCGAAACGTTTGTTATGTATCTTTTAAGTAACAAACACATTCCTCTCAACTGAACCCACCTTATAAACGACTACGCATTCAAGATTAAGTTTGTATTTAAATGTATATAATCAGGAAACTACGTGAGTCAAGATTAACTTGCTTCTTTTTTTTATTTGCTAGTTCAACGTTAACATGCATTTCCCCACATTTTTTTAAAGTTTAAACAAGGTAAATGTTTATCATTTTAATACTTTCACGCCGCACACACACACTTACACACATACACACAGAGACACATACACACACAGACACACACACTTTCACGCCACACACATACACATACACATACACACATACACGGACATACACACAGACACAAACACATACACAGTGCATAGCAATGCCTCTAATTAATATCTAATTAGCGCATTTGTTAGTTGATTGGCGGCATCCCTTTGAGTGGGTTTAAAGGAACATAGCGGCACCTTTGAGTGGTTTTAAAATGTTGTGCTGGGTGTGACGTCATGTTTAAGGGGCTCGACTGTGACGTCAATGGCTGTCGCGTGCCAGATGGGCGTGGTTCTGACGTCATTCATGGTCGCGTGCCAGGCGGGCGTGTCTCTGACGTCATTCAGGGTCGCGTGCCAGGTGGGCGTGGCTTAGAGGTGTGAAAACACGTGTAATCCAATTAGCCCCCATTGTTAACCAATTAGCGGCATCCCTTTGAGTGGTTTTAAAATATTGTGCTGTAGGTGTGTCTGTGCCGATAGGGGAAGTGGATGCCAAAAGTAGGTGCGGCATGTGCACCCCTGGCGAAAGAGGAGGTGTGGTTATGACGTCATTGACTGTCGCGTGCCAGGTGGGCGTGGCTTGAGTGGTTTTAAAATATTGTCCTGGTTGTGACGTCATGTTTAAGGGGCTCGACTGTGACGTCAATGGCTGTCGCGTGCCAGGTGGGCGTGGCCATGTTAAACACATGTTAACATGGGTAATTAACCTGTCAACCCTTGTCAACCCTTATCGATGGTAATCTGACAGATGATGAGGGTCGACCCATTGTCGGCTTTTCACCGACAAAGACAATGGAGTGTGAAAACACGTGTAATCCAATTAGCCCCCATTGTTAAGCAATTAGCGGCTCCTTTGTGTGGGTTTAAACCCCTATGGCGGCTCCTTTGAGTGATTTGAAACCCCTATATTTACTCTACTACTACTACTACTACTACTACTACTACTACTACTACTACTACTACTACTACTACTACTACTACTACTACTACTACTACTACTACTACTACTACTACTACTACTACTACTACTACTACTACTACTACTACTACTACTACTACTACTACTAATAATAATAATAATAATAATAATAATAATAATAATAATAATAATAATAATAATAATAATAATAATAATAATAATAATAATAATAATAATAATAATAATAATAATAATAATAATAATAAATAATAATAACTAATAAATAATAAATAATAATTAATAATAATTAATAATAATTAATAATAATAATTAATAATAATAAATAATAATAAATAATAAATAATAATAATAATAATAATAATAATAATAATAATAATAATAATAATAATAATAATAATAATAATAATAATAATAATAATAACTAATAAATAATAATAACTAATAAATAATAATAATAATAATAATAATAATAATAATAATAATAATAATAATAATAATAATAATAATAATAATAATAATAATAATAATAATAATAATAATAATAATAATAATAATAATAATAATAATAATAATAATAATAATAATAAAAAAGAAGAAGAAGAATTTTCAATAATAAATGAATAGAGAAAACGAAGTAAAAAGGGGGAGCGTCGCGAATTTAAAAGTTGAGTAGAATGGAATGATTTTTGGTATCGCCACTTTAGTTCAGAGTAAACCCACACTCTTAGCTTGTGAGTTGACAGGCAAACATCGTTTTTGTAGGTGCGTGGAGTACATTTATAACCAATGTATGCAGATTTATATCATAGTGAAGCATATTTTTGGGTGTTTAAATACGGACACAATTTTATTTGACTGGTGAATTGTTTTATAATCCATATTGGTTGACAAAGTCTCAGTGCAAACAGAGAAAAATTGGAAAAAAATTATTAAAGGACGTTGTCACTATAATTAGCGTCATCCTTTCTAAATAAAACCACGCATACCCAGGAAAGGAATCTTAGTGCTCTATCGGTGGTAGAGAACTGAATCAAAGGAGGTATTGTTGTTTCAACAGTCTTATCAACCTGTGACCTACAAAACGATAATTCGGCTTCAAAATTGTTGCTTCGACGACTCCAAATGACCTAGCCCTTAAAACTAACTCACTCACTCATTCACTCTCACTCACTCACTCACTCACTCACTCACTCACTCACTCACTCACTCACTCACTCACTCACTCACTGACTCACTCGACGACTGGCGAATGTTGCCTCAAATGGTCTTTCCAACGTGTGGCTGAATATTACTTCACGACTTAAGAGCGCATAATGTTATTTCCATGCACTATTTATTTCAGAAGAATATGGCGTGATTAATATTTATTTATATATTCTTCAATGATTGTGATGTATGTGCAAAGCAAAGAGGAAGGTTTGTAAGCTTAGAGTCACATTAATGAAGACAGTCTCAGAAACTTTCTTCTAAACTCTCGCCTTGTGGCCTGCAAGGCTTTTGATAAGATTTGTAGCGTTATATACACAAAGGAATATGTTAACAGTAAAGTTGGGAAGTTTTCTGTCAAGTGGTATGTGGTTGCCTTGATTAGTTAATCTGCTAGCCCATTACAAATGCGAAGCCGCAGATTATATATTCCTACAAAGTAAGCTGCAAAGACCGCAGATATCCGCTTGAATATATAATTTTCAGCAAAGGGAATACAATCTCTAATACTACCACCCGTATTACAGGCAGAGGACTGAAACGTTACTTTGAATAAACAAATTTAATGCGTTACACTCGCATGACTTTCTCTACTACGCAGTGCAGCTTTTACAAACTACTCCTTCGAAAGCTTACTTTTCTACCTACTTGTTAATCGAAATAAACCTTAGCAGAAATAGTTTCAGTACAGATTTATGTGTGGAACATGGGGGATGCAAAGAGCAGAATGGATTGTTACATGTTCTCGTTCGCTGGCCTTAAAATTCCATATTTCCGTGACATTACGAGAAACAACTGATTAGCCACATTCGTCGCCTCACACTACTGGATGACAATTAGGATGTGGATGGGAAGTATGAGCGGGTGATCTGTGTTCGATGTAGGTTTGTGTTGGCATGAGACCATATCTTTGTAGTTTCAGGGCGTGGGTATTTCCTGGATCCTTGCTGGATGCTCGGATAAATGAACGCAGTCCATTTCAAAAGTTGAAAACTATTTTATTTTGTCACCACTTACTCCACTTGCCACGGCATAAATGTTTTGCACAGAACAAAGTCCAACTGTCGACTTCACATCACTGTTCGGCTTATGAATCCGCCCTCGTCCGGGAATGATCTGCTGAGAATGATACTGGGTATTACTGATTGACCTTCTCAAGAAAAAGTTACTTTCGCCATTACACCAAACTTAACCCTCCCTTCACGAATTTGTCCTTCAGTTAATCACGCGATATTTTTCTTTACTTTTATTTGCTACTCCAAAACATAACACTAATTTTGATTGGGCGATTATGTATATATTACAAATTTGTGTACAGCTGGATTTCTCGCGTTCCTATTTTTAGATCGAAGATAAGGCACACATCCCGCCAGTCCAACAAAGCAACTCCTTTTTCCGCCTTTCGCACCCAAAGCATTGTTCTGCCTGGAAACTGACACATGTTTGCATGGAGATTGTTATTTCAGTAATAAGTATTTATTTTCATTACACCAGAAAACTTATTTTCCATTAATAACCAATATTTAGCTATATTTCATAGATATAGGCACTTGATAAATACTTGCTACTATGGTAAACCCTTCAACATTCACAGAACTGCAAGGACTGTTTCACATATCAGTTTAAAAACGAGAAAGTACTGAAAAATTGAAAGCAATTATATACGAAATACATACAATTCTTCCTGGATGAACAGGACTTCACACGCTATCCCAGAAAATACTAAATATACAGGTTATATCTGATGTAAATCTATTAAATATATGCAGTCTTAGTAAAAGTGGCTAGAACCAATTTTGAGAAAATAAAAACAAATTTATAAACTGTTGCCAATAAACTGTACTGCCAATGGCAAGCCTAATGGCAGTAGCTTCCACGTACTGAAGGGCAGGAAGGGGTAAAGGTGTGTGAGTGATACTGTGTTTGATGAAGATAGCAGTACTGCTACCCTGTCGGCCGATCCAATCTGACCGATGGGCGACGTAACTTAGCAGCGAGAAGTTTATACCAGAATGCAGGTGTGTTTCGGTAACCACGAGGATGTCAATCCCATAGGACTGCACAAACTGGAGAGTGCTGGGGCGTTGTTCCCTTACTCCAATAGCATTCCAGAACCCAGAACGCAATGATCTACGCACAATTCGGTAGGCCATTACGGGAAGGATTTCGGGAACAGCTGCTTTAATGTGTCCAGCAGGACTTGATGTTTTACTAGGACGTCAATGTTGCCGTCGTGAGCTGCTGCATACACCTTCGCAGTACGGAAAGTGTCCGCCTTATCATATCCCCGAACCAGTTGGACAGGGACCTAAATTCCTCCAGGTCTGCCAAGGATATAGCACCTCCGAGCGGGGCCAATGGGGCCTTCGTAGTGGTGCGTGCCGGTTTGGCATTTTTGGTTTTGGTCGGGGACGGAGTCGGCACCTCAGCAGTTTCGGGCTCTGAACTGGACACGGCCTCTCACTCTACTGGAGCCGGCCGCTGTCTCTCAGCCCATCTGTCCTTTTTACCGCGAGAGGGGCGTGGCAATGCTGCTCCGCTTCCTTCCGCGCTTGCACAGCTGCTGCCTGTACTGGCCCAGTTTGTGCAGTTTCAGCCTGCTGCACTGTTTTCAGCCTCGCTAAGAGCGGCGGCGAAGCGCAGCCCTGTGCGGACTGATGCCACATTTGCAGGACCGCGGCGGCAGCTGTCTATTATTTTCTGCCGCACTTCGCACCCCTTGTAAACACTTACGTAGGGCTTGTGGCAGTCTGCAAGTGGTTTCAGAGGACGTTGGTACGGGTACTACTCGCTGAGGGGCCATGGCCTTCCTCTTCGAGCTCCTGTGCCTCTTCGCAGCGGGTTCTAGCACTTCAGGTGATGGTGTCTGTTGGGAACTAGTCCCTGGTATTTGCCCGTCTTCGTCGGGTGTTGTCGCCGTTGCCATTCGGATGTCCGCAGAGGACTGGCTCCCCTTAGAGGAGACGCCTGTAGGAGCCATATCGGCTCCGGGTACCAGACTAGAAGTCTTGACCCTTGGTTGTGGCCTTAGGGACCCGCTGTCACGTAGTCTGTCAGTCAGTGTGAAGTCGTTGAAATAAAGACGATAGTAAGAGAGGAGTAAGAAACGGGGTGGTTCCTGCTCTCGAAGCTATTTGCTCTCTTCGGAGCGATGGTGTAAGCAGCTCACGCGCACGCGGCTGGGCGGCAAGCTAGAAGAGGGCCAGTGCCCACTGCTTGCCGCTGGGATGGACCTTACACCTGCTCCGAAAAGGGACGGCTCGCACCAGTTCCGAGAAAGCAGATTCAGCGTACTCTAAAGCTTGCTTCCCAAGCCTCTTGTAGGGTACACCTGTGTGCTATCGCCCGGCTGAGATGGTCTAATCATTCCACCACAGTCGCTGTTTAACTCCTGCTGCTCCCTGGCGAGGTAGATAGGAAACTGCTTTTCCACCAGTGACCAAGCGTCATGAACACGTGTGCTTCCAACACAAGGATCTCTCCACGAATGACGACAATGACCACCAAAAGATCATCCCAGTTCATTGCCTGACGTCGGTAGGCAGAGAATCCGCTGGGCGGACGAACTGAGGAGAACCTTTGGCACCACTGGACCACAACAGCCAAAGAAAGAGAATATTGTAAGGATGGGGTATTTATCATCATAAGTAAATGTTAATAAATAAAAAGGAAGCAAATACCCAGGTAAGATTTAATGGTAAAATTTACCGTAGTATAAAATATGGCTATACTCCAAGCCTGCAATAATAAATATATATGAAAAGTTAGAGGATTTAATATAGTCCATGCACATACATGTAGTAAAGTGCACAAAATATGTAGGTAAGTTAGGTTATGAGGGTATTTCCAATAGGAAATTTGCACCATGGTAGCATGAGCGAGAATGGATCAAAAACACTACCATAGATTACATAAGATTACGAGAGCAACAAAATGACAGTAATACCATACAACGCTACTATTCAGTATATGTTTGTCTTTATTTACTCAAACGCACCTATACAACAGCTTTAATTTAGTAAGGAAAGCAGTTTGAATTCGAATAACACAATGTGGAACTAACAATCCCATCGCGAATAAGCTTCTTCAGCCCTTTGAAAAATAAAAAGAATTAAGAACCCTCCGGTTTAAGGCATACTTCTTTCAGGGGGCCTTGCTCTGTGGACGTGACTGTAAGGTTCGATATGTATGTAAGAAATGGCAGAATATTTGAAAGAGAATAGTGCAATAAAATTGTTGGAGGGGATGTTTCTCTGGCGGTTGGTTTCTTGAAGCATCGATATATAACAAACAAGCATCGGTCAATATTTGCTTTCCCAGGCACAAGGGTATCATCTGCCGGTGTTTGTTTTGTGTATCTATTCTAAGCAAACAAAGCATAAAAGGTGGAACTTTCTTTTCAAATGCATTGCTGTGAATATACCGAGTGTATTGAACTAGAGAACGTAGAAGTAACTGAAAATAATTACGTTTTTTTTTTTTCGTTGCAACGTAAACATAGAAAAGGAAAGATTTGTTTGAGAAATGGTAATTACTTTTATTTGCTAGAATCAACAACTTGCCCAATTAAATATCGCTGTTGCGGTCTTTAAGGAAACAAGCTGCTTTTCATCTTCTGCTTTTGACATTTTCTGTGCACATTTTAAATGGAATATTAGGAGCCTATAAGTATCTTTACTTTAATTACGTGCACGTATTTTCGAGAGAATTTCTTGAGGCAAGAAATTATAAATAACTAATAAAATCAACATCATGTTGACACTTGTTATCATAAAGGTGTCATTAGTAATATTAATGATGAAAATGAAAAATTGAAAAAGTCAAATCTTTTATTTGCATGTAACAGGGATTGTACAAATTTAAATCCTATGGCGTAAATAGCTTTAGCGAAAATATGGTAGAACAGAAGAATCGCATCCATTTTAAATTCACAAGTACAATATATATTTTCTATTGAATATACAAGCTAATACCGCTGTCCACCATCTGTTAGTCGCGAGGTGATTTCTGATTAGGCAATACGAACGCCCTTGCATATTACATACGAAACAGAAATTGTTTATGTAGTGAAAAAAGCTAAACCCCAGCACAAGAGCCCTTACCGGGCCAAGGTCTACCGCCCGGCCGCTCCATCCCGCAACTTTGCCCACTACAGGCATCATGAGTTGGGTGCAGTACTGGAGAGTGGGACGTAGTCAGCAACTAGGTCCCTCCTAGCGCGTTATGCAGTCTTCGCGACAAGGACAGCTACTTCTTAATCAAGTAGTTTCTCAATTTGCCCCTCAGGGACCTAACAAGGCTGAGTGCACCCCGGACCAGACCTCTGAACGGGGAAAAATTCCTTAGACCATGCGAAAGGCAAGATTCTGCAAGTAAGTAAAGTGAGACAAAAGAAAAAAGTCCAACTGTCGACTTCACATCACTTCAGCTTATGAATCCGCCCTCGTCCGGGAATGATCTGCTGAGAATGATACTTGCTACTGTAACGAGAAACTGAGAGCAGAGGAAAGATTTCTTCCCTGAACGCTCACTCCGGATATTTTGATTCATATGGTTGGCACACCCGGAGCTCGTGTGTATTTCATAAACAAAAGAAGTGAGAAATTCAGGTGGGCGGAGTGTAGCGAAATGGGAAGAGAGACAACGCGAGAGCCGTGTCGAGGGTGGATCTCGGGAGAGCCGTGGCGAGGGTAGATCTCGGGAGAGCCGTGTCGAGGGTGGATCTCGTGCAATGGGGCAGCAGTAGTAGCGTATGTCTGCAAGTATGCCTCGAGTGGGATATCGACGTGACGGATGACAAAGTCATGTCATACTCATAATTAGTTCGACTGGATTTGGATGACAGATTCTTGTCATGTCCAGAATTATTATCGTCAGAAGTGGTGATACGTATCTGAATGCAACATATAATGCAACTTCCATATAAGCTTGCGGAGCTGGCTACAGAGGAATGGGTCTGCAATTGGGTTCCATGGTATTCGCCAGTTTTGTATGGTTGGAGGAAACGCATGGAGTTTATTTTCGAATGGATAGGAGGCCCCCCCCCCCCCCACCCCCACCAAGAAGAAGAAGAAGCTCTAACGGGGAAGGTCTCTTCCATCTCACCCAAGGCAGCAGATTTCCGTGTCTCCAGGCCAGTAACAGTTCAGAATTCTTGTAATTATGTGCAGGTACCGTATGTTACTATCTTATTACAATAAAAGCACAGATCAGTGGAACTTTACACTTTGTCATTTGACTTTACTACGACATTTGTTATAGTGACAAACTTCGTCACTGGAACATTGTATAACTTATAATATTGTCTAGTTTACAACATTTGTTTTATGTATATGTTTATCTGAGTTATAACTTTGTCTCAATTACTCAGAGGGAGGAAAGACTGATTTAATTACAGTGGATTGTTCAGTGAATAATTAACATTCGAGAAGTTACGTGAAGTGAGGGCAGTATAGTGGCAACTGTAAATCATGGTCTTTTTATGATTGTGTTTATTCATGTCTTTTCTTAATTACCCATTTATGTTACAATATATGTCTGTGATATATTTCTCTTGTTATTTCCTGGTAACCTTAGTAATGTATTCCCTCAGAACACCTGACTTCGCGAATAGCATATCTGGGGAATTATCCCGGTACAGTACTTCCTTCACGAATCTGTCCATCAATTAATCACGTGATATTTTTCTTCACTTTTATTTGCCACTCCAAAACATAACACTAATTCTCATTGGGCGATTTTGTATCTATTTCAAATTTGTGTATAGCTGAATTTCTCGCGCTCCTATTTCTAGATCGAAGAGGCACACACCCCGCGAATCCAACAACCTTTTCGGTTGTTTATATTAATAACATTAATAAGAAACATACAAACACCAATGAAACATTACGTCCCCTCATGCTTGCACTTTACGTTCTGTAATCCGTAATGTTAGACTATAACACCATATACAGAGGTGAGCTTGTTCACTGGGAAATAAAGGTTCTGTAAGTAAAGTGAGACCTTTTCGGTTGTGTATACTTTTATTGTCTACTATCATGGACTACACACGCTAGTTGAACTGCCTCTCATCTCATGTCTTTGCTGAGAGGCAGAACACGCCACTGATGTTTCTTGCGCCGTGGAGTTCCGCAACTGTTTTAACGGAAGAAGGTTTATCTACTTAAGCCGATGGTGGATGAAGTGGGCCGCCTGGTAGGTTTATTCTTGGGTGGATCTCAGCTCCAAATATTATTTCTTTCTGCTCATGGGATCACAAAATGCTCATCTCTTTTGAGATTTCGTTATATAAATACTTCGTATAATTTTTCTGCTTTTTCTTCTGAGTGGTAAAAATGATAAAAGTTGCATACACATTACTTTAAATCACGATTACACCATTGTTTATTCGACAATTTTTCCATTTTTAATTGTTGCCGGTTTAATAATACACACTTTCGTAGAAAGTAATCTAGGTTTTTGTCTCCGTCAGCGCCACGGCATGGCCTTGAAATGGATGCAATGTAATAAAAGGGTCGAAAGCTTTTACGAATGTATAAATTATGAATGTTCCATAAATGTATATTAAAATAAGGTTAAAACATCTAACAATGTCGAAAATATGTGGAAGAAATGTAAAAGTTCAACTTTGTAAAATTGTTGAAACTTATTTAAAACATCGAGAATGCTCCCCAGAGTATTAACAAAGAAATTATTCCGCTTACTACAGAATTTCTATAAAACATGGCTCTTAAGGAATCCTCAAAGCAAACATTGTTTTACTGTATGTAAGTATAAGTATGTATGTGTAGCAAGGTTTTACGTTGTGCAGGGGTAGGCACCAGTAACTATTAACTCCGGACCGTACCACGCAGTATGAAGAGGAGAGTTTGGAACATAATCCCCTCTCATGCCAGTAGGAGATCTGGTCCATGTTGCCTAAGGAAACAGGGGTAGGCAAAAGTTTCTCAACAGCCCTTCCTGCTATGCTCAACCTTTTGAGCAAAGTGGCTTAACAATCTGTTTACACCACACACGTTAAGCCACACAAATCTCTAAAGTACAGTTGTTGATAAATCGCATCCACCAAAAAGAACCATCATTCCTTAACATATTTGGTTCTGAAATTAATAACTTGTAACATTTTATCTCATAAAATATGGTTTTCTTTTCTGTTTATCTACAGACCTGAGGATAAGATATATTCATGGCGTTGAATAACCTGCAACTCCATTTCTTACGAATACCGGCAATCAACTGGTGAATGGTGTAGATCTAAGGTGAATAAAGGAAAAAGAATACATAAAAAAAAAAAAAAAAAAAAAAACCAACATATAAAATGGTACGCGCGCGTGTGTGTGTGTGTCAGCCTGTGGACAGCATAACTCAAAAACGAAGAGCTGGTTGAAAACCAAACTTGATATTTAAGTTTAATGTTTTTCAAGGATGCGACACGAAGATTTTGAAGAAAATCGCCCCGCCCTAAACTACCCTTTACACGGAAACTTTTTCGAAAATTTTGATTTTCTTGAAAATGGCTCTAACGATTTTGATTAAAATGTGATATGTTTGAGATATTTTTATGAAAAATGAAGTGTATATTTTGAATTTTCTGGCTATAGCTCCTGCAGTCGCATTTACTCTGGACGACTTTGGCATAACTGGTAAACCGTTAGAGATAGACCAAATCATATTTTACAAAAAAAAGTAAATCTCACTAAAACACACAATGTATGTCTAAATAAATTTTTATAGACTGATCCGTTTCGGAGATATTCCTTGTTATTTGTGCCAGTTTCGGAAAACGTAAAACTTTCGTGAAATGGATCATCGTTGTTCATTTTTTATATGTGAAGCGTGCAAAGAGAACGGGATCTCAAAGCTTTAAAAGATTTGACTATCGCTCACAGGCTACTGTATTTTAATATTCACCTTTCGCCTACAAGGAAATAAGCAATAAGATAATTTGCACAAATGCTTTCCCAACTTACACAAAGAAGATATAGGTAGAAGAGTTTATAAGAATGGTTAGTACAGGAGTAGAGAAAGTTATGTGAGTGCAACACATTTTTTTTGACACGTACATGCATCCGAAAGTAGAAGGTTATTTTGATCTATTTTCGCTTTTAATGCGTTTGGCCGAAGTCAAAACCCTGAGGTTTTATGTATATGCATGAAAAGTTTGAGACGATCTGTGGAATTTTCTGCTTTAAAGTTGGTACACGAGAAGAAACATGCAATTTCAAAAAAGGTACTTATTTTTCTGTAGTTTTGTAGTTAATGTCTAATTTGTTCTTTTAGCGTCAGACTTTGGTTATATTCAAATAATTATGCTGAATGAGTAGGCCAACATTTCTAAAGCCTTTTGGGGAAGAGAATGTTCCAGGTTAACGACCCACAAAAGGTCCATTGGAAACAAAATGTTGATAACCATTAAAAGAAAAGGAAAAAGTACGAATGGTTTTCTATGTTGAAGAAAGAACATGTATCACAATGCTGCTCTTATAGTGAAAATAAATGAGGAAAGGTCGTTAAGACCTCAGATTTGATGATTATTTATAGTGGTCCACAAGGTGAAAAAGTAATTCAACTGCTGGCGGTGCCGACGGACCACTTGGCATTTACATACGACTAAGCAATGATAATTTGATACTCTCTAGTTTGAACTTCAACATTTTCGAATTTAACTGCTGTGTCCCATTGGCCTAAGAGTGATAGGATTTGTGTTGTATTGATATTATGACGGCAGGCTCGGCGCAAAACAAAGGACTGTCGGGGCCAGGTTGCTTTATGCTACATGCCGGGCTGGCGAGCGGGCAAAGGCGTTCAAGGTCAGACTACCTCGCGCTACTGTTTGTGCGTACGTGAATAACAACAATGGAAGCGGCTAAACAAAAGGGGCTTTCTCCGGAGCCTTCAAGAAAAAATCAGCCGCGTCACCAGCGGCACGTTTATGGAGTTCGAGAAAGGTCCGTGTGATGTAATACCCACTATATAAGGAGAACAGTAACAGCAGCGAGTAGTTTTACGGTTACATACATGAGTTGGCTAGTGTGTCACTGAGTGCGAGACAGCTGTGCATGTATCGTCGCGAAAGATACGTTGGTCGTCGTGAAGAAGATTCTAACGGGCGTCGAATGATTGCATCGTGAGTGTATGAGAGGTAGAGAAAATGAAGAAAGACAAATGAAAGAACTGAGTCAAGGTTACGGAAGTAAAAGTTGTGAGTTGTAATAGCACGAAAGACTGTAGAGTGTGTTACCGACGAGAAGAAAACTGGGTACTTGTTATAAAATTTTAGAGGACACTAAAGTGATAGAAAAGTAACTGGAGTGAACTTTGTCATTTTTTCACACTATTTAGGTTCATTGCGAACTACTGATTCTTCTCCAAAGTTTGGTGCCATAGCTGTACAAAATTGATCATATTACTCTATCACAGATAGTGTTCTTTGTACCCAATTCATGAAAAGGCACATCAAATTAAAATATCCTGCAATTTATTATCATTATAATGGTCACATATGCCCCCAAATTGATATGGGCCGGGCGCAAAGGATCAGAAATATGAAAATGTTGAATCCACTAAATATTTAGGTAATGTTCTAGCTAATGAAAATGAGATCGACATCCAGATTAAAACGGAATTATTACTGGCAATAAAGGTTAGCATCACCGAGTCATCCGCTAATGAACCTATGAATATTGCATATCTCATTAATTGAAGCTCGGGTGCATGTTTCATCGTCGTACGGCTAAAATAAAGTCAACAAGATATAATGAAATAACGAAATATAAAATCGATCACGAGCAAAATATGTATAGTGGAGCTCAAGAACATTTAAATAGTACAGAATATTGACTCATGAACTGTGATCTAGGGTTACAGCGTCCACAAAGTGAAGTCCTAAGAGAAGGGTAAACGAAACTGCGGTAGAATTATGCAAAACAAAAAGGAACAGACTTACGAAAGACTGGTTTAATAAGTCGGATTGGGTTCGTTTCGGAAAATGGGCATTTTATTTGAATGCAACTACAACGTGTGCGGAATGGCAAACTAATCGGTTTTAACAAATAACCCCTGTCCGGAAATGCACGGTTTGGGCGCTGGAGAACGCCGAAGATTGAAAATGAACGGTTGTGACAGTTTTTTAAGATTCGTTTTGGTATCTTAATACGGTAGGTATGTAACCCTTTAGCAATCTGTGTACTGGAATGAACGACCTGAGCATAATAACATTCCTGCGCATGCGCTAAATTCCTCCATTGAGTCCTTGGTGGGCATCCTACTGCGTTACTTGTGTAGTTTCCAGTACAGTAACGTTTTAACAGCAGTGCGGCACATACCAGTGCACAGCTCGGAATTGGCCAACCTGAGCTCCAGCACTCTTTGATGTAAATGTGCGGAATCACCTCAACGTCACATATTCAAATCCATAGGTTGGTAGAGGCGGACCAGTTCCATGGCCACCATGGTTGCTAGATCTGACACCTCTCGACTATTTTCTATTGTGCTGTATGAAGAGTATGGTGTATGACACTCCTGTAACGTCAGCGTAGGACCTATGGCTCGAGTCCACGGAGCAAGTGAAAATCTTAAAAGACAACTGCACGTATTGGATCATGAGGCTCAGCACCACCGATATAGGCTCTGCTATGACGTAGGAGGTACACAGTTCGAAGCCTGTTTTTACGTAGATATCTCTATGTGCTACTCATGTTTGGTTTATTGACGAAATGTGAACGCACACCCCCTCTTACGCTTCGATATGCTACAGCGCCCAAACCGTGCATTTCCGGACAAGGCTTCCTTCTTGAAAACAGATCAGTTTGCCATCCCACATAACATACTAAGCGTTGACGGTGTTTTGGGGACACACTGTATACATTTGAAGATTTTTAGAAAGGTATACAATTTTCTTAGTATGTAGGAGTATGACACAATGAAACAGAAAATCAATATATTGCTAGTATTTACCTAGAACGCGTTTCATTTGTCCTTTTCCCGCCAGTCTCTGCTTTCCTCATGCCCTGACACCAGAGTTACAACAATATTACTGTTACTGCAATAGGGGGACCTAGTACAGGGTAAGAGGCTGCAAAGCGAGTAAAATGGGGTTGAGGGGTCTGGTGAAAATGAAAATACCATAATACCAAAGAAAACACGCACTGGAAGGCAAAAAGTTTTGGGATGTTTTGATCCAATAGCGAGCAGCGCACGAGGCCTGCTCTATTTCAGTTGCTTTCAAACACCACTTGTTTATTTGCCTTGCTATAAAGTAGAGCTTTTATTACAGGAAGTGTTTCTCTTCACGTTGGTGCCAACAACAGTTTTCCTCACCCTTTTACTTTCTGGACAACTTAGGCGCATCTACCAAAGTGAAGATTTTATCAACCGTTCATTAATGTTCTTGTAGACTGCAGAAAGGTGGCTATGTCTTAGCCCACTCCACATGTTATATTTCCGCGTTCTTCTCTCGGGCATTTAACTCCTGACCTCATTTTAAAGAACAAATTTCTTGCGGTCTTAGAGGATAACTCTATTTGAAAGAAACATGACTAATCGGACAATAAATGCCGTATTAATTAATTGTTCTTTTACATAAGTCGTGTATAGGCTGAGGTTGGAAATGTAGAGTCACGCAAAACAATTCAGTGTGACAGACAAGATTTGAAGCACAGGTCTTCGGCTTACCGTACCGCTGCTATAATTAACTGAGCTACCTTAACAAATACCGTCACCACATTTAATTCACCAACAGCCTTGCATTTTCTCCGCAAATCCCAAGAAGATCTTAAATTCATTTTGACATAACATACCCCAATAGCGACTTACAATCTTGTAATTACTCGTACTTAAATTCTGGAGCTTCATAGCTAACTATTAGGTCAATCAATGACTATTAGTTACTCTTTCACACTAGCCGAGTCTGAACCAAAGTTGGGAAGGTAGAATAAAACGCACATTATTCCACACTTAATATTAGTGCACTTGGAATTGGAGACAAACAATAATATACCCTTCCACCTCTGCATTATTATTATTATTATTATTTTTTTTTTTTGTGCCAGTTTGAGTGAACAAAAAGGGGGCCATTGTCATATCCGCTTATAGATCGAGCTGGAATTTTATTTAATGAAAGTGGATCAAAAGTATAAATACTCGTGTCTCAGTTTGCTCTCCATACGCCTCCATACTTCACTAATAATACCCAATTACCTGCATATATTGGCATTTAAGGGTATTAAAGGAAGTAATTTACCCAAATGTACAATTTTTATATCTTCATTTTTTCCTTGGAAGTACTCATCACTGGGGGAAAGAATGAAATGTGCGATCGATTTTCTTTTCGCTACATGCAATATTGCTTGTAAGTTATTCTTAGTAGGTCTTTGCGCGCT
The DNA here is from genome assembly GCA_030765045.1 of Tenodera sinensis. Classification (NCBI taxonomy): domain Eukaryota; kingdom Metazoa; phylum Arthropoda; class Insecta; order Mantodea; family Mantidae; genus Tenodera; species Tenodera sinensis. The sequence continues at coordinate 269,311,428 of CM060964.1, forward strand.
GGTACTTGTAGACACAGTGCGGGGCAAAGCTTATTATCCCATCCCAGGTAGCTGGTTGTTGAGCGGAAGACAGAACTAAGTCAACCGCCACAACTTAAAACTTCGTAATCTTATCCCGGCGGGACTCTATGGGAGAAAAGGTTTTTTATGTATTTTCGCTATAAAATCGCAGCTCAATCTACTCAATGGTGCCTTGTTAGTCGCGGCAGAACCCTGCTGTCTCGCTTTCCATTACTGATCCGCTGCATATTAGACAAGGACACAACAGGCCCGAAGCCAGGGAGCAGGGGAAGACCTATTTCTGGGGCCCCATAGTATTCTTAAGGCCCCTCCTGGATAACTAATTGGGCACAGCAAAACCCAGAAACGAATGGTATGTTGTGTTCAGCGTTTTCCAAGGATGGAATACGAAGATTTTCAATAAAACCTCCCACACCAAACTCCCTTTTTATGGAAAAGTCGTTGTTTTTTATTTCCTCAAAATGGCTTTAACGATGTTGATTCAAATGTTATATGGTAGATATATTTGCATGGGAAATAACACATCTTGATTATTCTTTTTTTTTTCTTTTGCGAATACCCTTTGAAGTCCTCATAATTCTGAATTACTTTTGCGTAACAGGTAAACCGTAAGAGATTGATAAAGTCTTATTGCACAAAAAATATGGATCTAGTTAAAATCCGCTAATTTCCGAGATATTCTTTGCTGTTGGTTTGTATTTTAAAATAAGTCGCTACTCTTTTTTTCCCTCGTGGTTATGTAAAGCGCATGGTATTTTAAAGCCATCAATTAGCTACACGCTTTAGGTTACCGCATTGTCTTATAAATAAAACGAAATGTGTAAATGTGTAATGAAAGTCGAGTAGGTTAACAATAAGTAGGAAGAAGAATAAGCTTTTATAAGAATAACTTGAAGAGCGAGTAAAGAACGTCGTGTGAATGAAGAAGTATTGTATTCTATGTCCATATTTCACCGAAAATACGTGTTATGAGCCCCTGAAAAATATTTCTTGTATGGTTCTTTGCTGCAAAAGTAAATCTATAGATAATCAATTTACTGCACTGAGAGAGATGGCTTCGTGATAACGCCTGCGGAGGCTCCAGATCCGATTACCGCCAACCACACCTCTGACCTTGGATTTTTCGCTGTTTTTCCTGGTAGATAGGAGAATGCTGGAATGGTTTCTTATCTAGCACCATTCTCTTTCCGTCATTTTTCATTAATTCCGTTTTCTGCTCACCTTTCAGTTGTGCTTCTGGGTAAGCTTCGTGGCGTTTAGCGGTGCCAGACAGTTGACGTGGACGCTTGCGCAAAGAAAAGGGCATTCTAATGGACAATAGAGGCCTCTTGGTCGATGGGTTGTTCATCGCTCTCTCTAGACAGCTCCAGCAGTGGGACGGGTATTCTAGACTGGAACTGTCAGGGACTGCAGTGCGTCTCTGTGGCCAGTCTGCCTGAGGCCTGTAAACTCCCGTGATTCCTTCATTCCCCCCCCCCCTCCTTGGGAGGTGGTAGCCACAATAGGTCTGTTTAGGTCCAGCAGGTGTCACCCTCAATGATTAACCTATAACCTATCATTTGAGTGTAAGTTCTAAATATTTTCTTTATAGAACAATTCAGCATGTACCTACTTGGTTCCTAGTACTCTTTTATTTCTTACCAATAGCTACAAGGATTTCTAAAATTGATGCCATACTTAGTATGATATGTTTAATCAATAGCTTATGCAGCATGAAATATATGTTAGGGTTACAAGTAAGTGAGTGAGTGAGTGAGTGAGTGAGTGAGTGTTGTTTAAGGGCCCGTCAACAACTAGGTCATTAGGGCCCGGTTAGGGCTACAAACCTGTGATCAAACCCAGAGGGATCTTCATTACTTTTGAAGGTACAGTACATTTTATAATTAGACTGACATCGAAACTAAGGTGTCCACAGCAGTAAAGTTTAACCAGCGTGATTTACTCCACGTGGGGAAGATATTCTAATGTGTCTGATTGGCTAAGGAATCGATTTCTACTGGGTGGAAGCGTCGTAACAATGAACTCTACTCCGGCTAATGAAGGATGCGGCCTCCCGGACTGTCGAACCCTTTATTGGCAACCTAACTGGCACGGATTTGGACTATCCTCTTGCCCCTTCACTTACATCCAGAGCAACGTCTACAATACTGTCAATACTTACAACTTTCCATCTTCTTGGAATTTTGATTTGTATGGCAATACATATTATTGCTCCATGAAGAATAGTAAGCAACAGTTCATTCGGAGTACACAAACAATATAAAATACGCATTTCTTCCCATTTTTAAGGTAATGTCATGGTACGGAGGCACTACCCCCGGAGCTACCCCTGAGCGTAGTGCTGGTATTTACATAAGTGCACGTGCTGCCATATATAACCCGGCGCAAATGTTAAGGCCTTACTCTACGACAATCGCACAACTCCAGTAGCAGAAGTGCTGAATTTTCTTTCTCATGTCTGAGATGTTCCTTTGCTATACATGGCATAGTAATGTTGCATTGAAACTTCTTCATCAATTGTGTGTTGTTATCATACGAGTTGTTACATACCACACTGGTAAGTATTCTTTTATTTGTTATGCACATGAAATATTAATTGTTAAGTGTACATTTCTGCCTTTCTTTATATAAATAGTGCTGATGCACCGGGACACTATCCCAGCAGCCCCTCTGGTGTAGGTATACTGAACAAGTACTGCGTGAGGAGATGCTGGTTGCTGTTGGCTATCTTCTCAAAGATCCAGATGCTGTATGCTTTACGCAACTTTTCGCCATGTGTCTCGGAATGCTTAGTGTAAATTTCCCGCATCTCTGACAGAGTTGATGTGAGAAATTTATGTTGAGTGTGGTATAACTATATTTCTGTTGGAAATCGTTTACTCACTGATTACTGTAGATTTATTGCATGGGTAACGCGCAGAAAACTGAGCATTTTGCTCGTTTCTGTTTTGTGGTTTACTTAAAATTCTACTATCTTTTAGTCATAGAACTATTAGGTACTTTTCCAGGTTTTCGTGTTGGAATGTAATATATTTATTCTGCAAATAAAAACTATAAGTGAAGTTTCACTATACTGTGTTTTATTTTCTGAAATTAATCGCTCTTTTTAACAAATTACCACAATTGGAACGAAGATTTCCTTAGAATTCTTCATAATTAAATGTTGACTCGCATATATTTGTTTTAAATATTATACTTTGCAGACCTGTTCTATACAATAATTGGTTATTCATCCGTTCCGTTGACCATTTCTCTTCTTGTGCGTTTTAGACAAACAGAATCTTTCTGTGAAAATTTGTATTCACAGTCACAATAGTCAAATGTTGACCCTAGCTCTTGTCTGGCTGCTAGCGATTGTATATCATATATTTTAGAATTCTTATATTAGTCTACCTCGGTGATGAACGATGTTGTGTGTCTGCTTTACATTCAAGCGGTCCCGAGTTCGAATCTCGAGTAGACTGAGTTACCTGTATAAGGGTTTCCTGGGGTTTTCCTTATCGTGAATGATGGGCAACTCTAAGCTCTCTGGATCCCGGCTCATATGAGCGTCATTTCACACTTTTGTTCATAGTCCAATACACACTAACCGAACAAAGGAACTCAAATATTAAAAAAATTATTATATTCATACGAATAATAACATTTACAGTCGTGTGTATAAAAACACCTTACTTTTTAATTGCCACCTTTTTCTCATCTTTTTGTGTTGTCTCAATATTTTCATTGTGAGAGGCAATATTGTTAATTATTATATTTAAATTATATTTTGACGCATTTTAAACATTACTAATTTTTTTATTTCTCTGCATACCAACGAGTTCAATTCCATTACACATTTTAAAATGTTTCATTGCTCAAAGCAAAGTTAATTACACAAATGGTGTTTTACAATAACAATGCATTAATAATCAAGATATACAATACATAAATAAATAAATATGGAATGCACAAAGTTTCCTTATTCATTGCACTGGATTTCTATTTTATCACTTTTAGTAAGGATTGAACATTATTTGCACTACAATTTAAATAACTATTTCAATACATAACCAAAGGCATATGCGAATTCCCAATATTAATAAAACAAGCTACAAACTGCTCTAGTCTGTCATGGGAAGAAAATGTGGAAGCACAAGGTTAAAGTTAAAGAAGCAGGATTTATTACCTCTCAACACCCAAATAACGCACTGTTAATTAGAAAACAGAAGTTTAACTTCGATACCTCTTTACCTTGGCCCATCCAATGGCATCTTCCAGTCCTATTTTGGTCAGGTTTAAGTGCTTCAGAAGCAACCTGTAGACGAATATATCCGGATTTGTTTAACGATAAAACTGCAAGGTCGACAACTTCTCTGCGGTTCTGTATAGTCCAGCTCATTCAACATAATGTTACACAACTCCCTCTTCCTGCCTTATATTGGCATATCCAACTTTGTCCAAGGTACAATGGATTCTATCTCTTAATTTTACTATAAGTCAATGAACCATGTTCATAATGAAATTATCAAGGAAAGGTGTGTAGCATGGAAAGAGTAAATAAAAATGAATAGTCGATTTTGTCCAAAACTGCATCGAAAAACTTAAGAAAGGCAATATTTAATTTAAAGTTCACAAGTAAACTAAATTGGTACATCAAGATCACACCTTACAACTCACCTTACGTGCTAAAATAAGCATATATAGAACGTTATGCGACATTTGTGTACAATAATATATTATTACTGAAGCTGATCTGTCTATTTATAGATGCAGTATCATAAGGCATAGGTATTTCTAGGCATTATAGCCAGGAGGAAAAGACATGTAGTCTCATATGGTCTGTTGACTTTTGCATTCATCATACTGTGGTTACCTGGCCAACAGTGACTCATGATCGTAATTGTTTACATTCTTTATTCTGACATAATGGTTTGAGTGTGCGTACGTTATAAGAAATAGGTTGAACTCCAAAAGGGTCACCTTGCTCACTGCGACCTAGATCGATCTACTGTAATTACAGCGTCAGGAACAAGGGATTGAAGGAATCATAGGAGGCTACAAGCCCCAGGTAAACACGTCACAGAGGTGCGTGGAAGTCTCTAACAGTTCCATACTTGAAGATCCGTCCCACTGCTGGACCTACCTAGACAGGGCGATGAACAACCCATCTACCAAGTAGCCCTCTAGTGTCCACGAGGAGTCCTTTTTCCTGAAAGCAAGCTTCTGGGCCAGCTGTCCGGCACCGCCATACGCTACCTAAAGGCACACTTGAAAGACGAGTAGGAAACAGAATGAAAGAAAATGATAGTAAATGAGAAACCAAGAAAAAAGAAACGGGAGTGGAGTGTGAATAATAATAATAATAATAATAATAATAATAATAATAATAATAATAATAATAATAATAATAATAATAATAATAATAATAATAATAATAATAATAATAATAATAATAATAATAATAATAATAATAATAATAATAATAATAATAATAATAATAATAATAATAATAATAATAATAATAATAATAATAATAATAATAATAATAATAATAATAATAATAATAATAATAATAATAATAATAATAATAATAATAATAAATAATAAATAATAAATAATAATAATAATAATAATAATAATAATAATAATAATAATAATAATAATGAGCAATAACAACAATAATAATAACAATAATAACATACCACAATAACATTCATAAGATACAAAGAAATGCCAAGGAAACACTACGTGTCCTCATGCTTGCTCTTTACAATCTGCAATTCAAATGTTAGATAATAGCACCGTATACAGGAGTGATTTTATTCCCTGGAAATTGAAGATCCTTTAAGTAAAGTGAGACGTTTTCGGCCGTTCGTACTGTTGTTCTGTATATTACCACTCGCTGCACGTCTGCTGAAAGGCAGAAACGCCACTGCCTTGCGCCGTGGAGTTCGGCAACTTGTTTAACGCACGAAGGGTTATCTACTTTCGTCGGGGCCGGCTCCGGTGGGCCACCTGATATATCAAGAAACAAAACTAAAAATAGTTTTAGGAAATTGGGATCATCACAAGATATGATAATTAATAATGGTTTAAGACAAGGATGTAGTTTATCTCCTCTATTACTTAACATTTATCTGGACGATATTCTTTGAAAATTAAAGGATGAAATACCACTAGGAACAAAAACAAATAAAAATAATGGATTGAATATGCTACTCTTTGAGGATGACATGATGTTAATACAAGAGAGAGAGGATAAGCTGCAAATAAGTATGTACACATCTCAAAAATTAATCTAGGATTATGGTTTAAATATATCAGTTGAAAAGTCAAAGATCATGGCATTTATACCAAAAAAAAAATAAAAAGATCAAAGATAGATAAATAATAAAGTGTTAGAGCAGGTGGGTACATTTAATTACTTGGGTTGTAATGTGCCATATAGAACAAACAACGAAGAAATAAATAATAAAGTGAGTAATTTCCAATATATTTGTGGAATAATAACTGGTGCTTTGAAAAGGAAAACCCGAAAGGATACAAATTTGAAGTTCTATAAGACAATGGCCTTTCCAGTTTTACTGGATGAATCGGAGACATTGGAGCCAAATACAAGCAGCAGAAATTAAATATCTCCGAACAGTAAAAAAATGTACAGACAAGATCATATTAGAAATGAAGAAATAAGGAAAGAAATAGACATATTTTCGTTAAAAGAAAAGATACAAGTAAACAGAAAAAAATTGGAAAAGCCATTCGCAAAGAATGTGTAAATCTCGCATTCCATTACAATCTTACAAATATAGACATTCTGGTTACAGACCAATAGGAAGACCAGTAAAAAGATGGGAAGAAATATGAGGCCGGAACAGAAGATCTCTCCTAAACCATAAAGAGTTGATGATGATGATGATGATGATGATGATGATGAGAAACCATCCCAGTATTCGCCTACCGACCAGGAGAAGCAGAAAAACCATGGTCAGCGTGGGCCATTCACGGAAATTGAACCTAGAACCTCCAGATTAGTACCCTTACTGTGAAGCCATCCTGCTCGGTTTGGGTGTAGTCAACTTGAAATCAAGTGCTAAGAATTCCAATGCTCGGATATAATGATAGAAGAAAAGGTGGTATTATGGGACGGGGTTGGAAAATGTGACATCTCAATTTTATTTTACTGAACTTACTGTCGCCATCTCTTGACGATACTGCTAGTCCACTCCAGAAGCCTCTCTAAACCTGCAGGTAATGTGACTAGTCGGTACGCTGAGAACTGTGGTTGCGTGAGGCCATGTTGCTTTTCGTGGCGTCGAAAGTTTTAACAGAGGAAGACCTTAGGTGCTACTGCGTAAAATCCAGGTAGAGTGAAACGATTTATTTTTCAAAATATGTGAGAAATGGTCCAAAGAAAACTAAAAAACAAAAAGAATAAGAGCTTAAAAGCCAAAAGAAGACTCGTATTCTGACAAGAATCTTCAGGTTCAGATGACACTGATATCCCCATCTCATCAGGCGAATCAGTTCTAGTAGCTCCAACTAATGATTACAAACCTGAAGAGGAGAATCCTGAATGCACTTTTTGTGATGGTGATTTCAGGAACTCGAAACCAGGGGAAGTTTGAAGTAAGTGTGACAATTGTGAGAATGACAGTTTCATTTGTGAATTTTGTGCTTAATAGTTTTGTGCTCTTTAGAAGTTCTTGTATGTCTGAGCATTTTTAATTATATTGAAAATACTGAGAAAATAATTTTAATTACCTTATTTGTTGGACCAACAATATTTTTCGTATTGAAATTCAATTTGCTGTTGTTGCTGAAGTGTTCCAATTCCTTATAAGTTTTGAAAATACAAGCGTAAATTACACTTTTTATGACTGATGGTCCGTTTGAGTGCTCTATTGCTCTCTGTCCCATAATAGCACCCAAATTTAAAGATTGTCAAAGGTGTTACAATGTTTTTTTAACTTGATGTTAATATAATGAAATCTTTGTCATTCTACGCAATAGATCACGAGAAGAAATTGTTTCTTTTAAGATCTCGAAAATAAGTTACAAAATTGCCATGTATTTTAGCAGGTATTTATGGACAAATAAAGAAGACTTCCATGATATCACCTTTTCCTCTAAGTATTTTAAGCACGCAGGATTGCACAGTTTCGTAGCGTAGTACTCAGCGCATCTAACAGTTATCCAGGGGTTTGGCGTTGGATCCCGAGCCCTAGCACTGAAATGTTAAGCAAACCATTCCCGTATTCAGCTTTACTCTCACTGGACTCAGGTAGCTAAGTGTTACAAATTATCAAATTTACAAACCTGACTACAATGACCCCATACCAGAAGAGAAACCTCGAATGTAACCAAGACTGAATTGAAAAGAAAATAACGTGCATTGCGTCCGATTCAGTCTATTCTCAAACGTTGTTACACAGCCTGCACAGCACAATACGTTTTCAGGGCACCTCATTATGGATGTGGAGGAGAGCGAAGTTTACCTTAACCTATGAAGCTTACAAATATTGTTCTGGATGTTTCTATCACATTATCAAATGTAAGCAATATTATGCTTAAAAGACCTTTGTAGTATGTGCATGGCATCGAAAATGTTAACACATTGGTTTACGAAATGAGAAAACAGTTTGTAAAGAGTAGCTCAGTAGAAGCTCGCTCTGCAGGACTGTTTAGCTAGAGAAAATACGCACATGCCACGTTTGGAGATCCTCGAAATAAGCCTCTTTAGCGATCACAGGGTCAGTTTTTTTTCCCTGTTCTTTCCTCTTTTTCTCCCTGTGCTGTAGCCACTGCTGGGTGTTTGATGTGCAGAACAGTGGGAAGGGTTGGAGTTTAAATAAAAAGGGGGAAGGTTATCCTAAAAAAGAGAGAGAGAAAGGCCATTTTTTCCTCCTGTCCGAGTCTTTTGCGTGTACACGGAATGGCCATGTTATGTCTGTGTATATTTTCTTTTCCAAAAAGCAGAAAGTTACACTAGTGGATACATAGAACGCTAAAGGTCCACAAAAGCTATTCAGGTGATGGCTTATACGTTGCACAATACGTCAAAGGAGTAAACATTTGTTAAACTCCTTTCCTTATACTTATCCTTCTTGCGGTTTCTGACTAAATTGCTTTCTTCTGTATTGTCTCAAAACTACACGTTCTATACGTTAATACAACCCGAAAACTGTGCTAGGCACAGATTGCAAGCTATATTAGATCTATAATCACTAATATCCTGTTCAGTTCCCTCAACTTCAACGGTTTTGCGAAAATAGTGTCCCCTAAAACGTCGATATATCACCAGAAAGTGTCCTTTATCCCAAAACAAGGAAAATTTCCTCTGCCCATGTACATATATGTGTATACGGGTGTTTCTGAAGTTTTGTATAAATAACCCAGAAACACTATTATTTCAGCAATACTTTAATATAACTTGAAGACTCCAAAAGGTAGAAATAGTTTGTCATAGAGAAAACTAATCACTTTATGCTACAGAAACGTTTTTGGGGGCACTAGATATATCCGAAATATTTTTATTTTGTGTTTTAGCTTATAAGGGTTTAAGTTCACCTTGAAATTAGGAGCTCAATGACTTTGTGCAAAACAACGGTTTTTATGGCAATAGCTACTTCCGAAATTTTCATTGTATGATTTCTTTTTAAAAGGCAAGGTTCAGTTGTATGTGGAATTTAAGCAGCGTGCCTAAAAATGTGTGATGTTTGTTTCTTTTCTTCATGGGCCCATTAACAATAGTATACTATATATAAATTAATATTTACTTTTGTTTTTCATACTTTCCACTTGCTTTTAAGCAGTGCATCTTGATATATTAAATGGTCATTAAAGTCTTTTGTAAATTGACATACATTCTCTGCCTATGTCAACTAAATGTACTAAGTGTTTGTCATGGATAAACTGAGAATGAGTTTAGAAAGAAGAACTAGATATAGCCATTAATGAAAAGAGCCTCTAAATACAAAATCAAAGAACATTGTTTTACGTATGGCTATGGAGAGGCACCAGAACAAATTCTTGAATATAAGTCAATAGGCAAAATAAAGAAGACAGAGGTAAATCTATTGGGTCTTACTTCTGAACAAATAGTAAAGGAAGAAGACATAATGTTACGAGATCATTTAGTGTTCTGTGACCCGTCCGATAGATACTACGTTGCAGGACTTTAATTAAAAAAAAATATTCTGTCACTATTTTAATCCTACCACCTCATACTACTTGTGATTAATAAAAACGCAAATACACGCTTCAACGAATCATTGCTGGTTATCGCATTAATTTGTACCACATACCTAGCTAGCATTTCTTTTTCTGTTTGCCACACGGTACTATAAAACCGGAGCACATCAGTTGCGTTTGCGGTCAGTTTATTCCTGCTGCAAATCCATCAGTTGCGCTCGGCGGTTACATTACCCCAGATAGGGTATTCATCAGTTGCGCTCGGCGGTTAGATTACCCCAGATAGGGTATTCATCAGTTGCGCTCGGCGGTTACATTATCCCGGATAGGGTATCCATCAGTTGCGCTCGGCGGTTACATTATCCCAGATAGGGTATCCATCAGTTGCGCTCGGCGGTTACATTATCCCAGATAGGGTATTCATCAGTTGCGCTCGGCGGTTAGATTACCCCAGATAGGGTATTCATCAGTTGCGCTCGGCGGTTAGATTATCCCAGATAGGGTATCCATCAGTTGCACTCGGCGGTTACATTACGATAGGGTATTCATCAGTTGCGCTCGGCGGTTACATTATCCCAGATAAGGTATTCATCAGTTGCGCTCGGCGGTTACATTATCCCAGATAAGGTATTCATCAGTTGCGCTCGGCGGTTACATTATCCCAGATAAGGTATTCATCAGTTGCGCTCGGCGGTTAGATTACCCCAGATAGGGTATTCATCAGTTGCGCTCGGCGGTTACATTATCCCAGATAAGGTATTCATCAGTTGCGCTCGGCGGTTAGATTACCCCAGATAGGGTATTCATCAGTTGCGCTCGGCGGTTAGATTATCCCAGATAGGGTATTCATCAGTTGCGCTCGGCGGTTAGATTATCCCAGATAGGGTATTCATCAGTTGCGCTCGGCGGTTACATTATCCCAGATAAGGTATTCATCAGTTGCGCTCGGCGGTTAGATTACCCCAGATAGGGTATTCATCAGTTGCGCTCGGCGGTTAGATTATCCCAGATAGGGTATTCATCAGTTGCGCTCGGCGGTTAGATTATCCCAGATAGGGTATTCATCAGTTGCGCTCGGCGGTTACATTACCCCAGATAGGGTATTCATCAGTTGCGCTCGGCGGTTAGATTATCCCAGATAGGGTATTCATCAGTTGCGCTCGGCGGTTACATTACCCCAGATAGGGTATTCATCAGTTGCGCTCGGCGGTTAGATTATCCCAGATAGGGTATCCATCAGTTGCACTCGGCGGTTACATTACGATAGGGTATTCATCAGTTGCGCTCGGCGGTTACATTATCCCAGATAAGGTATTCATCAGTTGCGCTCGGCGGTTAGATTATCCCAGATAGGGTATCCATCAGTTGCACTCGGCGGTTACATTACGATAGGGTATTCATCAGTTGCGCTCGGCGGTTACATTATCCCAGATAAGGTATTCATCAGTTGCTCTCGGCGGTTACATTATCCCAGATAAGGTATTCATCAGTTGCGCTCGGCGGTTACATTATCCCAGATAAGGTATTCATCAGTTGCGCTCGGCGGTTAGATTACCCCAGATAGGGTATTCATCAGTTGCGCTCGGCGGTTACATTATCCCAGATAAGGTATTCATCAGTTGCGCTCGGCGGTTAGATTACCCCAGATAGGGTATTCATCAGTTGCGCTCGGCGGTTAGATTATCCCAGATAGGGTATTCATCAGTTGCGCTCGGCGGTTAGATTATCCCAGATAGGGTATTCATCAGTTGCGCTCGGCGGTTACATTATCCCAGATAAGGTATTCATCAGTTGCGCTCGGCGGTTAGATTACCCCAGATAGGGTATTCATCAGTTGCGCTCGGCGGTTAGATTATCCCAGATAGGGTATTCATCAGTTGCGCTCGGCGGTTAGATTATCCCAGATAGGGTATTCATCAGTTGCGCTCGGCGGTTACATTACCCCAGATAGGGTATTCATCAGTTGCGCTCGGCGGTTAGATTATCCCAGATAGGGTATTCATCAGTTGCGCTCGGCGGTTACATTACCAAAGATAGGGTATTCATCAGTTGCGCTCGGCGGTTAGATTATACCAGATAGGGTATTCATCAGTTGCGCTCGGCGGTTAGATTACCCCAGATAGGGTATTCATCAGTTGCACTCGGCGATTAGATTATACCAGATAGGGTATTCATCAGTTGCGCTCGGCGGTTAGATTATCTCAGATAGGGTATTCATCAGTTGCGCTCGGCGGTTAGATTATCTCAGATAGGGTATTCATCAGTTGCGCTCGGCGGTTAGATTATCCCAGATAGGGTATTCATCAGTTGCGCTCGGCGGTTAGATTATACCAGATAGGGTATTCATCAGTTGCGCTCGGCGATTACATTACCCCAGATAGGGTATTCATCAGTTGCGCTCGGCGGTTAGATTATCTCAGATAGGGTATTCATCAGTTGCGCTCGGCGGTTAGATTATCCCAGATAGGGTATTCATCAGTTCCGCTCGGCGATTAGATTATCCCAGATAGGGTATTCATCAGTTGCGCCCGGTGATTAGATTATCTCAGATAGGGTATCCATCAGTTGCGCTCGGCGGTTAGATTATCCCAGATAGGGTATTCATCAGTTCCGCTCGGCGATTAGATTATCCCAGATAGGGTATTCATCAGTTGCGCCCGGTGATTAGATTATCTCAGATAGGGTATCCATCAGTTGCGCTCGGCGGTTAGATTATCCCAGATAGGGTATTCATCAGTTCCGCTCGGCGATTAGATTACCCCAGATAGGGTATTCATCAGTTGCGCTCGGCGATTACATTACCCCAGATAGGGTATTCATCAGTTGCGCTCGGCGATTACATTACCCCAGATAGGGTATTCATCAGTTGCGCTCGGCGGTTAGATTATCCCAGATAGGGTATTCATCAGTTGCGCTCGGCGGTTAGATTATCCCAGATAGGGTATTCATCAGTTGCGCTCGGGGATTAGATTACCCCAGATAGGGTATTCATCAGTTGCGCTCGGGGATTAGATTACCCCAGATAGGGTATTCATCAGTTGCGCTCGGCGGTTAGATTATCCCAGATAGGGTATTCATCAGTTGCGCTCGGCGGTTAGATTATCCCAGATAGGGTATTCATCAGTTGCGCTCGGGGATTAGATTACCCCAGATAGGGTATTCATCAGTTGCGCTCGGGGATTAGATTACCCCAGATAGGGTATTCATCAGTTGCGCTCGGCGGTTAGATTATCCCAGATAGGGTATTCATCAGTTGCGCTCGGCGATTAGATTACCCCAGATAGGGTATTCATCAGTTGCGCTCGGCGATTAGATTACCCCAGATAGGGTATTCATCAGTTGCGCTCGGCGATTAGATTACCCCAGATAGGGTATTCATCAGTTGCGCTCGGCGATTAGATTACCCCAGATAGGGTATTCATCAGTTGCGCTCGGCGATTAGATTACCCCAGATAGGGTATTCATCAGTTGCGCTCGGCGGTTAGATTATCCCAGATAGGGTATTCATCAGTTGCGCTCGGCGATTACATTACCCCAGATAGGGTATTCATCAGTTGCGCTCGGCGGTTAGATTATCCCAGATAGGGTATTCATCAGTTGCGCTCGGCGATTACATTACCCCAGATAGGGTATTCATCAGTTGCGCTCGGCGGTTAGATTATCCCAGATAGGGTATTCATCAGTTGCGCTCGGCGATTAGATTATCCCAGATAGGGTATTCATCAGTTGCGCTTGCGGTCAGTTTTTGCACTTCACCATTTCCTTCCCATTATGACGAGACTTAGGACTGTCCGTTATGTCAGCGGGTATGTTTAAAAATGCTGTTGAAGTATTGTACTAATAAACTGGCACTCGTCAGAGAGTAAAAACTTATATTGCACCAACAGGTAGGTATTCGTCAGAGAGTAAAAACTTGTATTATATCATAACTCACACCTAACAGATTCAACCTTGGTTCTTATAGTAATAAGTTATGTTTGTCAGAAAATGTATACCTATTTCCTTGTCTGTATTTTAAAATTAGGTATTCTATGTACTGTTTCTATGTGGCAGAGGTTGACAGATATTTTCAATAGCGAGAACAAGCGAGAAGCGTCAGGCGTACCATGTACATACGCTGCCGACTGTTTAGACCAGAAGCGTCAAGAGTACCATGTACATAAGTTAGCAACTGTTTAGTGACGCAAGCTCCGAATACTGACCTACTTCTGCATACAGTTCAAGGGAGAAACGAGTACTATGTAGTTAATGTCTTATGTCTTCCTTGTCTAACAAACACCGATGTGTTCCTCTTCAAGGGGTTCGGAGCGCAACTCGTATAACTACGTGAGTCTGTTATAAGGGGTATGGAGCCCAACTGATGTTACACCTAGGTCTGTTGAAAGGGTTTCGGAGAGCAACTCATGAATTCCGAGCGCAACTGCTGTACACCCTATAAAACACCCTCTCCAATCGTTACTTGCTTTCTGCATAAATAGTCAGCTGAAAATGACGTTTAGCAGTAAATCAATTAATTACTATTTTATTTTGTTATTTCGGCTAATCTTTACTGAATCGTTAGGTAGTCAATTAAATCCTAAGCGAGTTTTGATTTTCTCCAGATAAATCATAACCTCTCGCGAGGTTATTGTCCACAGTTTAACTTGTACTATGTGACAGTAGTTTCGACTAATAAAAGTAGGCAGTACGTGTTTCAATCAATCCGTGATTATCCTTACGCTTTGTGTCACGTCCGTGGTATTCTTTTTGTTCTGTTTATCATTTCTCTAGCGTTTGTTAAGCATTATGGATAGCCACGTTATAATTAGAGGGCGGAAGAGTGAGCAAGGTTAATGCACTACTGTTGCTACTCTCGCATGTACAGAGCTGCAGGCGTCTACTGCTGCGCGTGTAGGTATATACGACGGCTGCACGCTACCGGTTACTCATTCATGCTCCGTGTCCAACTAACCTGTATCGCATGTGACTGTACACGGTTCCGCGTTCTAGTTGTAATGCAACTGTTTTAATGTTGGTCTGGGTGGTTCAGTTGGTTAGGCACTGGCCTACTGGTTCCAAGATTCATACCCGGCCCAGACTAGTGGTTTAAGTCTGCTTAAAAAGTGACACCCCATGTCAATAGCTTTACTGGTATGTAAAGGAACTACTGTGGGATGAAATTCTGGCACACCGACAACGCTAATATGGTTTTAGCAATTCATAGCGCCGTTAACAAATATAAAATGTGTGAAGCTGATTCAACACGGTCTTCTTGTCTAGTAACTGTTCACAGAGTTCAATGAAAATTGTAAAGTTGGCGCAACTAATGTGTTCATGAGAACACATTAATGCCATCTAGTGGTTTATTTGTAAGTAATCAAGACAGTTTAGTACCTTAGTACGCCAATTAATAGTTAATGTAAGAGAGGTTTAAGTCCCATTCTGCTAATGTTAAGTGTGCCAAATTCATGACCATTATCTCAGAAATTATATATACATATTAGAGTGAATTTTTTATACAACGGGCCCAATGAACCTAACTATCGCCGGGCCCTTAAACCCCACTCATCCACCTACCGACCCACCCACCCAAACATTCACTCAACCAGCCACCCACTCACCCACTCAATCACCCACTCAATCTCTCACTTACTCACTCACTCATTCACTCACTCACCCACTCACTCTCTCACTCGCTCACTCACTCACTCAACCACCCACCCCCTCACCCACTCACTCACCCACTCACTCATTCACTCACGCACTCACACACCCATCCACTAACTCACTCACTCACTCACTCTCTCACTTACTCACTCACTCATTCACTCACTCACCAACTCTCTCACTCACTCATTCACTCACGCACTCACTCACCCACCCACTAACTCACTCACCCACTCACTCTCTCACTTACTCACTCACTCATTCACTCACTCACCCACTCACTCTCTCACTCACTCATTCACTCACGCACTCACACACCCACCCACTCACTCACCCACTCACACTCTCACTTACTCACTCATTCATTCACTCACCCACTCACTCTCACTCGCTCGCTCACCCACTCACTCAACCACCCACCGCCTCACCCACTCACTCACCCACTCCCTCCCTCACTCACTCATTCACTCACGCACTCACTCACATACCCACCCACTCACTCATTCACTGACTCACTCACACACTCACCCACTCACCCACTCACTCTCTCACTCACTAATTCACTCACGCACTCACACAGCCATCCACCTACCCATCCACTCACTCATTCACTCACGCACTCACTCACATACCCACCCACTCACTCATTCACTGACTCACTCACACACTCACCCACTCACCCACTCACTCTCTCACTCGCTCACTCACTCACACACTCACCCACTCACTCTCTCACCCAACCACTCACTCATTCACTCATTCACTAACTCACCAATTCACTCACTCACTCATACACCCACCCACTCACTCACTCATTCACTCACTCATTCACCCATTCACTCATTCACTCACTCACTTTTTACAGAAAATAGATACATGTCCTGTGATTTCAGTGTACATTAATTCAATATTCTTCTTTATTAAGTACTATTATCTCAATTAAAGCATCTTTTGATTAAAATGTATGAACATTTTTTTTTTTTTTCGGTAAGCAACTATATTATTAACACCAAAGTAGATTCAAGTAGAGTTTGTTTTCATTATCCTAAAATTTAGGTTATCTATTCTCAACATTTTCTGAAAAAGACGACTCATTTATACAAGAACATTTCAATTTCAGAAAGAGATGTGAAAGCTAGATAAAATAAATAAAAAAATGTAACACATGTGCAAAGTAACATGACTGCAGCACGCTGAAGATACCATATTTAAAACAGCACTGCTACCTTTTGAGCGCAAATCTTCCAACAAAACATGGTCTAAAGTTTACCTCTCTACATCAAAGTGTGTAGGAGTTTTACTTATTTGTATTTTTTACGTGGAGCTAAATTGATATACAAAATCACAGATACAACACCGTTATTACGTAAAATGTATTTAAAATACAAAGAAAGTACCTACAATGAAGAAATACATATCAAATTAAAGAGGTAACTTCGAATAATAGGGGTGCACAATTAAAAAAAAAAAAAAAAAAAAAAAAAAAAAGGAATGCACTAACATGACTTTCTCTGCTCATGTACTAACCATTCTTGCAAACTCTTATTCCTGTCTATTCTTCATGTTAGTCAAGATAAACATTTTCAGAAAGTATCTTATTGTTTATTTCCTCGTAGGTGCAAGGGGAATATGGGAATACAGTAGACTTTGAGTGATAGTAAAATCTTTTAAAGATTCCGTTCTCTTTGGACGGCTAAGATACAAAAAAGTGAATAACGATCTCCCATTTGACGAAAGTTTAAGTATTCCAAACTCACACAAATAACAAGGAATATCTGGGAAATGGTTCATTCCACAAAAAATTATTTGTACAAAAGTTGTGTTTTAACGACAGCTACACTTGTTGTGCAGTAAGATTTGGTCTATCTTTTAGGGTTTACCAGTTCTGCAAAAGACATCAAGAGTAAACAAGACTATGTGTGCTATAACCAGAAAGTTAAAAATATACAGTACATTTGCCATTAAAATACCTTAAACATATGGCATTTTAATCAAAATCGTTAGAGCCATTTTCGAGAAAATAAAAATTTTCGAAACATTTTCCATGTAAAGGATAGTTTAGAGTGGAGTACTTTTGTGTTCCTAATAAAAATAAAGCTTTGTTGTTGCTATGCCAAAAGAAAAAGGTACGCAACATAATCACAATCACGTAATCACAAAAAGAATAAATTATGTTTCTATTAGGTTCCGCCACTGCACGCCTTGAAACTTACTTTGTTCGTAAAGAAGTGTGTATCGGTAAACAAAGAGAACCAAAAAGGAGAGTTGGCTTGCATTTGATGATGCGATAAGTGAGAGGGTAAAAATTCAATGGCGTTCCTACCACCACTCTTCCTCATGCCTGTGCTAGAGGCTACAGGTCACAGTCAGATAGGCAACAGACTTGCGCGGAAATCGCTAACAGTTTCTGGGTTTCTAGTCTCACTCCCGTCCTGTTGATGAACGACCCATGCAACCGAGAGGCCCTCTAGGGTTTACGAGAACACACTTCCCTTTGGGAGCGCCTTCTGATCGGCACCACCTTACGCCACGTAATCTGGAAGCACAACTGAAATAACAGAAGGTAGCGGAATGAAAGGGAAATTATGGAAAGGAAATTCTAGTAAACGAGATACCACACCGGCATTCGAGTATCGACCAGGGAAACCCGCAGTGCAGAGGAACCTCCCGAACACAAGCCTCGCACGTTACTGCGGATCTATCTCACCCAGTCACCATTATAGCTACTGTTGTTTGGTTTTATGAACCATCGAGGGAGTCAGGAGTGCTGTGTTCCAATACTTGCTTGCCTACTAAGTCCTTGAAGTTAAGGACTTAAAGACAAGATATACATGGTTGGCTGAAGCGAACAGTGATACACGCGAGTTGACTCGCACAAAGTTGAATGAGCGGCCTTTGTGAATTTTTCGAACTATTTACTTACCATTAAACTCGGCGGCTTGTGAAACCAACGAGGTGGCCTTATCAATTTGCTAGTCCTCTAATTGGAGGTCGATCTTTTGGAGTGTATGTGCAGCTTAATTATGGTGGAAATAAATTTCTCTCCGAGATCGCCTGGAAGACGTTGACGTGAGGACGTTTGCTAATAAAGGGAGTGGACCACACAGTGAGCGGTGCGGCGGTGTTATTGCATTAAGCGGTTTCTGGTGCCCCGCAGGCTCCTTTGTCTGGGAAACCACCGTACATCAATTGGTTAGGCAGGCGACCCTAAACTAGCAGGTCGCGCGTTTGCCTCCCACTAGATATTAACGCTGCCTTCCCAACCACGAGAAAATCGACCACTCTAATTACTAGATGCCATAAGCAACTGCAGAGGTACTCATCAACAGTCAAATTAAATTATTTTGTTGTTTAACGACGCTGTCAATTACCATGATCACATCAGCGTTTCCGGTGTTCCGGAATGTTGTCCCGCAGGAGTTCATTTACATGCTAGTAAATCTACTGACATGGAGCTTCGCTTTTAAGCACACTTAAAAACCATTGGTCTGGGCCGGATTTGAACCCGCGACCTTGGGATGAGTAGGCCAGCGTCAAACCAACTGAGCCACCCAGACCGACACTCATCAACAATAATCTCACTAGAGGCCTTCATTTATCTAGAGACAATCAATACCTGGATCGGATTTAAGCTGAATTAGATAAGTGCTGGAAGTTGCCCAAAAACTATTTATTACTTTCTCTACTACGTATGCTAAGTAGAGGAAGCATTACATTCCACCCAAAATTTCAATTCGAGGTTTCACCGGAAATTTGTGTTCTGAGGCCCCTGAAACCAAAAAAAGCATTTTTAGATGAAAGTCCTGTGTGTGTGTGGTGTGTGTGTGTGTGTGTGTGTGTGTGTGTGTGTGTGTGTGTGTGTGTGTGTGTGTGTGTGTGTGTGTGTGGTGTATGTGTGTATGTGTGTGGTGTGTATGTGTGTATGCGTGCGTGTGTGTGTGGTGTGTGTGGAGGCTGATGCCTCAATTGTTGACGGGAAAGATGAATAATTTTATAAGGAGATTATACGTAGATAGGTAAATAATTGCAATAAATAATCTCCGTTAGTCAAAAGTAATGCATAAAGTAGAAACATGATGTAAGATATGTTATGAAAATGAGTCAATTTAACTGTTAAGGTAAAGGCAATTATATAACCTATTATAGCCAAGGTAGTAGGATTCTGGTGAATTTTAGACAAAATTCTGAAAAAAGAGAAAAGGAACAATGTATTAGTATTTAGTAAGTCACGGAGTGGAAAATTGTGTTTAATGGACGAATTAGCAGCTTAAGTTGAGAATATAAGGAGCAATGTTGTTGAGGCTAGTGACATGTTGGCGGGACTAAATAAGAGAGCGTGTATTTCTAAAATTGGCATCTTTTTTCTTCGCGATTGCAATCTACAGAAGTGTTTACTGTAATCGATTATCGGCAGCCGCAACGGAAGCGTTCGAGTTATACGAAATTTGCGGTCGGTGCCAGGGAACCTTCTGCTAGTATCTTTGCTACTCACGGTAATTTACATCTCTCATTATTATTAAGGAAACCGTTGTTTTAAATCATAAGTATTGACACATCAGAAGTTAGATTATTTGATCTTCAACAGTTAGAACTTTTCATGCCAAGATTCAGAAGCAGTTAATACTACATTCTCAACCATTGAGCAACTCGCTTCAAATTGTAGCGTCTATTCTGCGAGCCTCGTTTGGTTAGGGCACGATGTGATGTGGATGTAAGGATTGTTCTGCCCGCGGCTAATCTGCGACGTATCTCGTGGAGCACTTCTCAGGGTGATCCCGATGCATCGAGTTGGCTGAAATGGGTATGGGTCGGAGTACGGCTAGGAGATACGAAGGTGGGTGTTAAGATGCATGGGTTTAGTAACACCGTTAACCTCTATGGCTTCTACAAGACTCTGCTGTAACGAACTCATTGTCCCGTAACCACACACGTATTCCTCGAACCTGTCACCATACTTGTTATTCCTGTTCTACACCTAATGCTGTTTCTTCACTTCTCCGGCCTGTAAATATCGTATTTACTCGATAATAAGACCTCCTCGATTATAAGGACCACCTATTTTTGAGGACGAATTTTAGAAAAACAATATATGTAAGCCAATGTAAACACCTGAATTTGAGACAGCCTATAATTCATAGAAAATTAGATTTTTAGAAGTTCTTTGTCGCTGTACGTATAGATGGTTGGCCAAGGACAATGTTTACCTTTCACTTGTTTGCGAAAAAGGAGCGGGGAATAAGACTTCACTGATTAGTAGTTTCAACCCTTCTACCTGTTTTCTTCTTACTAGTAAAGCAAGATCTTGGTTACAAGAGCAGCAACTTTATTGAAAGTGAGTTTCTCTTGCACCTGTAAAGGGTAGTTTAGGATGGAGGAATTTTCTTCAAAATCTTCGAGTCACATCCTTGAAAGATATTAAACTTAAATATCAATTTCGGTTAACCGATTTTTCATTTTTGAGTTTTACTGTTCACAGACTCACACACAGACACATACACAGAGTATCTGCTTCCAAAAATGTTTTTTTCCCTCTCTTTTATTCAGAGGACCTCGAAACATATTTCCGGTAAAACCTCAACATCAAATTTTGGGTTGTAGTAGAGAAAGTAAAAAGGATCTCAACTATTGACACGTTGTATTTTCTTAAAGAAGTCATGCAAGAAAGACTGTAATTGTGCCCCTGTTTATTAATTAATATTTAGAAATCTTATAACACTTGATTGATTTCCGCGGACTTTCATGTATACTATTTACATGTTTCTAGAGCTAAAGTTACGGGATTTTATTGCATTTTATTTTATTTAGTTAATAACTCCGTTATTAATAGTCGTGGACTATTTCTTTTTGTATCACCGGAATTGTCGTTTCAAAATAGATCGTTGACTTTCATAAAATTTATCAATGTAACTGGTGTTCGTTATCTTCACATTTCCAGCACGTACCCTGAGTTAAATATCTTACAGTTCACCACTGGGGCAACTGGTAGGAGACACATCGAAGGCTGCGATTATGAAGACGTTGTCAAAGGAGTTGGGACAAAATGTGCATCAATACATAATAAACGTATAGTTTGAGTATTAGTTAAAGAGAATGTTTAGAAGAATGTCCGCCCAAGGAACCAATATCTAATTGAAGAAAGAGAAAATAAAGGAAATATGTTAAGTCTTTAATGTTCCCGGAAACAAACCATATTGCTTGAAATTTAGGTTTGAGGTATTGTTTTGTTATGACAAAATGTCTGTCTTGAATAATGAAACGACCAGGTGATGTAACTCAACGAAAGAATGCTCGCCTCCAAACTCCAGGTAATGTTCCTGCCAATATTTTAAGCCCTATGTTCCATCCTAAGGAACTATGGTCAAGTCGGTAGGTACCTCAGCTAATTAGTACTGACGTTTCTTATTCAGAAATTATAGAGTTGCAATGACCACGAACGACGTCGTGACGTCCCGTGTCGGAGTTGAGATATTCTGGCCCTGTGACTTAAGTTGGTATGGTCAGCTTACTCTACTGAGAGGCTGTGAGCCGTCAGTGTTCTGTTAATCTAGATCAGGGATGTCCAACCTTCTATCCATTGACGTACTCCAACAGGCGATTCCATGACCTTGAATTTTCTGAGAATGTCCACAAAAAAAAAACCTTATTCGAGATCATTTTTGCACAAGTGGTAAAGAGTAAGAGACAGACAAAAGTTTACTAAATGTAGATCTCGGTAAAGCACACAATTTATCAAATACTTTTTTTCTTTCGAGTTGACACGGAAATGTCCCGTCATTCGCCCATTACATTAATTTAAACCAGTGGTAGATCTCGGTATTTGGAACACGTTTTGTATCTTACGTTTTTGTCTCCGACCAATTCCTATGGAGATATTTTAGTTTTATCAAGAAAATGCCATTCGACTTTTTTGTTTGTAATGCATATTAGAAGGAATGTAATGACTTCCCTTCTAGCCTGTATAAAGAATTAGCGTCATGAACACATGTAATGCATGCATATAAATAGTATTAGGACAATGCAGATTATTTAGGGATGTAATTTGTAAATATTTAGGATTGTACTAAGAATTAATATCTGTAAAATATTCTGCATTGTAATAATATTTAACGTTGGAAACTGCCCCGAAGGAGATGTGTTAGAAGCTTGAAGTGTGCAGTAAAGCAGCGAACAGTGAGTTTTATGATACTTTTTGCTTGCAATCCCATTGTAGGAATACGAAGGGGATTTTTCTGTTCATTCTTAGTGTAGGAATTTGACGTGACGAAAAGAGGGAGACAGAGAATTCTTGCGATATATTCCGGGGAGGTCCCAATTTCACACTGAAAATTGGAAGGTGGGGATATGACTCACCCAATGAAGACAAATCTATGAGCCCCAAATTCATAATTTCGTTCGCGGCGTGCCAGCCGACCAATAAAATCACATCAGGTCGGGAAGGCATAAACGAGGAGTAGAGAGGAAATCTTGGAAGTTCTTCGAAAATCTCAGGCTTGTGCACGCTAAAATCGCCGTGTAAGTACGCGCCAAAATTAGGCAGCGAGTCGAAAAGAGTTCAAGTGACGAAGGCATATATTCACGTCAGGGATAAGTAACCGGTGATGATCTTTTAAGTATTCAACATCGGCGACTTCGCGTTAGAGTGGAGCGAAGAAAGCATATTCACGGGCAGTATTCTGGCGTTAACAAGTGTTTCATTAGCGAACCAGTTGTATGTATAAAAGTGCCAAATAAATAGAAGTGAAATCTTTTGAAACCAAGGTGAAGGATATTGTTTCCATCTCTCAAATCCACTCCCTAGATCGGCGATTCCCTTTACCGGGGTATGTGTACTCAGCTCGCACGAACTTCCAGAAAGACGCAGACAGCCGGGGTCGAGGAAAAAAAGAAAAGCTACCACAGCATCGAACCCGGGACATTAGGATCGACTTTCAGGTAAAAATAGTCCCGCTGATGGAGGAACCTTATCAAGATTGTACCCTACAACGTGCGGCTCATCAACACAACTTAGGTTACCGAATCAGAGTGAACCATTTCCGGGATATTCTTTATTTGTTTGAATTTGCCAATACTTAGACCTTTTTCCAGTTACAACATGTTAGTCACTTTTTTATCTCTTGAGCTTGCACAGGGAACGGAATTTCAAAGGCTTCGCATAGTACCAGCTCTTAAAAGATATCACTGTCGCTTAAAACCCACTGCATTCCTATGTTCCCCTTGCACCTACAAGAAAATTAGCGATAAGATACTTTCTGAAAATGTTTATGTGGATTAAAATGTAGTAGATAGAGAAATAAGCATTCACAAGAATACTATGTACAAGAGCGAGTATAGCTCTGTCACGCCGACCGTAAGCCCGGACGCTGCTGGTAAGAAATGCCTGTCGGGGTCTGATCTCCGCCCGACAGTAGGAGCGAGCCGGAGGTGTTTACCTGCCATAAAAGACCCGTCCTCCGCCGGCACCATTGAGCATACGGGAACAATAGCCATTATGTGGCGGTGCGGTGTCTGGACTGTTCTCTCACAGCCACTCCCGATCATACTACTTCTAGAACCTTTCCAAAGTCTAAAGAACTATATAAGGGACCTGCTCCAAGTGGAGGAGTAGAAGTTGTCCCAATCGTTCTTGTGGTGAAGTGTTGGAGAGAGGAAAAACGTATGCAGTGTATGCAGTGCAAGTGTAATCTGACAGTTCTTTACTATGATTCGATTTGACAATTGTTCTGTGCTCTGAGTTTGTACAAAAGTGATCTAAGTGTAACGTTAGCACTACGCTGACTGACTGGAAGGCAATAAAGTGTGACTAGTAGTAACTGGTGTTTTCTCATTTGTTAGAAGTCTATACATATTTGCGAACAGAGTTTCTCCAAATTGAAATATATTAAAAGTCTGTATCGCAATAGGTTACGGGACGATCACTTGGTGCATCTTCTAAGGCTTTGTCACCAAATAGTGATTGACTTCTTAAATGTCGGCAGTACGAAAGAAGTCACCAACGAACACATGTTTAGCGCATAAGATTTGAAAGTGCTTTCGTAAATCAAACGCAATGTACATATAACTAAACCGCCACTGCAACACACTGCGCGGCTGGAGGTTAAGGAGTGGGAAAGTCCGCATATAGTGGAAGGAGGTAAACCCAGCCTCCCCTCTTTAGCAAACATTGGACATTGCTTATCTAGATTCACCAAGTACTCTATTTCCAGAGTATTTCCTAACTCCGACAAGGCTTGTTTCCACTCACGGGATGTTACAATATTAAATTAGACTATATATACGCGGGTTATTCAAGCCCTTTGACTTTTCTTCACTGCGACCTATAATCGATATCTCGCGAATACCCTGATCTATAAGACCCAGTTTAATTTAATGCTTTTAATATAGCGTATAATTTTCTCGGACGATGTTGAGGCAATTTGTATTGGGGTTGGAAAAGTAACCTCCAGGTGCTGTATTCTTTGTTGGGCAGTTGTCCTACCGTTTCTTTTCCCTCTAAGCAGAATCTACTAATGTTCACCTCAGATTTTCCCATCTTATAGACATGATGTCTAGGAGGGCACTGTCCAGTAAGGAGGCCATTTATAGTCCTCAAGTCCTGTTTACTGAATGTGAGCATCTTTTCGCACCTTTACTGACGGCTCAATGAACTATTTTGAGTGACTTAGCTTTGTAACTAGCTTACTAGCTTGTTTTCCTGCATTCCCAGGCTTTTATCTTATATTTGATATAGCATTCTGGTACTCTACAGAATTTTTCTGGGCCAATGAATGGAGTATTAGCTACTTATATGGTTAGGCGAACAGCAATTTCATTGCCTTCAATCCCTTTGTGGCCTGGCATCTACATTAAGATCACCTTCTGGTGTTTTGCCAGCTGATTTAATATTTGTGAACAGTCTTCGACAAACTTTGAGTCAATGGTGAGAGCATGAGGTTACAACATATGTACTTTAAAAATTGATTTTTCTTTAGGGGGAGGGAAAAATTGGAGACATTTGTATTTTTTATGAGTTGCATCACAAATATGTGTATGAAATCGCTTGGTAAAAAGGTCAAGCGATACAATATTTTGGTGTACTTGCTCTTGTTATTCTTACAAGCTCAATGTTTTGGCGCATGCGTGTAAAAGCCAAGAAAACGTGTGGTTGTAGGCTCGCCAATTAGGGACGTGTTAGCGACAAGAGATGCGAATGCTTGCACCCCTCGGGGCTTCAAGTCCCATAACAACTGGTGAGGAACTTGCACCGCAAACTTGTGGGTTATGGTAATCGCGCGGGTAGAGAGTAAAGGTGGCAATATAGCGGCGCTGGAAAGGGTAAACGTGCCTCTAGGGGGTTGGATGATTCTCTTCATATCTATTTACGTAATGAGTGCAAGATCCTCGCCCTCCAACATTTACCTTTGGAAGCAGCGGGAAAGATGTCGTAGCACCCGCTAAATTCATTTGCTTGGATCCTCGCAAGTTTGGTTGCAACGCGCTTATTGTGCTTACCAACCGGACAGTCAGCAGAGAAATGCCAAATTCTTCCCTATTTCTAAACATCCTCACTTTCCCCTATCTCTGTTCAAAAATCTTTTAAAGAATGTAGCTTTTGTGTAGAAAACCATAATGCTATGGCCCTCAAAACTGAAGGATGACATGAACATGACATTTCTGGTTTTGTTTTAGCACAATCTATGGTATTTTAGCGATTAAATTACATATAATTTAGGTGGTTTATTCAAATTTAAATCTACTAAAGACAGGTTTTAAATTAATGGTAAGTGGGCATGGCACGTCTACTATATGGCTTGCAAGCCATTGGTAAGGGTGCTTCTGGTGGAAATACTCTTTGTGGGATGATGAAACTACATCTACCTGCTAATAAATTTAGTAGTTATAACCACACATAGGATGTAAGGTAGAAGATGTTTCTAGGAACACTATGAGACAGTAATCGAGGAACCTATAACCTGAAAATGATAGTAGTTCCGACTTGTCAGTTGCTATAGATGGAACATGACAAAAGCGTGGCCATATGTCACTAAATGGAGCTGTAACAGCAATCAGTGCTGATATTGGAAAGGTGATAGATGTTGTGCTTTCACAACTCTTTATGCAAAAATAAAGGTAAACAGCAACATGAAACAAGCTCCAAAGGAAAATCTAACGGGACAAATGGAGGGATGGTGGTCTGTCTGTCTGTCTTTCTTTCTGTCTATATACGATGACTGGAAATAAATAAGTGGCAACACTGTTTTATCTCCGTCCAGGGATTTTTGTTTAAGCTGCGGTTAGCAACACATGTAAAGGTTGGTGGAGCTATACAACTGGGGTGGCTGCGTTAGTGTAGGTGCTGCAGTGATAGGAGTAGCGTGTGTTGAATGTAAGTCATCAAATCACACCGCCCTAAAGGGGATATTTACCAAGATCGAAATGGATAAAGATCGAAGTGGCCCATGGAAAAAACGCCAGGGAATGTCACTCTGGACTGCGTGCCATATCGGCCTGTGACACATTGGGTTGCAACTTTTCGTACTCTACGTGATAGTGTGCGTCAGGAATCAGGTGAGGTCGATATGGGGTCAACAACAGCGTTATTGATTTGTTTCAGTCTTCAGTGTATGTGAATATCATCTGAAACATCATCTTTGTCCAGCAGTGCGCAGGAAACGACCCAACTTCCGAGACAGGGATCCACCCATTGCTTTGCAGGAGAACGACCGTTGACACAACGCAGTAGCTGCGCGGAACCTTTTTGCACATTGGAGGTAGGTAGTTTTAGAGCACCTACTCTATTCTCCGGACATGAGCCCATGTGATTTTCATTGTTCCATAAAATGCACGAACCGCTTGCGAGGGATGTTTCTGCAACAGAGAAGCCATACTTCAAGCTATAGGGCGCTTGCTTGCAGATATCAACAAAGAAGGCACCGCTGGTGGTTATCTTCGACTTCCCCATATCTGGCAACGGGTCCAACATGTGGCAGGGGATTACGTTGAAGGCCTATAGAAGTATAATTATACAATAAATAGTTCACACAAGATCTGTATGTTACCACTTATTACTTTTCAGCCCTCGTATATGCCTGTATAATAAAAAAAAACATAAATAAAATAAAATAAATGCTTAAATTGTACAAAGAAAAGATTGGGGCCTCTAATAAAGCTTTTAGAGCAGTGGAACAAAGGGTAAGGCATCACAGAAGAAGATACAAGAGTAAACTGGAGGATGAAATAAATTGAACCAGCATATGGATCAGGAATGCAGAGACAACGTGGAGGCCTTTTTCTTTAAGCTGCAAATTTTTAATATATAATGTAGCTTTACTCAACTTACAGATGAGATATGTTTTGAAACTTTTAGGACACGATTATTACATACTTTAATACCAGGTTTTTAAGAAATATAAATTATTTCCTGGATTGCACCAAAAAGCTATTAAAATGAAGAAAAAAAATACATATTAATGAAAGATATTTCATTAGAAAAATAAAATATCCCCAAAACCCTGTATTAAAGTGCAGACCAAAGGCATACTCATACTACTGTAACAATTTCAACAATGTATTCCTAACAGTCTAAGAGAAAGGCTACATTGAATATGACTAATTTAACACTGTAAGGATAGGGCCTTCCGAAGTACCTTAAATTTTAATTTAAGAAAGTTGTACGTTACAATAACTGTACATAAAACGTTTATTTGCGAGTATTTCCATGGCAACGGGCTGTGGTAGCACAGTTTTCACTAAATCGATTCTTCCTAACTTCATCGCTAATTATTATCAAGAGGCCTTGGCCATTAATTCATTTTGCACCTTCTATACTACAGAAATGGCAAACTAAGGACACAGATGACATAATCTTGAGGTAGATAGTGGAAAAAAAACCAGGCATGCAACTTTTGTAAACAGCTTTATATTGAACGTAAAGCTCGTTCTGAAAATTTCTCGCCCGTTCAAAAATGTGTGGATTCCTATACTTGCTGCACAAATAACTAGTACTCTTAGGGATGGAGTTTTACAGGATATGACTCACACGAACCTTTGCTTGTAATGTTTTATATTTTAACTATACGTATGTTTTAACCAACGTCTTTGTAGGTATAGGTACAGTTCGTGTGAATCTTTCAAATATATGATCGTTCTCCAGTTAAACATACAAAATGTCGATATGTTATAGCAGGGGCAACGGCAACCCGATAGACTTTTTAACCGTTGAAGGACAACATATTGTTATCTGTACATGGAAGTACCTATACTCACTAGCGCCATGTTGTTGCACCGGGCTGGAAGAAAGCTTATTGTTTTCTTTGGGACGTGGCAATTTTTGCAGAAGGTTTAATCTGCGGTTCATGAAGTATTAGGCAACCTATCTTCTGGACATTATAGAGGGCTGCTCTTGCAACGATGAAAATTGTGAAATCGGAAACATTCTGGAGGAGTCTAGGCACATTATGTAATTATACCGTAGAAAGATCTGTTGAAACAGACTATTCACGAAAATTTGACATTTTTACTTTTACTACCACGTACCTAATAGGCAGAGAAAGTACCAATTTTATTACACTACACATTCGATGCCCGAATTGTGCCGCAACTACATGTTTTGAGGTCCCTGAATCCAAAACATGTATCTGTGTACGCAAAAACGTTCCTATAAATGTCAACTTGGTCTTTAAGTTCAGTATCTTCCAAAGATGCCATCCCAACATTAAAAAAAAAAAAAAAAAAAAAAGACTAGCCACCTCCAACTACCCTTTGGACGAATAATGTTTCGAAAATTTGACCTTTTTAAAAAAATTGGGTGTAATAATTTGGATCAAATATTACAAATATTTACTTGCCAAATAACAGGTATATTTTAAAGTCCTTTGAAGTCCTCTTCATTCAAGGAGAATTTTATATAATTTGATACAAGAAGTCAACCATATGATAGAAGTCAACCTTGCATCACAATGTGTGCATCTCTTTAAAACCAGACTTTATTTCAAACAAATTTTTATGTGGTTTAAACTTTTTAGTCCTTTGACATTTTTTAAAGTCTAGCAGCTATTGTGTTGTTTGTCGAGATGCCATGGAAAGATTCCACTTTTAAGATCAGCACATGGAGACACATAATTATCCGTTATTCCTTCTGTATTCCTCTTATAACTACAGCTAAGGTTATACTGATATTCATTCATCAAAGGTTTACAGCGATTAACATGAAGGAGTTTGCAAAGTAAGCTTTCCTAATAATAATCTATATAAACTATAAAATTAAACGATAGTGTGTAGAGACACTAATGTGAATATAACACTTCATATTTTCAGAAAAGAGCTGCCTCTGCTCCTGTGGGTCTGTGAGCGGTATAACTCAAAACGAAAATTTATTCACGCGAAAAGCTTCATGTGTAAACTTAGGATCTTTCAAGAATGCAAGACGAATATGTTCACAAGATTTTCCTTTCACAGACAACACTTTTCGAGGAAATTATCGGTTTGTTTTATTTTCTCAATATATTGAGATATTGAATGATGAATAATATTATACAATTAATATTCTTCAAGTAATTTCTAATGCTTTCTTTAGTCCTACTGACGCTTCCACGGACAAAACTCATCAAACCTAAACCAATATTTCCTACGGAAAAATTAAAATCTTGCTAAAATATGGGCCCTTTTGGCATGAAACGTTTACGAGGTATTCGCTCTTAAGCTAAGCGTATTTCACGGGGGCTACGTAAAATGTATGCAAAATCAAAGCCAGCATAACTACAACATACCATTCTGAAACCATTTCTGCCGAAATCCATCATAATTAACAAGAAATGGTTAGAAAAATCTGGTGTTTCATTTAGATGATTTTCTTTACTCTTCTACAAAATATGTTTACACACGCTCATTCTTCTATCTACTTCATGTTAATCAAGACAAACATTTGCAGAAATTGCTACTTATTTTCTTGTAGGTGCAAGGGAATATGACAATGCAGTAAGCTTTAAGCGATAATCAAATGTTTTAAGAGCTGATCGCTATGTGACTGGCTTTGAAATTCCATTCCCTTTTCATGTCCAGGGCATAAAAAATGATTAATGGCTTCCTGTTTGAGAAAAATATAAGCATTGGAAAATTCGGGCAAATAACAAGGAATATCTCGGAAGTGGTTCACTCCAACATATACAGGTGTTTAAAAAAGTGTCCGATATTGCAACAGAAGTTGGCATTGATCAAAACCTGTATCTATAATCTATACTTTCTATATTGTATGTGAATATATGATGGAATTGAGGAGCAAGCCCGTCTCTAAAGTGTGGTAGTAAGGTGTCTGCCTCACATTCAAAATGTCCAGAGTTTCAATGTCGGTTACGGTCGCAAGCTTTTATTCCGAGGTTTTCCCTTGTCCTGAGAAGACGAACGTCAGGTAGCTTAAAGATCTACGGACCTCGGGCTCATTTGAGCATCATTTCATCCATTTCATTCATTCACCGTCCGATATGACTACGTTGGAGGACGTTATCATACAAGAAAAATTGTAGAGCTCCCTGTGTATAACTATTACAAAACGGATTCATTTCGAGGGTTTCTTGCGTAGCGGAGAGACGGTATCTTCGTCGGTAATAGCTAAAGAAAACCTAATTACCTCCCTATAACATCACCAAGCGTGAAATCCTTTTGACGTGTCCTTTGCTAACAGAACCATACGGAACAAAGATAAACCTCAGCATTATTTCACAATAGTGCGGCAGAAAGGGAAAGGATGAAGGAGAAATATCATCACAAAGGAGAATTCTATGTGTTTCGCCAAGTTTAAGCATCTGGATTCTCCTGCTACTAAAATTTGTAGAAACTCCATATTTCGTTGAAAACCAACTCATGCGCCCACTTTATCCAACAACAGTTGGCATTTCTCTTCATAAATTGGTCTTAAGGAATTCCTCGATTCATCTTCTAGGGGAACCTTAAAATACTTCAGGTGTTAAAATCAAGGTCAGCAATGGCTGCATATTTTTCACTAGAGGCGAAAAATAACTAAAAACATTTATGTCCAGTTTTTTCTTTCATAATTAATTGTTCATGTTGAACAACTGTACATAAAGTTACCTATGGCCACTAATTTGACTAAGGGAGATATGGACGAATAGCGTTATAGAGAGCATTGACCCTAACCACTGACCTTCAGTACATGCATTTAATGTATCCAGAGGAATGATAATCTGAACGCAACGATTGAGGATGCTCTGTCATTTATTTCCGATTGTAGGCGATTCAACACAAAATGGAATATTTAATGCTCCTCGAGCCTCATGCACATAATTAGTTTGTTTTAAACATAAAATTCAATCTTCCATAGAGTTTATTTAATTGCATTATTTTACGTATGTGGATAATACTTACATATTTGGAAACAATATCGCCATTACTTAAATTAATTTTAATCTTATAGTAGTCATAAGTATCAATCAATGTTTTCAGCTTAGTCACATAAGCTTCTTGTGCGATGCACTACAATAAATACGAATTAGTTCAAAAGGCTTAAAACTAGAGACTGTAGACATTGTTTAGGTGAAGGTGCAAGTTCAAGTGTTTAGCTAAAAATTTGTAATGTTCAAGGGTGTTCTAGAATAATTGTGTGCAAGTTCCATAAGTTTTTCAGAAATTTTGCTTTGCTTGATGCCGAATTAAAGTTGTCATAACTTAACCTGACATTAAATAACATTTAAAAAAGAACAAATAAATAAAATAAAATAAATAAAACGATAATAGAGATGGGACTGATATTTTGGACACTGCAGCTATACTCTTAAAGTACTGATTAATTACTTAATCTTTAAGAGAGCAATAACAATTATTACTGTTCTTAAAAATGGCCACCCTTGTCCCCAGGGTAAATACTACAAAGTTACATATAGAAACGAAATTTCTGCAGAGAATATTTAATTACTAAATGATAAAGAAGCGTGAGAAAGTTCATTTTTTGAAAAAAAAAAAGTTCCCTAAAGGTATAAAAACCAGTAAAGGAATTCCAAAGTTTGCATACACGTGCTAAAACGTATTGCAGGTATCTAATTTTATCTCTAAAACATTTCAAACAAGCCCTGCTTGCTGCTTGAAGCAATGTTGACGTGTCTGTTCACAGCCTTCTGTTACAAAGAGAAACCATTTGTGTAGTGAACGTAAAATTTGTACAAATTAGTAATTACTTAGTGGCTATAAAGCATCCTGCGTGGCAATGCGCAGGATGCACATCCTTAAACTGTAATACCAAATAAACCCCTAGCACAACAGCTCTTCGCGTGCCGAGAGTTACCTTCCGGCCACTGCGTCCTCCACTTCTGCCCACTACAGGCGTTACGAGTGGGGTGAAGAACTGGAGGGTGGGACGTGGTTAGCGCCCCGAGCCCTCCCGGGCTGTTATGCAGCCTTCGTGATCTGAGGTCACTATTTCTTTGTAAGTAGTTCCTCAATACCTGGCTCCTCAATTGGTCCCTCCGGAACTTAGCAAGGCTGAGTGCACTCCGTACCAGACCTCCCAGTGGGGGAAAAATCCCCACGCTGATACCAGGTCACAACCCGGGTTCTTCTCGCCACAGGTAAAACTAAATTAGATTAATAATTTGTCCTTAAATTTTGTGGAGATTTTCCCAAGACTGTATGCTTCATTTTGCACTCAGTTTGAAAAATGGGAAATTTCACATTTTCAACCTATTACATCGTATCTAAACATAAACGGGATTAGCTAGAAACAGCAACATTGATGTTTGGCACAGAAGGGCGATTCGCAAGACTGCAAAGCCGAAGAAAGTTATACCCTGCTCATTGTTGTCTAGCATTCAAACAAATATGAGTTAAAAACCACTAATGTACAACTCTAGAAGCTCACTTAGAATGTTAAATATAAAAGAAAAGAAGGTGGATTTTTCAACCAGGAGAATTTTTGCGTTGATTAATAAGTCTACGATGAGCCAATTGAAAGGTAATATGTCATTAATGTCTATGCTCTCTGCATAATATCTGTGTCCTAATTCACAATTGTTAAAATTGACCTAGTTTAACTTTTGGACCCTGAAATACATTAGGTATGCGCCTAGTAGTAAATACATTCGTCGAAAATACTGCATGGCGAATGCCGGTTCCACAATAGTTGAGAATCACTGTTCGAAGGGGACTCAAACATTTTTTACAGACATTAACTTTGCGTAAAAGGCGAATACTGAAGATTCACTGTGTTTGAACATAAGCACCGACGTACGTATAATACATAGGAGGAATATTAGCCACTAGGGTGGCGCCAGCTGTGCTGTTTGTCGATGAGGTCACTGATGTCAAGCTGCGCGGGTCCTTGCCCACTCGTAGGACAATACCATGGCCAGACAGAAACACATTTCAAGGGGCGAGAGGATTATTCCACTCATTAATGTGTGAGAGAGAATGTGCACGACCGTCTGCATCATCCGCAACAACACAACACACGTGTTTATCACAGAGAGCGACCAACCGAGATGATTTGTGTTGTGTGTCGTGGCACAATAGTTAGGTAATTTCCCTAGTGCTGCTGTTCCTGTGCCCTATTCAACAGCGGCGCTTTCTCTGAGTGCTTCAGTGCTACACGTTTTACCCCAAACTATAATCGTTTCGAGGTAGTAGAGACAGGCAAGTTCAGTATTTTGTAAAATCACCACTGTTCCATGCTCAGTGGTCTTAATACTCTCTCGTATCCGAAAAACAAGTTATATATTCTCTCTCTCTCTCCTGCCTGAAAACTTAAGATAAACGAGCTGATATCTTCAGAAGAGAAATTATGCATGAGTCAAAATATCCATATATATATCTTTTTTGCATAAAATTTCATCTTTGATCATAATAATTGACAGTACTTAGTACATTTTGGAAGATGGTTCATTTACTGTCGGAATTTAAAAAAAAAAAACAAAAAACAGTTGAACCTTCAGTAGTGAAAGAAACAAAAATAAATAATTCCTATATCTTGCACTCATAAGACTTTCTCTATCCATTCTCCAACAACATACTCTTACAAAAGCACATTCTTCTACCTGCTTCATGTAAATCAAATGTATTTATTACATATTTCCTTTTTATGTCCATAATAAAGAAAACGAACGACTTCAAATCTGAGAAAAGTATAATATCGGTGTACCACGGTCGAACTTTTTGGTGCAGGAAGAGACATCGATAGTTGAATAGAATTTCGTTTCATACAATGTCTATCCTACTTTTTGCATCCAACCTATTTGTACCCAAAGCGATGCAGTTGCATCTATTTCTTATTCATTGACATCAATACATGGGATCTGAGTGCACGACATAACAGTACGGGGACTGCGCATGCAGCATGTTGTGTATGTGCGAATTTGTGATAAAAGCAGAAGGAATGACAAGCTGTAGTCAGGAGGCAATTGTGTCGCTGATTGAAACGATTGAGCGCTTCAAGTTTTTATACAACACAAAAAGCGAAAATGACCACAACAGAATGTATGCTAATGTTTGCAAACCAAGTAGGTATCGTAGCTAAATAGATTGTTTTACTTGCAGTGGAGGATATAGGTAAAAGCAAAATGGAATTGCCTCACGAGCTGCAAAAGCTAAAGACAGCTCCTCAGGATAAGACTTTGAAGATTCCTATGGTGGACCTTTGAAAAGTTGCAGTTTTGCATGACCACATACAAGTGAGAAAAATCTCTCTTCGATGTATGAGATGCTTCCACTAATAAATACTTTTGGGGAGGCTGGTGAAAATTTAGAGGTAACTACTTACATTCGGTTTTTAGTTATGTATTTAGATCCATCAATTCTTAGCGCAATCTTTCCATGAATAATGATGAAATAAACGAGAGTTAAACGTTGTAAAATTCAAACCAATAGCAAGGAGAGGATTAGAGATTATGAGTTAAGCTAGCGGAGGGGATGGACCCTTTAAACTCTTCAGATGTGCCATAAGTATATGGTAAACTAGCTATTAGCAGAAAAGGAAGAATAATAAACTAAGTATCAGATGAGTGTGGAGTGCTAGAATGTACAGTACGGAAACTTAGATATTGTGATTCGAGAAATTAGGAAAACTACTGGAAATCTCTGAAACATGGATATTGCAAAGAATGAATCATGTGAAGTGGGGAGATAAAAAAAAAGCAATAAACGTATCCGATTTATGCAGTTATCGTCTTCCAGCAAAACTCACTATCTCAATAAGAGTTTTGCAGGGATGGCATTATATTTATCTGCTTTCGCCTTCTTAAACTCCTAACTGCTTGGATTGCGATAATGATCTGAGCTGTTGTATTTCACAATTCATATACACGTTAGTAGCATAGTGAGCTAATGTATAACATCTGAATATTGATCAATCCAGTTGATAGTCATTCTGAACCAATGATATCAACTTTCCTGAAATATTATCAAAATGAGATTGTTGCTCCTGATTAACAAATTGTTTGGAAGCTGTAGCAATTAATTCACAATAATTATATCTGATTTGGAAGCTATTAAAACAAATAAAAATGCACAACATTTTTTTTTTTCGGAAATAGGGGCTCAAAGACTATGGTAGCTGCAAAATTTAATGTCGGCTGAGAGCGGAGTATTACTATTCTACATATAGGGAAATTAGAATGGATAATAATTATTATGGCGAGCTATGTTTTCTTGCTAGGCAGAAAATTTGTCCGCCTCTGGGAACTCAAAATACCTCAATGAATTCAACAACTCAGATACAAACTTGATTAAAATCAATAACCTGGTTTCTAAGATGCACAATGTTTTTCGTTTTTCTTCCCCCTCACTAGCCGAAAAAATGAAAACAGTAATAATCGGAATAACTTCACCGGAGCGTGTTTGAGGTAGAACGGGGGACGGGGCTATCATGAGCCCGTCCGTACCAGTACCTCGTATCGATTAGACTTCAAGTACACTCTCGCAAACAAACTGCAACATTATTCAAAACTATCTGAGTGAAACGAATATTATCTAATCAACATACCCACTTGAAAAATTAATAGATCTCTGCAAAAAAATAGATGAAATAAAAGTTTAATAATTAATGGATTTACGATATAGTAAAGAAAATATAGGACAGTTAAAATTTGCCCAATTAGCAGCTCTAAAAAAAGAAATTAACATAAGAAATAATATTGTTATTCATATTCAACCTACTATTCTATTAAATAAACCAATTTCACTTACTCTATGAGACAGGAAGATATTCAGTGTCATAAAACAGATATTAATATAAGCTGCTATTATCACGATAATCATAAATTTAACATCGATATCTTACATCTTGTTTCACTTCAATGTGTCGTGATGCTCTCACTGCACAGAAACCCATTGCACTCTAAAGAAGCACGAGAAAAAAATGTGATGTGTTGCACTCAGATGACTTTCTCCCTATTTTGAACAATCCATTCACACAAACACTCCTCTATCCACTTCATGTTAATCGAGAGAAACACTTGTACAAATTATCTCATAGCTAATTTTGTTTTAGGTGCAATGGTGCAGTAAGCTTTAAGGGATACTCAAATATTTTAAGAGTGGCCCTTATATGCTGACTTTGAAATTCCATCCTCTATAAATGACCAGGAATTTAAAAAAAAAAAAAAAAAAAAAAAACCGGATGGTTTCCCATTTGAGAGAAGTATTCGAAAATTCAAAACAATAATAAGGAATATGTCAGAAATGATTAACTCCACAAAGAATTTTTCTTTTGGTTCCATATTTACATCCCGCCTTTAACTGCAGAGGTCACATCGGTGGTGTTACACGTTTACGTTGGGTTTTTTTTTTTCGATCTTTGTCGCTTTTATACTTTGAATTCACACTTTCATTCATATTTCCAGGCTCAGGGAAGGTAGAGGAATAATCCTGGCTGGAGAAAAATTCCTAACCCTCTGGCGGGAACCGAACCCGGGACCCCTAGCATAGCAGGCAGGTGCTCTACCAACTACGCCACAGGGCCAGCTACAAAGAATTTTATTCAATACAAATGGGTGTTTTAACGAGATTTACGTTTTTTGTGCAGTAAGTTTTTGTCTCTCTCTTACGATTTGCCAGTTATGCAGAAGTCTGAGAATTAACGGTGCTTTAATAGCCATTCCCATCAAATTCAAGATATAAATTTCAATTCTCATGAAAGTATCTTAAACATATGGTAGTTTATAAAAATCGTAACAGTAATTTTTCTTAGAAAATTAGGAATTTGAAAAAAAAAAATTCCATTAAGGATGGATCGGGATTGATGGATTTTTTTCAAACCTTTATGTCATATCCTCGGAAGACGCAGAATTAAATACCAAGTTCGAAATTTAATGCTCTTCAAAGCCCGACAGGTAGACATATAGGTAAACCCGTGTGTACACACACAAACACACACAAATAGAAAGTGAGAGCTTCTTCTAAAAGGTATGTAGGCAAACAGGTAAATTGTAGGTATTGGGTTATATAGGTAAGGGCAATACATAAAGTTACATATACTGGTGAAACGCCGTATCGAATTTTTTGGATGTTGTATACCTCCTTTACTGTAAGCAGGTAGTACGTAATGGCCTTTAAGACACTGCATTTGAAAAATATCTTCTTGCCACATTTGAAACTGTTTAGTTATCCTACTTAATAGTTTTAAATTACTTTTTTATTAAGAACTATGTGGCAGGTTCTCGATGGTAATTTATCCGGCTATGTTTGGCGATTTGCACTACAAAAGAGTGCGCAAAGGCGAAACAAAATTAGGGCTACATTGAACGAATTATCTATTACTTATAGTTAAAGAAAACAAGAACTTCAGAATTTGGTTTTAAAAGTACCTGGATCTCAATTCTTATTGAAAAAAGACTAAAATTAATTAATATAAACACAAAATGCACATATTAAGGATTAGTAATTAGAAGCGCAGTTATGATTGTCCAGTCCGAGATTATGATTGTCGCCAGCAGTGAAACAAACTATTGCAGGTCGAAACTAAAACAATGTATGGGATATTACAGCTGGTGACACTTAGAAAACAATTCATATTGAGGTACTTGCTATCATGAAAAGTATATTATGAAACAATTTATGGCACACAACTGTCTGTTCAAAATTCAAAGCATTTTATGTTTAATTCGGCCACTTGACGCCTAACAGACAAGTAAACGGAAGTTTTCATTGAGAAAATCTAATGACTTTATAGTTTCGACAAATAGCAACACAATTACTACATCCAATAACCTAAAGTAAAAATACGAACATAAAGTATTACAGAAAGCAATTTATGATGGTAAAGGATTACCAGAATAGGCAGGAAAGCAAAGTTATCTCATTTTTAAGAAAGGAAAAAGGGATTTGTGTAATTGCCGTGAATTGTGTTTCCAAATGTAAGACATATCAAAATAATAAATGATAGCAAAGGGAGATCCGTGCGTATACTATGTTTGGTTGAAACATATATTACAAAAAGGAAAGGAATTTAAATAAAACTATGCAATTGTTGACTACGAAAAAGCGTTTGATAAGGTACACCGAGACAAGTTAACGAATATAACGAAGAAACTTAAGATGTCTTAAATATTCATTGTTAGTACGAGTGAGTGAGTGAGTTGGGCTTAAGGGCCCGTCGACAACTAGGTCATTAGGGCCCTGTTAGTACGAGTAGTTACAAATGTTTATAAGAGCACAACAGTTACGGTAGATTTGGTTTATAAATTTACCAAGAATGTACTAAGGAGCTTGTCAAGCTGCAGTATCTCTACAACTTTGTTTGGTACATGTGTATTGATGAAGCAAACAGAAATTGGAAGGACAATGTATAGAATAGAATTAATCGAAAATACCTAAACCCACATAATTCTATTAGCATTTTATAACAAACAGTTGAA
This sequence comes from Tenodera sinensis, assembly GCA_030765045.1. Classification (NCBI taxonomy): domain Eukaryota; kingdom Metazoa; phylum Arthropoda; class Insecta; order Mantodea; family Mantidae; genus Tenodera; species Tenodera sinensis. Next base: position 269,351,096 of record CM060964.1, read on the forward strand.
GAAGATAAACTTCAGAAAGCAGTGTATGGACTAAGGAATATGTTTAAGAGCTATTATCCGAAAAGTTCGATAAATAAGTCTAAAGTAATGCATTAGATTTTCAATTATCCTATAGTGGCGAAGATACGAATTGACAATCAGCACATTGAACGAGTACTTAAAATATATTTTTAATTTTCAACAACAGTAACAACAGGAATAAACTTCATTAATTGCAACAAATGTGCGGAACAATTAGATTAATACTAAAAGACAGGGAGAGAAATACTATTCAGTTTTGTGTAATCCTAGCTACTCAACAACTAGCTACAACAATGATTTATAGAAGTGAGACATGGTGATTTAAGACAAACTATTATTTTAACACAAGGATCCGAGATTATATTTTTAAGATCGGTAAACGAATGCTCCCTAAAGGACAAACAATGAAGAGAAGGCATTAGACAACCTTAACTTTACTATTCAAAAAAGTTTACAAAGTAGAGAATATTTGGACAAACATAGGTTATACAAAGGAGAGGAACATCTCGCACATGCACACCCGAAAAGGAAAGGATGACATGAAGGAACCACAGGAGGCTACATAGAGGTGAAGAAGTTCCAACTGTTGCAGACTCGGAGACTCGTACCTCTACTGGAGTTACTTAGAGAAGTGATGAACAACCCCTCACCAAGCAGCCCTCTTGTGTCCAAAGGGAGTACTTTTTCCTGTGAATAAGTAACCACGCCTTCTATCCAACACCGCCATACCTTACGAAACCTAGAACCTCACCTAACAGCTGAGAAGGAAACGGTATGAAAGGGAAATGACGGAAAATAAATTGTGGCAAATGAGAATCTACCCCAGCAATCGCTTAAAGACCAGAGAAAATAACGAAAAGCCTAAGGTCCACAGTTATCAAACCCGGGACCTCCCGTATATGAGCCTCACACGCTACCGCGGAACCATCTCGCTCGATAATAGAAAACATTGTTACATATAGGCTGTAAGTGGTATAAGTACAAATATTTGTACTGGTAATTGAGGACATTGTAATGAACAATATTACATCAATATTTGCTTAATTTGTGGACTTATTAAGAGTGATATATTTTCAGATTGGTTAATATTTTCAAGAAGGCGTGCCACAGAAAACATGACGCAAGGTAAGCGGAACGAATGCTGTAACGGCCAATGACCCCACATTATCTAGCTTAGTGGGTCGCGCATTGAGGTGTGAGACAGAACGATTGTCTATCTTATAGGCATTGTTTATTTCGCGGCACAATTATGCTCATACAAATAAAAAGAAATCATGATGCAATTTTTTGTGGGAAAGCTGTTAGACGAAGCGGATAAACAACTAACACACCGAAGTGGGTACATATTAAGGTACCATTTATCAAAATATCTGCACTTATATCCCTAACACACTCTATGAAGTGGAAAATAAAATTATAATAAAATTATAAAACAAATATTCGGTGCCATAGAAATACCTTTACAACCTAATGTCAGAAGGGAAAAAAAACATAAAACAAATGAACGTATCGGCACCACAGAAGGAAAGTGACCAAGATAATATGGACACACGTGTCCAATGGAATAGGAACAAGATCCATAAATAAAAATCTATAGAACGAAGGACAAGATGAAGGGAACCTGAATGTATAGGGTAGTATCAGTTATGTCAGAAAACTATAAAATGGATGTGAATGTTGTAAACTGGAATGTGGCAAAAACCACCTCAAAGCTACATGCTTTCCGGTTTATTATCGTAGAATTCACATTTCTTCACTATATTTGCTGGAAATTTTGCAGATCATATAGGTAATCTATAATTTACACTTCTCTTACCTTTTCAGTCGTCACTTAAAAGGAAATTTTATTTGAAAGACGTTTAGGTTGTTTTGACTAAAAACATTAAATCTAAAAGAAACGTAAAAGAAAAGTTGTGCTAAACATGTATATGTTTCTGCTTTTTTTCTTACCTAATTACTTGCAGCACAGAATTAAAATTATTAATGCATTTTCTCACTCTGCTCAACTTATAAAGGCATGCGCTTATAAAGCTATACACTTATAAAATCCACTATAGATATTATCCTCCTTTTTATATATTTTATGGGACTAAAATCCACGATTTTCTTTAAAACCTTTGAAAATGTGCATGAAAATATTTAATAAAATTTGTAAAAAATATGTTGGCAAATTCTTAGACTTCTTCCTTGAGTAGTTTCAGAGTAAAACGAGCATTAACATTTAAAAAGGAACATTCAAATCTATTAATGTCGATTTAAGAAACTTGGGGTATAAAAATAAAACATTCTTTAAGAGGTGGAATCAGAATTCAATGCCATAGCCGGGATTTGAACCACAGATCTACGGTTTATTGAGCGACTGCTCTAACCACTAAGCTACAATGGTCAACTTGCCACTATGACATTAAATTCCCCAACCGATTCGTACTTTCCCGGTAGACAAGGGAATCTCACATCAGAGATAAATGCCCCAAGCGTGACTTATATTAGTAACAATTGTGTGTTTAAAAACACCAGCAGTAAGTTTGTTGAGAGAAATAAATAATAATTATAAAAACATTCTGTTTAAAGACTAAAGTTTGCACTTGAAAAAGTTATATAAGTATCTAGTAATTGTATTATACACCAAAAGTGTAAAATGTATTAACGAAATAACATGAGAGATTACATTAAGTATAAAATATATAAAAGAAGGTCATTTTTTATGATTTCAGACCACCCTGTTTCCTTAAGAAACCTAGAAAAGAATATCAGCATGTCTGAGTTTAGTGGCATTTATAGCTTTTTTTATTTAAAGATTTTATTTCAATTTCCAACTCATTAATAGTTCATTTTTCCTAGCTTTTTAGGGAAGGAAATTATTTCTAGCAAAACTCTCAATTTGCGCTTTTACACTTACAGCATACAGTTAACTCTACATAAGTATGTAGCTCGTCTTGACTTAGGTATTTGTCGTTTAATCTCCTATATTGCTCCTGTATTTGCATGCTTTTTACATATTTAAATTAAAGATGTAACAAGCGGAAGGTAGGTTTTAAATGTTATGAATATAAACGAGCTTGTGCAGCGGAAAAACTTTTGTTTTTCTGTGCGCTTCCTCTTTATTGTAGGGAATAAATTCATTGTCACTGCAGTGTGTAACGGTGCGTTAAATTTGCCACTGTATGTGTTAATAATTTGGATTCATCCATCATCCCTTCGGGAGCTGCTAGCCGGTGCTGAAAATTAAATAAATAGGCTTTTTCGTGTTAATGTTGGGGAAATGTTAACATTACAAAAACATTTGACTGAAACATAACAGTGAAAAAATCTGATATCTAACAGCCACACTACTTCCTCCCCATTTACTAATTCACTTGTATGCTATAGATATATATCCACTAATTATACCATCCACTTTACGTTATTGCAGTTTTTTTTTTCAAAATAAGTAATACGGACTTTATTAAACACGTAAATGCAGATGCAACACTCAACTATCTATACCAGAATCATATTCTGTTCCTCTTGGGTTCATGTACAAGAACATTAAAACAATGTTTGGTTTTCTAATATATTAAATACGCGAGGCAAAGAAAAGTCAACAACTGTGACATTTTAGAAATATATTTTGACCACGATAAGTTCTATATATTTTTTGTGTAAGAACCTTTGGCCTATATTTCATAATTTTTATAGGAACTACTCTATTATGAAGGGGCTCATATGGTTTATATGTTATATGTCAGTGTCTCATACTATAGTATTTTAACAAAAACAAAACAATCATTTGCAGCGAAAAAACAAAGAACACTGAAGGTTATTTGAAGAGGATAAATTTCATAAAATGTTTAATTTTGCATACTTATGCCATGATAAATATTAAATACGGCGTGTATTTGATGTTTAGTTTTTGTGTTATTTTGCTCACAGATATATAACATAGGATTTTGTTCTATCCTTTCTTATTTTTACTTTCTCTACTGGTAAGTAGGGGAAGTATTGCATTCCACCCAAAAATTCGATGTCGAGATTTCATCGGACATATACGTTTTGAGACCCCCTGAATAATAATAATAATAATAATAATAATAATAATAATAATAATAATAATAATAATAATAATAATAATGATAATGATAATGATAATGATAATGATAATGATAATGATAATGATAATGATAATGATAATGATAATGATAATGATAATGATAATGATAATGATAATGATAATGATAATGATAATGATAATGATAATGATAATGATAATGATAATGATAATGATAATGATAATGATAATGATAATGATAATGATAATGATGATGATGATGATGATGATGATAATGATGATAATGATAATGATAATAATAATAATAATAATAATAATAATAATAATAATAATAATAATAATAATAATAATAATAATAATAATAATAATAATAATAATAATAATAATAATAATAATAATAATAATAATAATAATAATAATAATAATAATAATAATAATAATAATAACCACATTATTAGGAAAAGGTTCGTGTGTGTGTCTGTGATTGTGTCTGTGGACAGCATAACTCAAAAACGAAAAGTCGGTTAAAAACCAAAGTTGGTATTTAAGTTTAATGTCTTACAAGGTTGCGACACGAAGATTTTGAAGAAAATAGCCCCACCCTAAACTACCCTTTATATGAAAAATTTTTTAAAAAATTTGATTTTCTTGAAAATAGCTCTAACGATTTTGATTAAAATGCCACATGTTTGAGATATTTGTATGGCAAATTAAATGTATATTTTGAATTTTCTGGCTATAGCCTATGTAGTCGTGTTTACTCTGGATGACTTTTGAATATCTCGTAAACCGCAATAGATAGACAAAATCTTACTCTACAAAAAATGTAGGTCTCACTAAAACACACAGTTTATGTCTGAATCATTTTTTTTTTTTTTAGAGTGAAACATTTCGGACATATTCCTTGTTATTTCTGTCAGTTTCGGAAAACTTTAAAACTTTCGTGAAATAGAACATCGTTGTTCATTTTTTATATGTGAAGCGTGCAACTCACAGGCTACTGTATTCTAATATTCCCCTTTCGCCTACAAGGAAATAAGCAATAAGATAATTTGTACAAATGCTTTCTCAACTAACACGATGATGATATAGGAATGAGAGTTTGTAAGAAAGCTTCGTAGGTACAAGAGTAGAGAAAGTCATGCGAGTGCAGCAAATCAGATTTTTTGGTATAAAATGATTGATGTGGAATCTCGTTTGGGGTTGAGTTTAATTTCTGGCCCTTAAATAACAAGAAGATAAAAATAACCATTTTATGACACACATTTATGGAGTTAAGATGTCTGTAGACGTAAGAATAAATGATTTGATGTTGTCGATGAATTTATTAGCTACTTAAAAGTGATGGACTTGGTTCATTTTATGAACAAAATGTAACAAATAATTTCTATATTATAATCTAAATGGTGTCTGTTACTATCAAATAACTTAATGTTTAACTTTCGAGCAGAGCTAGTGCCAATCATTACAACGAAGTTTTCCTAGAGCATGGTAATTACAAAAAGTTAAAGATAGCAGTCCCTTGATTGGTTGTAATACCTACGTTTAACACTCTAAAACAGTATGACGCAGTAAAGTGAAACAACGTTCAAACTATTCCTTATCTACATTACAATGAACATCGTTGTTGTTATTCTAATAAGTCCCATGATGCCTCAGTGCGTTAAAATCATGATTTTCTTGCCCGTAGCTAGTAAAACGTGAATATAAGGATGTGAATAACAAACATGTCTAAAGCTATTTTATTTAGTTCACTTCAACAAAATATGTTTTGGTCAAAACAAAGCCGATGTAGGCTTATTGCTCTCTGCCGGAAGCACTTGTTACCTGAATCGCTACTTACCTTACAAATTGCGAGTGGAAAAGGAGTGTGTAAACCAGGGGAGGGCGCACTGCGTAACTACGTGTTGGAGCAGTGGTAATACCATACACTAAGGCGAGTTGTGGAAATCCACTGCACAGGGAGAGGGAGAAATAGTGTCCTCTCTTTATTCCATTCTCGCTCGCTATGTGCTAGCAAGTAACCTGGCACAGAACACTGCTACTGCACAACCAGCACTCATCCGCATTCTTGTTCGTCTTCTTCTTCCTCTCAAGGATGAATCACTGTTGTCCGTTTCCGAGGCTAATTGCATCCTTGCACTTTCTTCTTGGTCCACTCAGGTCAGGCTTCCCAACGGGTTGATAAAAGTGTGCTTGCCTTGGTAATCTGTCAATAGACATTCTTTCTACATGATCCTGCCAGCTCTTTTGATGGTCCTTAATTTCATCTGTAATATTATTTAAATTTAGTTTCTTCCTTATTTTGCTGCTTTTCTTTCTGTGTCTTATTGTTACCTTTTCAACTGCTCTGAGGAATCCCATTTGTGCTGGTTCTATCCTTCTCCGATCCTGAACCGTCAAGGTTTATGTTTCACTGCCGTATAACAGTACAGGTTCTGAAAGAACGTTGTGAAATCGAAAATGTACGTGCTTTGTCTATATTTCCTCGTTTTGAAACGAATGCGTGATAATTACTATTTGAAGAATGCAGTACATATAGGAACTTTTTGAGCTGTAAAATTTGGAAGAGCTCATCCTCCTTAAAATGTTCGACCAGTGCTTATGAGTTACATCTTGTAGCTCCTTATATTAATGTTTTGCCGCAAATTAGCATTATGCTCGGAAGTTGTGAGCAGTAACGGACTAGGATAGAGTGGAAGGTCCTCTGAGATGCACATTAGGACTTCCAGTACATACAGGCTGAATTAGCTGAGATAAAGCAATTTTCATGACGTCAAATATAGGATATTTATTACACAGAGTGACCGCTAATGTAATCTTTCATTTCACTCATACACAGTAACGGCACAATGCCACTCTCACATTCTGTACTTTCTGAAGGTGAAATTTTGGCTAGCGGACACGTATGGGAACAAGGGAAGAGTTGAATAATCCGTAGGAAGGGAGAAAGCCTTGGTCTGTTCTATTCAGAGAATTGCGAAAGCTTTCCTTCAGCTCACAACTAACACTCGCCATCTATTAGCTAAGTAGTGTGCACTATTGTTCCAGTTTCAGCGATATTCACATTTTTGACTGCCTTCTTTTGCTTTTCTACGTTGAAGGCAACTTGGGAGAAATGGAAAATTCTTAATTTAAAGAATGCTCCTGAATAGGAAAAATAAACTGAAATGAATAAGAGAGGTGAGATGTAGGTACTATGTTATAACTTTAAAACAAAGGTGGTGCCATACATGAGCGGGTACTGGGTTCTCATATTAAAGTATAAATAATGATTCCTGCGTGTTTTTGATGCTTATTTTATTGCTAAGGCACCTCGGGCGATGGAAGAAAGGGATGATTAATGACGAGGCATCACTGGCACAGTCTTTTCAAGATAAGCGAAATTTCGGGATAAAAGTCGACTGACTCTCTTGTCTGAAATTAAACTCCAACCGCAATTTGAAGCACAAATGCTTCCAAACCACAGCAAGTGGTGGATGGTGAACCGTATGATTTAGGATTGCAAAACGTAGTCAAATACATACAGGGTGTTAGTGGTATAGCTGTAGAAGTTTGTATTGGTAATTAAGGACAATATAATGAACAATATTACATGGATATTTGCTTCATTTGCAGACTAAAAACTTATTATTGAGAGGAATACGTCTTCTGGTTTTTAGTAGCTCCAAGGACGCGTATAACACATAAAATGCACGTTTTATGTTCCCCGAAAGCACAGGACGGGCTGTGAGGACCAGTAAAGTAGAGTGGGTAGGCCTTGCGATAACGAATGTCAACACCATTCTTAAAGTTTAAATACACTTAATTAAGAATTTAATGCTTATTCTTGCATTTTCAATACATTCCTGGTGTATTTTAATGTGTATCTCAGTTTGAATGCTTTCTGCAAGACTAATAATCCCAGACTACTTGGGCCAACAAGTCAGTTATTGAACACGTGGAAGCAAAACGAATGGTCTATGCTAATAGGCGTTGTTTATTTCGCGGCGCACTTATGACGTGCAGAAAAAAATCAGCTAAATTGTTTGAAGTGTTTGTGGGAAAACTAGTATAGTAAGAAGAGAATACACGCATTGAAGTGGATAAATTTTAAGATACCAATTATTATCAAAATACCCGTCTATAACATTCTTTATCTGTATGGCTGTGGAATATCTTAATTAAAATCAATAGTTATAAATTACTGACATATAATTCTTCGTATATTTGCACATGCATACGAATGTGTTTTATGATTTCCAAAATATTTTCCCCATTTCTTATTAGTAAAATAAGCACGATCAGAATACTATTTCAGGGTGTGGAACAAACATTATACATATTCACAGTAAAGTAACAGCTTGGAGAATTGGCTGCTTCAGGTATATTTGGATATTAATCTCAAACTTTAACGAGTCCTGGTATAGCGAAATGCGCCGAAATTGTGAACAATTACCCTTTGTTGACTGTTGTGCACTGAAGTTTTAAGATTAAGTCAAAAATTTCAAAAGTAAACGTCATCATTCCCAGCACCTTGATCTGGGGTATTCTAATTCTTAAAAACAAGAATCTAACTTGCTAACATTTAAATCTTGTTTTTTGTGCTGATGTCATAAGAGCTTAGGGTGGATAAAGTGACAAATCCATGCAAGACGAAAATTTATTTTCTTTCAATCAAGACAAAATATTTCTTCCATTCAATATGAGATATTTATAGTTATAATTAGGGTCCCGATTTCGGTAACTTGACATTTTTTTTCTGATGATACTAGGGCGACGCTATTTTTTTTTTTTTTTGTAGTGTTTAACGCCCACTTTTACTACATGCGGCGCTGCAGGCGGTGGCTCTGATGATACATGGAATGAAGATGTAGCACAGTGGAATGAGGTGGAGGGGGAAACCGAAGAACTCGGAGGAAACCCGTCCCAACGCCGCTCCGTCCATCTAAAATCTCACATGCGGTCGCCTGGGATCGAACCCAATTCACGTGATGCTATGTGGAAATATACGTGCCTCATAACATTTGGAGTGAAATAAACCCACGTATTTTGGTCATTTTTCTGCATTTTAGACATGCTTATCTAATAAGGCTATGTAATTTTTCAGAATAAATCCGGCTGTTTGTTATTTTTTTTGCAAGTTTAGTTGTATTATTTTTTTATTAGAAGATTCAAGTTTCAGAGCTTTAAAATCTAAAAATTCTTGGAACTCTATTGGAATGTGGTTCCCCTATTCGTATTTTGTTAAACATTTGGACTCATCAACCACAGATTAATACGTCTACTAAACGGTTTACTCTATTGTAAGACAAACTTGTCCTCTAAAGGAACGAAAGGTGAATCTACCTACCACTTTTGTGGGCCACACCTCATCTACTATTACAATGCATTATTCACACAGCAGAGGCTGGAGGTGGAGATGGCATTTGTATTTTATCATGCCGAAAGTAAAAACAAGTATTTCCGTTGAAACTCAAATAGAATTAGTGAAATCAGTTGCACGTAACCAAAGTCGAGTGGAAGGTGAAGTGGGTAATCTTGCCTTTATCACATTTATTCAGTGATAAAGTGTAAGTGAAATGTACAAGGAGATCAACAAAGAAAGGTAATTTTAAGCTACTCTTTGTTCTTTTAGGTCATTTTGGTAAAGTTGAAGGTTCTAAAATAATTTTAAGCTCATTTTTTAATATTCTCTGGGTTATCCAACTCTGGGTCTTAAACATAATTATTATTTAAAGTCCTGTAAATACTAAAATTACGAAAATGCCTGTAATTATGTTTAATTGATGTAGGTATAAGGATGGTGACATATCTCTGGCAAATTTTTATAACTCTCTTTTGAAACCTTTAGGAAACCAGCTCATCAATGTTACTGGATATTGAGAGTTAAGAAAATATTTTGTCACGGAGTTTCATTCAGTGTTAAATATCCAGTAAGATGGCTTCCGCAAGATAGAATCAGATGTGGGAAAAAAAAAAAAAAAAAAAAAAAAAAAAAAAAAAAAAAAAAAAACCGCAACACTTATGACACAAAATACGCCACTTCAGATATCTGTAGTGATGCGCAGTAGCATATCCGAACGTACACTCATATTAACATCTGATTCGTACATACCTGTAAATCTTAAAAGGTGATGTTAATTACTGGAAATATTGCACGTTAACGCTAACATGCAGTATTGAAACCATTTTATATGAAAAAGTTTAAATCGTCGAGTATGTCGTTTGAGATCCGTGGTTTCGGGTCCCGGCCGACCATTGAATTCAAGTCTGATTCCTGCAACCTTAATGTGTAAGTTCAGCAGCGTCAATACTCCCTATTGCTTTACATCGGATCTTGCTATATCTGCGATCATCATCATCATCATCATCATCATCATCATCATCATCATCATCATCATCATCATCGCCATCATCGTCGTCACCGTCACCGTCACCACCACCACGACCACCACCACCACCCACCACCACGAACACCACCACCATCACCATCATCATCATCACCACCACCACAACCACCAACACCCACCACCACCATCACCATCACCACCACCACTACCACCACCAACACCCACCACCACGACCACCACCACCAACACCCACCACCACTACCACCATCACCACCACGACCACCACCACTACCACCACCACTACCACCAACACCACTACCACCATCAGCATTACCACCACCACCACCAACACCCACCACCGCCATCACCACCACCACCCACCACCACGACCACCACCAACACCCACCACCATCACCACCACCACCATCACCACCACCACTACCACCACCACCAACACCCACCACCACTACCACCATCACCACCACGACCATCACCACTACCACCACCACTACCACCACCACTACCACCACCACCACTACCACCATCAGCATTACCACCACCACCAACACCCACCACCATGAACACCACCACCATCACCACCACCACCACCCACCACCACGACCACCACCACCACTACCACCATCACCACCACCACCATCACCACCACCACTACCACCACCAACACCCACCACCACGACCACCACCACTACCACCACCATCACCATCAGCATTACCACCACCACTACCACCACCAACACCCACCACCATGACCACCACCACCAACACCCACCACCACTACCACCATCAACACCACCACGACCACCACCACCACCACCACTGCCATCACGACCACCACCACCACCACTGCCATCACGACCACCACCACTACCACCATCATCATTACCACCACCCCACCACCACCACCATCACCATTACCACCACCACCACTACCACCACCACCGCCACCACCACTACCACCATCAGCATTACCACCACCACCGCCACCACCACTACCACCATCACCATTACCACCACCACTACCACCACCGCCACCACCACTACCACCATCAGCATTACCACCACCACCGCCAACCACCACTACCACCATCACCATTACCACCGCCACCACTACCACCACCACCGCCACCACCACTACCACCATCACCATTACCACCACCACCACCACTACCACCACCACCACCGCCACCACCACTACCACCATCAGCATTACCACCACCACCGCCACCACCACTACCACCATCACCATTACCACCACCACCACTACCACCACCACCACCGCCACCACCACTACCACCACCGCCACCACCACTACCACCACCACTACCACCACTACCACCACCACCGCCACCACCACTACCACCACCACCACCACCACTACCACCACCACCGCCACCACCACTACCACCATCACCATTACCACCACCACTACCACCACCGCCACCACCACTACCACCACCACCACTACCACCACTACCACCACTACCACCACCACTACCACCACCGCCACCACCACTACCACCACCACTACCACCACCACCGCCACCACCGCCACCACCACTACCACCACCACTACCGCCACCACCACCGCCACCACCACTACCACCACCACCACCACTACCACCACTACCACCACTACCACCACCACCGTCACCACCACCACTACCACCACCACCACTACCACCACCACCACCACTACCACCACCACCGTCACCATTACTATCAGGAATTAGGCGTTTCGACCTGATTCATCCTCTTAAAGAAACTGATCCATCCATCTTTTCTTGGGTCCTCCTTTCTCGTTCCTTCCTTTGGGTTTGTATTGCAGCAGGGATTCTGCCTTCCCTCGTACATGAGTATAATATTCTTCTTAATTTTTTTTTTATTTTATTATTTAGACTATGTTCAATGTTTTCCATATTGAGTCGCTATATTTTTTGTCGGTCCTTTTATATTAACAACCGCTCTCAAGAATCTCGTTTTTTTTTTGCTTTTGATGTTCCAATAGCCCTTCATTCTGAACAAGAGATAGTGATACTAAACCTCCATAAAATTCTAAAGTAGTATCCTTGGCATTTCTTTATGAGAATTCTGTTATTTGCACAACATATTTGATTAATGTCCTTTCTGGGTCTAATTTTCTATTCTTACCAATTTCACAGCCTAAATATTTAAAGTACCTAGTTTACTGTTGCATTATGTTATTTTTAATCCCATTTTACATGACTGTTTTCGAAAGACGAGCTACAAGTTTGGTTTTGTTGGAGTTATAGTTTGACCAAGCATGCCAATAAGGAAACGAGAGGAAGGTTAGCAACTGTTCCTACACCACATTACGGAACGACACAGGATGTTCAAGTCGAAGCTGTACATTCATCCTCAATACACCCTTGTTTGCCCGTACAAATACACGGCACATTATAATAGTAGAAATAAACCCCATTTGTGCAGATACTTAAAATCATTTAGCTCTATATCGACGACCGTTTTTTCATTACCAATTTAGTTAAATCAGGTTTCAAAGCCTAACAGCTTAGCCGTAGAACATAAACTATATTAATATCTGATGATGTAGACCTGGATCTGCTGTTCAAATGACTGAATTTTGAAATACGGCAATTGGTCCTAACAGATGGTTAAATGGCGTCGTTGGAAGTTTGTGACGGTTATTGTTATTGAGTCTGTTGTAGAACTGGGATTTCAATTCTTTAACCCTCTGTTGTCGAGTGTGTCCTATATGACAATAAAATCCATTATAATATTGAAGAATGTGATCGTACGAGTAGTATGATGTTTTCATCCTGCAAATATTAATTAATGTACAGTGTGATATTAATGATTATATCACAATTACTATGTATTTTAAGAAAGTATATAAACGTACTGACATCTTGCCATATTCACTGATATATGTTTTGTTAAAGTTACGTCTAATATTAAAGCGAGATACATGGTGCAATGAATAATCACAAATTAAACAAAGTGGTTTTTCATTGTATAAAATATAAAAATAATATTGTTTCTGTTCTTGATGAAACACGCACTTAGTCATTCTGGACGTCCGTCCAATACTGTTTACCTAGGTAAGTGGAGTAGAGAGACTGTTTACTAGTTTGAACTGCACCGTGTAGCCTGCTGGCATGCAGGGAGGTGCACAGCTGAGACTGTGGGGTGGCTCCTAGGAGACACTTAATGAAAGCTAATGTTGCCTAAAGTAGATTTCTCTTCAACGTTAAGCACTGGTAAATTAATAACCTAAGATGAATCGTACATGAAGAAAATTGAACTTTGAGATGTTTGTTGTTACGATATGAGCAAAGTGCATTAAGTGCTCATACAACTCCACAGCTACATTTTAACCCAACCGTTGAGTTTCATTCCATATTACTTTCACTTCAGTGCACACCGTTGTGTCTACGCATCAGTTCTTTGTATGGTCGTTGCACCTCCAGCGGCAAGGAAATAGCTAAACGAAGACAACGGAAACCCATTCCGCATGTAGATTATGAAGGAGACTGTACCGGCCGATAGAGAGAGAGATAGTCAGTTGAGAGTAGCGGTATCAGTCCTCGGCTAGACCTACCGGCAAGCAGGCGCGACATGATCTGACTTCTTCAGGTAAAACACAAGTCACTCAAACAAGCATGCACGCACACTTACAAACGCTTCAGCACGGCTGTCTTTCCACTTCTGTCCCCAGCATTCAAGTAATAATCTTTACTGGTGATTTTCTAACCGAGATTTGATAAAACGTAAGTGTTCATTTCAAGTCCCCAAGCACGTTTTATTTGGTTTGGAAGCAGAAAATAACCGCACCTGAAGAAATTAAATATCTGATGCGTCTCATATATATGACATTCTCTACCCACTATCGTTTACTTCTATGTAGCTTCTACAAAATATTCTTGTACTTTTGTCTGTCTACCTCAATAAATTGAGGTAAACTTTTGCACAATTACATTACAGTTCCTTTGTGGGGTACTATATACATATAGGAAATGGAACCGACAGTCAAATGCTTAATAGCGAGACGTTATATGCTGCCTTTAAAATTTCGTAATCTCTTCATGTCACGAAAAACACCAGAATAACGATACAACTTTCAAAAATCTAATGTATTGCACTCATACGACTTCCTATACTCTTGTATAAACTCTTCTCACAAATTCCTTTTTTCTATCCACTTCATGTTAATCCAGATAATCATTTCCAGGAATTGTTTTATTGCAAACTATCTTATAGATAAAACGGGAATAGGGGAATAGAGTAGGTTTAAGTGCTAGTAAAATCTTTTAAGAGCTGAGTGCTATGTGAAGGCTTTAACATTCCATTCTCCTTGCATTTTCAGGACATAAAAAAGAAATAAGGACTTTCCATTTGACAAAAGTATAAATATTGGAAAATTCAAACAAATAACAAGGAATATCTCGGAAATCGTTCACTCCACAAAACAGATTACTTAACATAAATGGTCTATTTCAACGAGATTTAAATTTTTAGTGTAATAGGATTTTGTCT